>NW_026844366.1:10855640-11211185 GCF_025583915.1 Anolis sagrei ordinatus | reverse complement strand
ATGATTCTTTGAGTTGAAGTCCAAAACACCTGGAGGGCCCAAGTTTGCCCATGCCTGGTTTCGATGATCTCTCATTGATTTTCCATGGCTCAGCAGGGTTCTGAACTTTGGTCGTCTGGAGTCCTTGTCCAACTCTCAAACTGCTCCACCTGGATTTACCTTATTATAAAAGGCCTCCTGGGTTAGCTAGCACTCCTGCGACATAGACCAGTCGAGCATATTTCCGGAAATAATGGCTGGGAAGGCGAATCTTTTAATTAACCATATGTATTTGCCGAAGGAAGCCAATCCGTTGGAGGGGAACGTGTGCCGAGGGACCCATCTGCAGCCTGCTCAAAGCTGCTCTCGCCTTTAACGATCAGGTGTCAAACGGAGCGTGCCGGAAAATAGCCTCAGTCTGCCAATTCTTATTCCATTTTTTATTATTATTTAATAGGTGCGTGAGGATTAAGCACTGCAGAAGTGGATTTTCTAAGGAAGGCAGCTGTAACTCTGGCAGTGCCTCTAAGCTGGCTTCTTTTTTTTTCAAAATCACTCTTTGAATGTTGCTTTACTGGCTTTGCTCCTCTTTTTGCTAGCCACCTGTGTGAATGGCGGCTCCAACATTTTCGCAGAAAGCACAGGTCTGCTTTCCGTTCAGTGCCGGGCATTTTGGCACAAGGCGCCACCTTTTCTGGGTATCAATACTGCTTTTGTTCACCCAGGAGCCTTAAATATACAAAGTGTGTTTGTGACAGTTGCACGTTTTGAAAAATCCTAAAGTTTCCAGCTTCCGGCTTGAGGCCATGTTATATTTCATGTGACATTCCAGGCATGGAGTGAGAAGCTTTTGGCTGGCTCCTTCTGAATGCAGCTACTTTCTGGAGGAACCGTTTAGCCACAAGCGGGAGTTTGCAGCCAGCCCCAGCGCCTTAGGACTGGACCAATAAAATTAGGAATTCTTCCAAGGGCAGTTGCAAACAAGGGCTTCCTTTTAGCAAGAAGGCTGTTGATGTGAGGAGCGGGGGAGATAGCGGTTATAAATGGGGAAAGCAGCCAAGACATACAAGTGGGGGCAGTCACACTGTGCTGAAGTCCACCAAGGCAGCCTCTCTCGAAAGGCAATGCATGAAAAACCAGAGTAGGTCATATCAATGTTGCCGCTATCTAGTCTAGTCTGTCTAGTCTAGCATTCCAATCTCAGAGTCAGATGCTTATGTGATGAAAGCAAGCAGGGTGTGAGTTGAAGAGGTAAACAGCATTGGATTGCTGTGAATTTTCCGGGCTGTATGGCCACGAACTGCCATGTTGGAGGAAAACTCTGCCTTGGCCCGCAAGAAGATCCAACCAGTCCATACTTCAGGAAATAAAGCCCAACTGCTCATGGGAGAGAAGGATCTTAGAGACAAAGATGAAGTACTTTGGCCACATCATGAGAATACAGGAAAGCTTAGAGAAGACAATGATGCTGGGGAAAATGGAAGGGAAAAGGAAGAGGGGCCGACCAAGGACAAGATGGATGGATGGCATCCTTGAAGTGACTGGCTTGACCTTGAAGGAGCTGGGGGTGGCCACAGCCAAGAGGATGCTCTGGTGTGGGCTGGTCCATGAGGTCACAAAGTTGGAAGCAACAACAATAACATGGCCATGTTCCAGAAGCATTCTCTTCTGACATTTCACCCACATCTATAATAATAATAATATAATAAAACGTTATTTATACTCCGCCACCATCTTCCCAAGGTGACTCTGGGCGGCTTACATGAGGCCAGGGCCAACAGTTACAGCAAAAAAGATAAAGGTAAAGGTAGTCCCCTGACATTAAGTCCAGTCATGTCTGACTCTGGGGTGTGGTGCTCATCTCCATTTCTAAGCCGAAGAGCCAGCGTTGTCCATAGACACCTCCAAGGTCATGTGGCCGGCATGACTGCATGGAGCGCCGTTACCTTCCCCCCGGAGCGGTACCTATTGATCTACTCACATTTGCATGTTTTCGAACTGCTAGGTTGGCAGAAGCTAGGGCTGACAGCGGAAGCTCACGCCGCTCCCCAGAATCGAACCTGCAACCTTTTGATCAACAAGCTCAGCAGCTCAGTGCTTTAACCCACTGCGCCACCGGGGCGCATAAAAATATATCAATAAAATATAATGAAAACAATAACACAAAAATACAAAGTAATCACACAATATAATATAAAATCACAATAATTGAACTCAATGGGCATGGCCAATTGCAAAGATTAAAAAGTTTAAAAAATCCAGGTGAGATGAGCAGTGTAGTGTATCTGGAAGGAGGTTCAAGTGGGATGAAACAATTGGGTTTAATTACACTAGAGGGCGAGATAATGTGCATCCGAGGACATCTTATGCAGGGTTTGGTCAAGGTCAGGGGTTGTTGTTCATTCATTGAAGGCACACCAGAACAGCCAGGTTTTTAAGCTTTTCCTGAAAACTGCCAAGGTGGGGGCTTGCCTAATTTCTCCAGGGAGTGAGTTCCAGAGCCGAGGGGCTACCACAGAGAAGGCCCTCTCCCTCGTCCCCACAGGTCACGCTTGCAACGGAGGCAGAAGCGAGAGAAGGGCCTCTCCGGAAGATCGAAGGGATTGTGTAGGTTCGTAGAAGGAAATGCGGTCACGAAGGTAGGCGGGTCCCAAACCTTTTAGGTCTTTGTTGGTGATACCCTGCATCTTGAATTGGGACCAGAAAATAAATGGCAGCCAATGGAGCTCCTTAAACAGGGGGATAGACCGCTCCCTGTAATTCACTCCTGTTAATAGCCTGGCTGCCGATCGATGGACCATTGAAGTTTTCAGGCCGTCTTCAAGTGCAGTCCCATGTAGAGTGCATTGCAATAGTCCAATCTAGAGGTAACCTAGGCGTGGACCACGTGGCCAAGTCAGACTTCATGAGGTACAGTTGCAGCTTGAACACAAGCTTTTATTGTGCAAAGGCCCTCCCAGCCACTGCCGACATCTGAGCATCAAGCATTAGTGCTGAGTCTGGGGACCTGTGTCTTCAGGGGGAGTGCAACCCTGTAAAGCACAGGTTGCCACCCTATGCCTTGGTCTGGCCTGCAATTGACCTGGAGGACCTCTATCTTGTCAGGATTAATCTTCATCTTGTTCGTCCTCATCCAAACCATCACAGTGGCCAGACACTGGTCTAGTATCTGAGGGCCTTCCTTGGAGTTAGGTGGAAAGGAGTAGTAGAGTTGGGCATCATCTGCGTAGAGATGGCACCGAAACTCCAAAACTCAGGATGACCTCTCCCAGCAGTTTCATGTAGATGTTGAAAAGCATGGGGGAAAGAATGGAGCCCTGCAGGACCCCACAGGTCAAAGGCCAGAGGTCCGAGCAAGTGTCCCCCAGCTTCACCAACTTGGAACAAACTTCCAGAAAGGTGAGGTCAGAGCAAAGCAGACAGAGTGATCTAATTCCAGACACTATACTTCTATTGAGTCGCTGAACAGGAGGCAAGCCTGGATTCCAACACACAGTAATATATTCAAATTAGGGGAAAAATATACCACCTGACTAATAAGAAGAAATTCCTGACAGTGAGAGCTGTTCAACAATGGAATACACTGGCTCAGAGTTTGATGGGTCATTATTTGAAGGCTTTTAACTGGGGCTAGATGATCATCTGTTGGGAATGTTTTGATTGTGTACAGAGTTGGACTGGATGGCTCTGATGGTTTCTTCCAACTCTATGATTCTATCTGTTTGTCATAACATGTGGTTTTTCCTGATTTATGGATCTTGCATCAGTTTTAGCATGCTTTCTTTTCTGGTTAGTCTTTGGAAGGAGAAGATTTGGTAATCATTGATGATATATATTCCCCCTAATACATACTTTGACCCTTCACGTTGGTCTCCCATTCTGGTAATTGTATCCTTAACTGTTTACCTGGTTTTGCCATGGGAATGAGGCTCCTTCTTCACTTAGGTGGTCTACTTATGGTTCTCCAGAACTGGACTGACTTCAGAGGTTTTGTTTCCCTGTTACCATGGAATGAAAGGCCACGTGGATGCCTTGCATGACATGACTCACTGCTGTAATCTTCCTTGCCCTTTTGCAAGAAGTCATGATGTTTCACAGCTGCCCTTCCTCTCCAAGAGCATCAGGAGAACAGTGTGTTTTCACTTCTAAACAAAACTACTATGAAACAATGCTTTGCAGGGCGGAATGGCCATTCCCCCCTTCATTTACCATCATGTTGCAGTGTGATCGAGAGACAAAACTTGAGAGTGAGTTTCAAAGTTTTCGGGGTGTTGTGCTGTAACTGCAAGAGGAAGAACCACAAATAGAATTCATTTAAAAGACCGTTTTTTACTAATGCCTTCTGAGCCTTGTATCCTGCTTCATTGTACCATGATTTGGGCTTTGAGTAGAACCTGTTTTAACATCTTAGTCGCCTGAGTCACCTTCGGACTGATATGAGTGGGGTATAAATAATGCAAATAAAATATTGCCCTGCCTGACATGGCAAGAGGAAGATGCAAATGTCCAAGTAAATGAATAAAGGTTGGGCCACTTCTTAAGACCAGCTAACAGATTAGAGTTTACCTGTCCGAACGGATTCTCGCCTATGAACCATCAAGGTTGTTAAGATCTTCTGGAGGAACCCTGCTCTTGGCCCCACCACCCTCACAACCACATTTGGTGGGGACGGGGGACGGGGCCTTCTCGGTGGTGGCTCCTCGGCTCTGGAACTCTCTTCCGCTGGAGATTAGATCTGCCCCTTCCCTCCTGACTTTCAGAAAGCTGGTAAAATCTTGGCTTTGGAATAATTGTTGACCTATATTGTATGTACATTTTGGTTTGCCACTTTGACTGTATCTCTTTGGCGTGGGAGGGCCTTCAGACACAGGACCTCATTTTTGTTATATATTATACTTTTAGACCTCAATGGAGGTGGATGTAGCTTGTCTCCTTTCAGACTTCAGTGAGTACAGTTATACAGTTTGGATTGTATCTATATGCTTAAAGACATGGACTAGAATGCTGAATATATACAATAAGTTTGTTAGTAAACAAGATATGTTTTTTTAAGAAGACTACTTTGTTGTTGTTTTTTAAATCTCTGAGTGCATATTTTAACTAAGAGGTTTCAAGGAAGTGTATAACTTTTGGGCAATTATAACTGCAAATTCTCAGTCAAAGAAACAAGCATCCCCTTCAAACCCAATATATTATTTGTCGTGGCATGTCTTCATCCTTGGCAGTTCAAAGACATGGTTCTTCAGCTTAACAGTTGAGTTACCTGTGTGCCATTACATGAATGCTTGCAAAGATCACTTGTTCAAAGAGTTGATTTCTAACAAAGTCAGGCTTTTCTTGACTAGTGGTTTTCAAAAGATGCCCTCCACGTGTTCATGGAGATTCACATTTGCCAAATGGATGTGACATCATTTTTACCTTTTACAATAAGGTTATGGTGCAGTTATTTCCAATTGGTTATGGAATTTCCAATATATATTTTGTGTTCTCCTTATGGTTATCCTGCTTTTCTATATCTGCTATTTAGCAGTCAGATCCTGTGGTGGAAATTGCATTCCTTGGAGGCCGGCAGCCTCCTCGAAACAGGATCAGTGTTCAGCATAGACTCAGCGTCAGAAGGTCCCCCTCGCTTGTGATTTATTAGATAATGGCAGGAGAATTATGACTGCTTTCCACTCACCCTTCAGAGCAGCTCTTTTTCAAAAAATATAAAGCCACCAAGTCTACAGTGAAAGGGCTTTTATGCCCTCCATAATAACAGCCGCAGAAGCAGTTTCCAATTCTGCACAACCCTCTTTTCTCTGCACGAGAGCCGAGCAGATTTGTTTGAAGACGATCTCCAAAACGATGACTCTCCAAGTGGAAAGATTTCCAGCGCCACATAATTAGACCGAATTCATGTGGCATGTCAGAGGGCCTCTGTGTCTCTCCAAAGGGAAGGGGCCAATGGTTTCTTTTCCCTCTCGACAGGCAGAAAGGAATCTCGAATGACTTGCACGCTTTGGCATTATTGCTTTGAACAGCAAAGATTAGATAAGAATTGGGTGAGCTATGCGCACACATGGATGCTGACTTATTTGTATCAGTAAAAATTATATGTTCTGCTTTGGATCTACATCTTGTGTTTACTCAGCAGTGGAGAGATAAATTTTAATTGCAGGCTATTATCATGATGGGCTCCATAGAGACATACATACACAAGGCGAGTCTGAAAGGGTAGTTTGTAAGGTGCCCATGTTGCCATTCTGGCAAACACGACAAGAAAACAGGCACTTTAGCATGGAAAAATTGAACATGAGCACCTCACCATGGCCAGTTGAGCATTGCCACCAGACGCCGGGTATGGAAAGGGAAACTTTCACCTTTGTTTGTACATTGTATGTCCTTGTTCACTGTATAAAAAGCATTGAATGCTTTCCTATATATTTGTATACAGTAATCCACTCTGAGTCTCCTTGGGGAGATAGAGCGGAATATAAATAAAGTGTATTATTATTATTATTATTATTATTATTATTATTATTATTATTTGCCTTCAAGTCATTTTTGAATTATGGCAACCTTAAGGGAACTTTATCACATGATTTTCTTGGCGAGATCTGTTCAGAAAGGATTTGCCTTTGCCAGTCTCTGAGGCTGAGAGTGTGGGACTTGCTCCCATGGCTAGGCAAGGATTCGAACCCTGGCCTCCATAGTGGATGGTACCCACCAAGACTTAGGTCAGGGTCTATGGGGAGCAGGTCAGAAAACTGGGTATGTTTATCTTGGAGAAGAGAAGGTTAAAAGGACATGAGAGCAAGTTTCAATATCTGAAAAGATGTCATATTAAGGAGGGGGGAAGCTTGTTTTCTGCTGCTGGAAACAACGTACAGAAAACTAGATTCTATGTAAACATTAGCAAGAACTTTCTTATAACCAAAGATGTTCAACAGTGGTATATGCTACCTGGGCTTGTGGCAGAATATCCTTCCCTGGAGGTTTCCAAAAATACCTGGATGGCCATCTCTCTGTGTATAGCAGAATGAGATTGGACTAGATGGTCCTTGGAGTCTCTGTGTGTTTCTATTACTCCCTCAGACTCTTGACATTGCAGTAACAAAACTTAAGAATTATTATGACACGTCTTGTGATGTTGCATGGTAGGTCCTTATGATGGTACAACCATTAGCCCACCATGGATGGGTGGTTCCTGGCTTGACAACAGTATATGTGAAAAAGATCTTGGAGTCTTCATGGACAACAAGTTGAACATGAGACAACAGTGTGATGCAGCACCTAAGAAAGCCAAAGGGATTTTGGGGTGCATCAAAAGGAATCTAGTGTCTAGATCGAGGGAAGCATGGTGTCTTTGTATTCTACCTTGGTTAGACCTCACCTGGAATATTGTTCTGTCGCCGCTGGAGCTGGAATTAAGTGCTTTTAAGAGAGGATGTAAGGCTTGCGTCCAGTGGGAAGCCAGGGGCCCCGAGAAGGAACCCTTTAGAGAAATTTGTCTTATTAAACAGGCTTTAGAAGGCTTAAGCTTAAATATAAGTCTTTTATTGATGAACAAACAGGAATTGAAATCAAATGCCTCAGACTTGTCCACAGGGAACAGGCACTTTCTTCTAAAACTTTGTTCAACAGAAAAATTCCCCTTTATAGCTCCTCCCAGGCTGCTGTGAACCTAAACCTGACTGATTTGAGTTTGCTACCAGCTGAACTGCATGTCAGAACTGAGCAAACGTACCAACAGGCCTGAAATCACTTAGCTGAAGATTTGATGAAGAGCTGTTATTCCCTCCGGAAGTCCTCAGGGCTGTAAAGCTGTTTCCCTGGAACCTTTTGGGAATCTGTAGAGGCTCTTAAAACTGTTCTCCCCCAGGAAGTCTTAAGAGACGAAGCCTTTGCACAGGAGGACGTCTGCATACATCCTCTGCATTGGTTTCCTTTTGCTGAGACTACCTGAAAAATGGCCCCTTCCCTCCAAAAAGCAAAAAGGGGCAGGACCAGGGATCCTAACTATAATTGACAGGAGGCTTACCCTATAAATGCAAATTATGACAGGAACCGCCCTGCTGCAAAATCCCAAGCCTAGGATTGCTCGCAAACATTTAAACAAAGCAAATAAATCTGAGTCTCCTGGAACAGCTGTTCCAGAACAAATATTGTGTCCAATTCTGGGCACCACAGTTCAAAAGAGATATTGACAAGCTGGAACGTGTCCAGAGGAGGGTGAGTAAAATCCCTATGAGGAATATCTCAAAGAGCTGAGTATGTTTAGCTTGCAGAAGAGAAAGTTGAGAGGAGACACAATAGCCATGTATAAATATGTGAAAGGATGTCATAAGAAATAGGGAGCAGGCTTCTTTTCTGCTGCTCTGAAAGCTAGGATTCAGAGCAATGGGTTCAAATTACAGGAAAGGAGATTCCTTCTGAACATTTGGAAGAACTTCCTGAATGTAAGAAGATTTGGAACTCTCTCTCTCAGAGAGCGGTGGAAGCTCCTTCCTTGGAAGCTTTTAAACAGAGACTGGATGGCCATCTGTCTGTGATACTTTGTGCTTTTCTTGCATGGCAGGGGTTGGACTAGATGGTCTATGTGGTCTCTTCCAACTCTATAATTCTATGATTCTATGTCCTGCCTGGACCTGGAGAAGGCCTTCTTGGATGGAGAAGGGGAAAGGGAGAGCCAGAATGAAGGCTCAATTTGGAGCTGGAGAAAACTGGCAATCCTAGTATGGTCCTAGAATAATTTGAGGAGTTGGACAAGCACTATATTCTGTTGAGTGCCAAAGTTATAGTGCCAAAAACAAAAGGCAGGCAATACCTTGCTCCACTTTAAATATGGGACGCTGAGCTAATGATGCTGGCTAGGCCGAATAACTGCTGGCTATGAATTAACTTAAACCAAACCTTTCTGTTGCTGCAGAACAACCACTCCCGAGCTTCCATACAACCCAAGCTTATGTTTAACCAAGTCTTATGGAAAATATTATAGCAAAACACTAACTTTTCAAGCCGGTGCTCTAACCCTGAATTTTCTCCTGCTTAGCTTGAGGACTGGGGAAATGAGGCCAGGCCCTGAGATCTGGCAACCTTGTTAGGGGAGTTGGCTACGGCTGTTGACAACTGTAGTACATTTAAGAGCCATAAGACCAGACCTTCTGTTAAGGAGACATAATATTTTGGAAGTTGATTTACCAGAAACTAAGAATTATAAGGGCAGAGCCATTGTGCCAAACAAAAAGAGTGTCTTCAGAGGAAAAGAATGGGAGTGCAATTACGGATAATAATGTTACAGTAAATTGACAGTAATTTTACAGACAGAGGGAACTTTGTCTCCAAATGACATGCCGATTGCCATCTGCCCCAAAGTCTATGGGACATTTGTGTTTTGGTGTTGGAAGCGATGGAGATGGGTTGTGTTATCCGATTAAGGCATATTCTCAAATGTCATTAACATAGGAGTATTACCATCCTTCTTTGCTGAAACCAAGGTTGGACCAAGAATCAGCCCAATATGTTCATTTATGCACAATTAGTAATATTGTTCTTGACAGCAGAATATCACTGTAGAGATGGCTGTCAGAGAACCATTTCATTCATGTGTTGTCAAAGACTTTCATGGCTGGAATCACTGGGTTGCTGTGAGTTTTCCGGGCTGTACGGCCATGTTCCAGAAGCATTCTCTCCTGATGTTTTGCCCACAACTATGGCATCCTCGGAAGTAGTGAGGTCTGTTGGAAACTAGGCAAGTGGGGTTTATATATCTATGGAATGTCCAGGGTGGGAGCAAGAACTCCTGTCTGCTTGAGGCAGGTGTGAATGCTGCAATTGGCCACCTTGATTAGCATTTAATGGCCTTGCAGCTTCAAAGCCTGGCTGGTTGCTGCAGGGGAAATCCTTTGTTGGGAGCCATGAAATTATAATCAAGGTGGCCAATTGCAACATTCACACTTGCCTCAAGACAAGAGTTCTTTCTCCCACCCTGGACATTCCACAGATATATAAACCCCACTTGCCTAGTTTCCAACAGACCTCTCAACCTCTGAGGATGCCTGCCATAGAAGTGGGCAAAACATCATGCTTCTGGAGCATGGCCATACAGCCCAGAAAACTCACAGCAACCCATTTCAGTCATGTCTTGGCATCATTGGATGAGACCAGTTTCTGCCTCAACTGGGTCCAGTGCAGATGGAATAGTTGACAACTCCCATAATCCACTAACTAGCTATGGGTGTTGAAGTCCAATGCATTTAAAAGAGATGGGTTGAGTATCCCTTATGTGGAATTTGAAAATCCAAAAGTATCCACATGGTTGGCTGCTTTCTAATGGTTCAGTGTACACAAATTTTGTTTCTTGAACAAACATAAACTTTTTTTCATGAACAAATTAGTAAAAATACTGTGAATAAAATTATACTTAATAATACTGTGAATAAAAATGGGTTTAAATAATTATTTATATATTTTATTTATTTATTTATTTATTATTTATTTGGGGTTCTTTTACCCCGCCCTTCTCACCCCGAAGGGGACTCAGGGCGGCTTACAAAAGCAAAGGCACAATTCGATGCCTGCATCATAAAACAATCATACACAAAATTACATCAATTCACAGTTAACAACAATTCATGCATTATAACCATAAAATCAATAAAAACCAATACAAACCCAATTTCTCCTTTTACCTGGTCAGCGTTCGCTAACTCATAGATCTATTATATTGTATAATATGATATATATATATATATAAAATATATTTATAATATTATAATTATTTATAATATATAAATAATTATTTATATATTATAATTGGTTTATATGCTTGTGGCTTTATCTTTTATTGTATTGTGTGTTTATTTTATGTGTTGTTCCAGGCACATTTTGCCGTATGTAAGCCAGCCCCTTCGGGGTGATGGAGGTGGGTTACAAAAATAAAGTTGTTRTTATTATTATTATTATTATTATTATTATTATTATTATTATCTTAAGGCTACGTATGTAAGGTGTATATGAAACATATACACCTCACATATACATCCTGCAAATCTCTTGGGTGTTTGAGGAGCGGGACATCCGTAGGGATACCAAGGTGCTTGTTTATAAAGCTATTTTCCTCCCAATCCTGCTATACGCCTGTGAAAYGTGGACTGTCTACAGACATCACATGCAACTCCTGGAAYGATTCCATCAGCGCTGCCTCCGGAAAATCCTGMAAATCACTTGGGAAGACAGGCRGACAAACGTCAGCATGCTGGAAGAAGCAAAGACCACCAGCATTAAAGCGATGGTCCTCCGCCATCAACTCCGCTGAACCGACCATGTTGTCTGGATGCCCGACCATCATCTCCCAAAGCAGTTGCTCTACCCTGAATTCAAGAACAGAAAACGGAATGTTGGAGGACAGGAAAAGAGATTTAAAGATGGGCGCAAAGCCAACCTTAAAAACTGTGACATAGACACTGAGAACTGGGAAGCTGTGGCCCTTGAGCACTGTAGCTGGAGATCAGCTGTGACTAGCAGTGTTGTAGAATTTGAAGAGGCACAAATGGAGGGTGGAAGAGAAATGCACCAAGAGGAAGGCGTACCAAGCCAACCCGACCGGGACCACCTTCCACCTGGAAACCGATGCCCTCACTGTGAGAGAACATGCAGGTCAAGAATAGGGCTCCACAGCCACCTACAGACTCACAAGAATTCTGATCCTGGAAGACTATCCTACTCGGCCAACGAGGGATCGCCTAAGTAAGTAAGTAAGTAAGTAAGTAAATATGAAACATAAATGAATTTGATTTTCAGACATAAGTCCCATCTCCAAGATATCTCATTATGTATGTACAAGTAGTCCAGATTTTCAAGAACCCCAGAAATAGGGAACATTTCTGACAAAAACAATTTGGAAATAGATATGCAACGTGCATTAGGATTGGAAAGGCCATGAGAGAAAGTCCTTTTGACTTCAGTGTGAATGTTATTTACTCAATGTATTTGAACGTATGGGATTTACTGGCCCATTCACTGTCCATGCCGGCTGAGGTGGGGGGGGGGGGGGGGGGGGGGGGTTGGTTCTGGGAGTTGCAGTCCCAGGTCAGTCAGGAAAAAAGTTCTGATGTTTGCCAGAATTTTTGCTACATGGACAGCTAGATTGTTTCTGATTTGGCTCAATCAGTCAGTGACAAGTCAAAACCATGCTGTCTCCCTTCCTTGTGCAATTAGCATGGAGGGGGAGAGAGCACGCACACCCAGATCACATGTCTACATAAGTGTTTTCACCTCAGCAAAAGGGAAGGCTTGCTGAGCAGCCTTTCAATGGCACTCCAAGGCTGTTGACAAAGTGCTAGCAGTGGCTCCAAAAAGAATGGGATAGATTAGCAGTGCTGCCCTGCCTAGCTTGTGTGGACAATGATGCAGCACCAATGACCTTATTCATATGGTTATAATCACGGTCAAGGCCATTTGGGAGCTATCTTGGAGCATAATACTCCAGACTTGCCCTGAATTGAGCAGCCAGAGTAGATACGGATATAGCCTTAACTTTCTAGGAGCTGTCCAAAGTGAGGGTGTGTTTCAGCACCTTGGATAGAGCCTTTACAGTTGAGACCAAACCCCAAGTGGGGTTCACTATTATTATTTTTCATGAAGAAAAGCCTCATGGAATCATACAGTTGGAAGAGACCACAAAGGCCATCTAGTCCAACTTCCTGCAATACAGCAATACACAATTAAAGCAATTCTGACAGTCAGCCACCCAGTGAAGACTCCATTGAACTCTCAGGCAGCATATTCCACTGCTTCCTAATATTTAAGTGGAGTACCTTTTCCAGGAATTGAATCCATTGCTCTGTGTCCTGGTCTCAAGAGCAGCAGAAAATAAGCTTGCTCCCTCGTGAATGTGACATCCTTTCAGATATTTAAACACGGCTCTCATGTCACCTCTCAGCCTTCTTTTCTCCAAGCTAAACATACCCAGCCTCCTCAGCTGTTCCTCATAGGGCTTGGTTTCCAAACTTTTGATCATTTTGGTTGCCCTTCTCTGGATCTGTTGCAGGTTGTCCACCTCCTTCTTGAATTGTGATACTAAGAAAGGTGGAGTATCAGTGTTATTCCAGGTGAGATCTGACCAATGCAGAATAGACTGGTACTATGACTCCCCTCGAAGTAGACATCAGTAGGAGTATTGATGCAGCCTAGAATCGCTATGGCTTTTTAGTTGCCACATCACATTGTTGACTCGTGACCTCAGTCCAAATTGGGGAGCTTGAATGGTCAGTCAGGGTTCAACAGCTTGGGTAGAACTTTCAAAATTCTTACTAAAACCCAAAAATGATTTACTACTTATTCTGACATGGAAAAACCTCCAAATGGTACTGTTATGAACATAGCATATGATAGAGAAGGCTGAGAGAAGACATGTATAAATATGTGAGAGGAAGCCTCAGGGAGCAGGGAGCAAGCTTGTTTTCTGCTGCCCTGGAGACTAGGACTCAATGGAACAATGGCTTCAAACTACAGGAAAGGAAATTCCATCTGAACAGTAGGAAGAATTTTCTGTGAGAGCTGTTCAGCAATGGAACTCTCTGCCCCTGAGTGTGGTGGAGGCTCCTTCTTTGGAGGCTTTTAAACAGAGGCTAGATGGCCATCTATCGGGGGTGCTTAGAATGCAATTTTCCTGCTTCTTGGCAGGGGGTTGGACTGAATGGCCCACGAGGTCTCCTCCAACTCTACGATTCTACGGAAAAGTTTTTCCCCCTACATTAAGTCCAATCGTGTCCGACTCTGGAGGTTGGTTCTCATCTCCATTTCTAAGCCGAAGAGCCGGCATTGTCCATAGACACCTCCAAGGTCATTTGGCCAGCATGACTGCATGGAGTGCTGAAGGAAAGGCATGCACAACACTGTAAATGCAATATCTTTTAACTTTACTCAGAGAAACTGTGTTTGCAGTAATTGGATTAATTATGTTTAAATGTTTTTGCTACTTTCCCGGCAGAGCGGTATCTATTGATCTACTCACATTTGCATGTTTTCAAACTGCTAGGTTGGCAAAAGCTGGGGCCTTTTGGTCAGCAAGTCCAGCAGCTCAACAGTTTAACCCACTGTGCCACTGGGGGCTCTACAATAGGGTTAGCAATGCATATATTGAAAATTAAAAAAGATAACACAGTTATGCTCTTCAGAAGGTGGCTTGGGTGAACAGGAGGCAATACAACAACAAACATTTTCAACACCCCCAGATATGTTGAAATTCTGCCTGGGCTCTAAAGCTCCGAAGAAGAGGATATTTCCGGGGAAAAGAGGCCATATGGTAACCCTGGAAGCATTGAGAACTCCAGTCTCACATCTATATAAATAAAAATGTAATGTTCGTTTGTGGGATTAACTAAACTCAAAAACCACTGGACAGATTGAACACCAAATTTGGACACAATACATGCCAATGAGTGCCAACAAGCAACCATCACTCATAAAAACAATGAAAAACACAGCGGAAGAGACTTAAAAAGCCAAGAAACCAAAAAAATACATTACAATGCATGCACAAAACCACATATATGCATAAACACACACAAAACACATATACACAGACTGGGCCACAGCAATGTGTGGCAGGAGATGGCTAGTCTTTACATAAAAAGAAATTCTCTTGCAGGAAGCAGAAATGCAAATCAATTGGGAGGCCATCACAATTGTGCTTAGGAAAGATTGAGATGATACTTTCAAGAAGTGATGCGCATATCTTGAATATTTAAATAAGAGAAATAAAAATCCTGATCATAATCGGAAGTTTTCAAACAAGTTCTGCTACATGTGCATCCGGAGATGAGAGGAAGAGGTTTCTGAGGGTTTTGCAGAATGTTTGACAAGGAAGATTCCCAGGATTTGGACCACAGCCACGCGGGGAGATGGCGTCCAGATTTCTATGGATGTATGAAAAGGGAATAGACTACGTTAAACGTGTCTCTGGCAGAGGCCATTTCCCTATGAATGCTGAAGCTTTAATTAAAGGAGACATCAAATGGGCTGTTGCCCAGAATGAACAATATAATTCTTTTGTGTCAGAAGAGTTCTGCCAAGGATTTTCTGCTAGGTTGGCTGGTAATTCTATGCAGAATCTCATTCGAGCACAGGATGAAGTCGCAGCACCACTTTCACCCACTAGGTGGCACTATAGAGAGATGGCATTTATTTGTTTATCCTCCCCATTCTCAACAACAACAACAACAACAATAATAATAATAATATATTGTCGAAGGCTTTCATGGCCGGAATCACTGGGTTGTTGTAGGTTTTTCCGGGCTATATGGCCATGTTCTGGAGGCAATTTTTCTCCTGACGTTTCGCCTGCATCTATGGCAAGCATCCTCAGAGGTAATGAGGTCTGTTGGAACTAGGAAAAATGGGTTTATATATCTGTGGAATGACCAGGGTGAGACAAACGACTTTTGTTTGCTGGGGCTAGCTGTGAATGTTTCAGCTGATCACCTTGATTTGCATTCAATGGCTTGGAAGCGCCTGGGGGGAATCTTTGGTTGAGAGTGATTTCATGTGCCTGTTTGTTTCCCCTCTGTTGTTTTGCTGCTGTAATTTTTGAGTTTTTTAATACTGGTAGCCAGATTTTGTTCATTTTCATGGTTTCCCCCAGGCGCTTCCCAAGCCATTGAATGCAAATCAAGGTGATCAGCTGAAACATTCACACCTAGCCCCAGCAAACAAAAGTCCTTTGTCTCACCCTGGTCATTCCACAGATATATAAACCCATTTTTCCTAGTTCCAACAGACCTCATTACCTCTGAGGATGCTTGCCATAGATGCAGGCGAAACGTCAGGAGAAAAATTGCCTCCAGAACATGGCCATATAGCCCGGAAAAACCTACAACAACCCAATAATAATAATCTTTATTTGTACCCCGCTACCATCTCCCCAAGGGACTCGGTGTGGCTTATATGAGGCCGAGCCCACAATACAACAATAAAAACAATAGCAACAGTAATACAAACAATAAATAAAACTCATAAACAGAAAATAGCAATAAACATTAACAATAACACGATGTTTAAAAACCTATGGCAGGGCCAAATGTACTAATTAAAAATTTAAAAAATAATGCTGGGCGTGACCAGGTGACATATAAACAGGATAGAAATTTTGGAGAGGGATAGAGCGTGCAGACAATCCTAGATCACTAATAAAGTGCGTTTAGGGACATATTGCTGGGAGTTTCCTTATTCTGGGAAGGCACACTGGAACAACCACGTTTTCAGGCTCCTCCTAAAGACTGCCAGCGTTGGGGCATGTCTGATGTCCCTGGGGAGTGAGTTCCAGAGTCGAGGGACCACCACCGAGAAGGCCCTGTCCCTAGTCCCCACCAATTGCGCTTGCAATGGAGGCGGGAGGTGAGCAGGACCTCTCCAGATGATCGAAGAGATCGTGTGGGTTCATATACAGAAATGTGGTCACGCAGGTAGGCGGGTCCCAAACCATTCAGGACTTTGTAGGTAAGAACCTGCACCTTGAATTGGGACCGGAAAATGAATGGCAGCCAGCGGAGCTACTTAAACAGGAGGATTGACTGCTCCCTGCAAGAAGCACCGGTTAGTAACCTGGCTGCCACCTGTTGTACCAATTGAAATTTCCGGCCCTTTTTCAAGGGCAGCCCCACATAGAATGCATTACAGTTATCCAATCTGGAGTTGACTAAGGCATGGACCACCCTGGCCAGATCCAACTTGTCTTGAGAGACATTAAGTCCCACTGTAGAATTAATGAAGTTTGAAACCACTTTAACTACCATGGCTTAATGCTATGGAATCCTGGGAGTTATAGTTTTACAATGTTTTGAGCCATGCATTAATTCTACAGTGTAGATGCAGCCTATTATGCTATTTTTGAGCCATTGAAGTTACCACCATTTAACAATACAGGGACTATTGACACCCCCTTAGGGATACTCCAAAGTCCCATTCCCTGAATTTTCAACTTTAATGATGTTTTTAAATTCTCACATTCTTTCAGTTTGGGGATTATAAAGAAAATGTGCATTAAAATGTTATTGCAATTTCATTTCATTAGGCATTCAATTAAATCAGACATATCAGATTTCCTGTCTCCAGATTTTGTTGTTCCACAGTGATTTATAACATCAGATGCCATAGCAAATGTGGACCCCTCATAAGGGTGTTTTTGGCTCATGGCTTCCAACAACTGTGGTCTTGTGTTTCCAGAAACCCAGTAGCCCAGGCCAGTATAATCTATAAGTGATACTGAAAGCTGTGTGTATCTTGCATTGGTCTGTAGTTGCCTTTCAGTTTAAAAACTCATTGGGAAAAAGACTCAACCCACAATTCCCAAGAAATGACACCTTTTTTATTATTCTCCATTTGGACTTTGGCTTCTAGAAGACCTAAATGACTCGGTGAACAGTCAGGAATTCTGAACTCTAATAGTTTGGTAAAAACTGACTTAAGGCAAGCTATAAATGAGAGACCTCAACCAAGGGAATGCCTCTACATGGTAGAATTAATGCTGTTTGACACCTCTTTAACTACTATGGATCAATGCCATGGAATTGTGGGAGATGTTGTTTTACGACGTCTCTTCTGTTGCGCGCTGGGCCTGTAAAGAATTTCCTTTAGAACAGGACGTGCAACCTTTGCCCAGCGGGAAGCCAGGGCCCCCAAAGAGAAGTTCTCAGAAGTTTTCCACCACAAATTCTTTAGATGGCTTGTGAAGTATAACAAAGTCTTTATTAATGAACAATCAAACAGAAACTTCTCTTGTCTTCAGAAAGTTAAACAAATTAATCCAGGCTTTTATGCAACTGATAGCTTCCTAAACTTGCCCATGAAGGACAGGCAACTGTCTTCAATAACTTCTTATTTACTTTGAAGGAAAGTCCCCTTTATAACTTCTCTCAGGCTGACTGTAATCTAACCCTTACTGATGTGGGCTCTGCTACCAGGTCAAACTGCTTCTCGAACGCCGAGTGGACCTACCAGTAAAGGCTTAGATGTTCTCCAGCTGGAGTTCTTTGGTCTTTAGGGCTGCTTCCCTGGAAAGTCTTTGGAGACTCTTAAGATTGTTCTCCCCCAGAAATTCATAGGGGTTGAAATTTTTGTACAGGGGAAGCTTGCACACGCCCTGTACATTAGCTTTCCTTGCTGAGACTAACTAAAAAATGGCTCCCTTCCCTTCCCAATTGCCCGGAGCAAGGGGCGGGACCAAAACTTAACAATGATGTACAGGTGACTTGCCCTATGACTGCAACCAAAGGAAGCCACCTATCTGCAGAGTCCCCGAAACCTGGGACTGCAAGCAAACATTTAATAAAAAGCAAATAAATTTAGAGCTCCTGGTACAGCCGTACCAGCACAACGTCTTTAGCCTTCTCTGCCAATTAATGCTGGCACTTCAGCAAACTATAAATCCCAGAAGTATATAGCACTGAGCCACGGTAGTTAAGATGGTATCAGACTGTATTTGTTCTACAGTGTCAATGCCTTTAATCACAGCCCTGCTTTAGGCTGGCAAAGAGCTCAATAGTGTGGAATCATTGGAAGTTGTCGTTTCCCAAGGTCTTTTGGTCTTATGTACTAAAAGAGCACTGTTGCCTCACCAAACTAAAAATCCCATGATTCCAAAGCATTGAGCAATGGCCGTTAAAATGTGTCAAACTACATTAATTCTACCTTGTAGCTATATCCTTTGACTTCTTTTTCTTCCTTGACTACAGTTAGCACTTTGATAATTGATTGAGATGATGCTCAAGTTGTCTTATGGCCGTTGGACATCTAGTTAGCAGCACATGATTATGTCACTTATAATAATAATAATAATAATAATAATAATAATAATAATAATATTGTAGGGACTGCATTGTGCAATTCATGTCCAATTCTGCTCCTAAAGGTTTACCTCGTGTGACCGTGAGGTCCACTTGGCCATGGCCCATTGAGCCAAATATGTCCACTGGCCATGAGGGTCAACAAACCAGTTGCGGTTTGTCTGTGCAGCAGAAACTCTGCCAAGTGCATTGGAGACTGCACTTCCTAGTTGGTGGTCTGAACATGGCTTGATGGATTATATGCGCCAGGCAGGCTGGGGCTAGTTTAATTGAAGAGCTCATAGTGGACCTCCGGCAGTTTCCCTTGGAGGCATTTGGATTCTCTGTATCTTCATTTCCCATCTTGATTTGTATTGAAAAGGGAGGGGGGTGTTGACTCTCACATGCTGTCTGTCTAGGCAGCCACTGTGCCAAAAAAGAGAAAAAGCTTCCAGAAGCAGCAGCAACAACAAAACAACACAGCATGCCACTAGTGTGCATAGACCTTGCACCAATAAGTGAAGAGTGGTCTGTTTGCATTAATAGCTCTGGTAGAGAATGGGAGAAAAGCTAATCAATTTGTTTCACTTCGCTTGCAAGCTTTCAGTTTGACCACTTCCATATATTTAGCACAGAGTATCTTAGCAGGTGGGGAGGGAAAGAGAAGGAGAGGAGAGCAGAATCGAACATTTCAGAGATCTGCCTGAAGGAAGACTGCCTTTTCTAGATGTCCTAGTTATCCGCAAACCAGATCAACAATTGGGTCACACCGTCTACAGAAAACCCACACACACAGATAGATATCTACATAAAAACTCCAACCATCACCCAAGTCAAAAAAGAAGCACCATTAAAGCCTTGGCAGACCGTGCAAAAAGAATCTGCGAACCCCACCTCCTCCAAGATGAACTGAACCACCTCAACTGGGCTCTCCAGGCCAATGGAGACTCCACCTCAGACATCAGAAGAGCTGCAAGACCACCGAGAACAAGCCACGAGAGTCAAGACGAAGATCCACCCAGAGGAAAAGTGTTCTTGCCATACATCAAGGGAACCACTGACCGCAAAGGGGATGAGGAAACACAACATACAAACTATCTACAGACCCAACAAGAAAATCCAACAAATGCTACGTTCAGCAAAGGACAAGAGGGATCCTCTCACTTCTGCAGAAGTCTACTGTGTACCATGCAGCTGTGGACAAGTCTACAGAGGGACCACCAAACGCAGCAGCGCCCAGACACGCATCAAGGAACATGAAAGGCATTGCAAACTACTCCAACCAGAGAAATCAGCCATAGCAGAGCACCTGATGAACCAACCTGGACACAGCATATTATTTGAGAACACAGAAATGCTGGACCACTGCAACAACCACCATGTCAGACTACACAGAGAAGCCATTGAAATCCACAAGCATGTGGACAATTTCAACAGAAAGGAAGAAACCATGAAAATGAACAAAATCTGGCTACCAGTATTAAAAAAAACTCAAAAATTACAACAGCAAAACAACAGAGGGGAAACAAACAGGCACATAAAATCACTCTCAACAAAAGATTCCCCCCAGGCACTTCCAAGCCATTGAATGCTAATCAAGGTGATCAGCTGAAACATTCACAGCTAGCCCCAGCAGACAAAAGTCCTTTGTCTCACCCTGGTCATTCCACAGATATATAAACCCATTTTTCCTACTTCCAACAGACCTCACTACCTCTGAGGATGCTTGCCATAGATGCAGGCGAAACGTCAGGAGAAAAATTGCCTCCAGAACATGGCTATATAGCCCGGAAAAACCTACAACAATCCATTTCAGAGATCGTCAACTTTCTTGACATCTGTACTGTAGAACTTTAACCTCAATACGCAATGCTATGGAGTCCTGGAAATCTTAGGAGTTTGTAGAGCACTCATCAATGGAAAAGGCTAAAGACCTTGTCAAACTAAAGTGAACATCTACCCTGTCTTATGGCCACCATAAGTCAGAAGAGGCTTGAAGGCATACTATAAAAGCAATTTGCTATTTCCTTGATATAAGATCTTCATCATAAGGTACATAAAGAAAGAATGTACCTTGGAAGTTTGGAAAATTCTTTTGGACTGAAAGCAAAACATACATATTGTCCTGAGCTGCTCCTTATAGTGTCTGACTTCCAGACCTTGTATCATTTTAGGGCCCCTTCTCAGCTTTTCCATATTCTTTTTGAATTGTTGTCCTCAGAATTAGACACAGGGTCATTCCAGGTGAGATCTTACCAAAACAAAACACAGTCTATAAAATACGAAGTCATTGCAAAGTTTAGTTGGGGAGGGATTTTATCTTTAGGGTCAAGTAGTAGACCAAGCAGCCACAGGCCCATAATTACTGGTGGCCAGTTATGGCACTTCAACCATCTCCTGGCCACCCATATCCTAGTTTGCCTAAATTGGCCCATTTCCCGGCCTTTCATATTCTTGTTTGCACTAACCTGGACCAGCACTTCTTAATTGTTTAGGCCAATTTTTGAAATCTTGTCCCTAACAATATGCACGAAGAATAGGCAGGATTACTTTTAATATATATTTATCATTTCGATAATTTTATGCTGTTCAGCAGTGGAACTCTCTGCCCCGGAGTGTGGTGGAGGCTCTTTCTTTGGAAGCTTTTAAACAGAGGCTTGTACAGAGACTGTACAGCTCTGATTAAAGTGCAAATACGGCAAGGATGCAATAGACAGGGTCAATAATTAGCTAGCTTCATGAGAACAGTTGGAGTGGATTTCAAATGGAATAATGTAGCATAAAGGAATGCTGTGATAAGGCCTTAAAACTCTTTCTTTTTTAAAAAAAGAGAGAAAGAAGTGACAGATATGTCACCATTCTCATATTTCTTGCAATTAAAGTTACCATTCCCATATTTCTTGCAATTAAATGTTGTATCTGGTATTGGGAATTGCCCGACAATAGTTCAGGACACAAGAAACATTATCTGGATATTTTCAAAGAACCTTGAGAACTGCATCAACAAATGCCTCAAGCTGCCGACACATTGGTCTATCCGAGAGTGCATCCAAAATGATTGAAAAGTCCCAGATTTTGTTCCTGTTCTTTCCAATTTTATATGAGTGTGAAAAAAACTCTCCTTTTGAGCTGGTGGAAAAAGTCTGTGATTGTAATGACAGTTGGCAAAAAAATATATTCTGGGATAAACAAAACGTATATGGCTCTCCAAAAATTCAGATATAACAGGAACACAATCTGGAACTTTCTAGTCAGTTTGCTTGTGTCAGGAAAGAGTCTTCTGCTTTTATGCTTTTAGTATTACAAGTGTATATACTCAGTGTTGCCCAGTTGTCATTGTAACTGGGTTGTTGTAGGTTTTTCTGGGCTATATGGCCATGTTGTAGAGGCATTCTCTCCTGACGTTTTGCCTGCATCTATGGCAAGCATCCTCAGAGGTTGCTTGCCATAGATGCAGGCGAAACGTCAGGAGAAAATGCCTCTACAACATGGCCATATAGCCCGGAAAAACCTACAACAACCCAGTGATTCCGGCCATGAAAGCCTTCGACAATGTCATTGTAACTGCTGCTCACCTGCTTTCTCCCTTCTCCAGCTCCCTCACAATCTTCATAGCAATTCTCTGGTAACTGGCTTTGAGTAAGCTTTCTTTGTGGCTCTTTCCTGCCTTCTTCTATTTCTCTCATATATCTCCCTCCCTCTCTCTTTTCTTTTTTCTTTTCTTCTTCCCTTGCTTTCCTTCATGCACTTTCCCAATAACATCAGAGAGGGCCACCTCACCCAGCATCAACAATCTGGTGACATCAGAGAAGGCCACTTCAACCAAACAGACTAACATACATATATACTTAGACTCTTTTAGAGTCAGGAAAGTAAGGTTACATGGCACGTAGCTCTCGTGGGGAATTTTCATGGGGGAAGTTGGTATCATTGCCATATAGTGGGAAGCCAGTAGAAGCGAATGAGCAGTGTCAGTCGTCAGTAGCTCATCAACTGACATTGTGGTGAAGGTTAGAGATGAGCGTCCTCATTCCATTTCCCTCCAAGTGAGAAGTTCATGCTGTAATATGGTACCTCAATGCTAAGGGCATGAATGCTGCTGCGATTCATCGCAAAATCATTTCAGTTCTTTGAGAGGACATAATGCCAAGATAGCATGTGACAAAATGGGTATTGTGAGACCATGAAGAAACTTTGCAAAGCCATCCAAAACAAACATCGTGGGAGGCTGACAGCAGGAATCTGTCTCCTTCATCACAATGCACGCTGCTCATGCTACATAAGAGTCATTGACATCATTTGGTTGAGATGTTTGAAGCCACCCCTCTCACAGCCCTGATCTCACACCAAGTGACTATTTTCTGTTCACTAAATTGAAGGAACACCTGGGTCGAATTCACTTTTCCGACAACGATGAGGTTAAATTCAAAGTAACAAACTGGCTGAAAAAATGGAGGGAAACTTCTATGACACAAGCATCCAAAACCCATCCCATGGATGACAAAATGTATTGAACTGAATGGTGATTATGTGGAAAAATAATGTAACACCTATGCTACAATCCTTGTAAGTTTTATTACAATATATTCATGCTCAGTGGTTTAACCCACTGTGCCACCTGCAGGTTAATTACACCTATAGAATCATAGAATCATAGAGTTGGAAGAGACCTCATGGGCCATCCAGTCCAACCCCCTGCCAAGAAGCAGGAATATTGCATTCAAATCACCCCTGACAGATGGCCATCCAGCCTCTGTTTAAAAGCCTCCAAAGAAGGAGCCTCCACCACACTTCGGGGCAGAGAGTTCCACTGCTGAACGGTTCTCACAGTCAGGAAGTTCTTCCTCATGTTCAGGTGGAATCTCCTCATAGAAGATGATAACATCAAGATTTACGCTTTTTTTCAAAAAATATTTTCGAGCCATAAATGGTTGAATTTATGGATACTGATTCCATCGATACGGAGAGCCAACTGTAGTTTCCACTGCTATCAGAGCTGAAGACAGACTGGGTTTCATTCTCAATGCCAAATTCAGATCTGAAAAAAATCCAAGCAGGGAAAGGTAGTGAATCCTTTGCACAAAAGTGAGGCTAAGGAGCGGAGCAGTTTCACATGGGTACAAACTTCTACAGAAAACAGCATGACCGTTTCTTAGAGAAACATGCAAATGCTATTTAAATGGCATTTGCATTCTCCTGAAATCAGACTGCCAATCAAGTATTTTCAAAACGGGGCAAATGTGCTTTATGACATGCCATCTCCCCATGATAATTCCTCTTGCTGTTTGGTGCATGTCATTAGCTGTCAGTTAAAAAAAAATCACAGCAGTAGGGAAAAAGAATGACAACCGCTGATGCAGGTTGCATGCCAAGATGGGCAGGAATACATGAAAGGGCTTCTTTCTTTGAACTGCGAGTGGCATAAAATAGGTGTAACCTCTGGAGGGCTGGAATGGAAATCAAGGGACAGCTTGGGAAAGAAAGGCTCACCTTGAGGTGGGTTTGTTGGTTCATTTAAGTATTGCAGTTGGCCCTCCACCTTTACAGATTTCAGTTCTGCAGATTTGATTATTCATAGATTTGATTAGGATCATGCTGGAGGATCTAGAGCAGTGTTTCTCAATCTTCCAACCCCTTAATGCAGTTCCTCATGTTGTGTGACCCCCAACCATAAAATTATTTTCATTTCTACTTCCTAACTGTAATTTTGCTACTGTTATGAATTGTAATGTAAATATCTGATATGCAGGATGTATTTTCATTCACTGGACTAATTTTGGCACAAATAACCAATACACCCAAATTTGAATACTCATGAGGTGTGTGTGGGTGTGTGTGTGTGGGGGGGGGATTAATTTTGTCATTTGTGAGTTGTTGTTGGGATTTATAGTTAAGCTTACTGGTGGGTGTGGGGGGGGGATTAATTTTGTCATTTGGGAGTTGTAGTTGCTGGGATTTATAGTTAATCTACAATCAAGGAGCATGGAATTGAACCAAACTTGGCACACAGAACTCCCATGACCAACAGAAAATACTGGAAGGGTTTGGTGGGCATTGACCTTGAGTTTTGGAGTTGTAGTTCACCTACATCCAGAGAGCACTGTGGATTCAAACAATGATAGATCTGGACCAAACTTAGCACGGATACTCAACATACCCAAATCTGAACACTAGTGGAGTTTAGGGGGAATAGACCTTGATATCTGGGAGTTGTAGTTGCTGGGATTTATAGTTCACCTGCAATCGAAGAGTATGCTGAAACAGCCCTCCCCTTGGCTGAGAGGCATGGCCAATCACAGCAGGAGGAGGGCTTTTGGTGGGAGGATTCCCATCTGTATCCAAAAAGGAAGAGAAGGATAGGTGGAGAGATCTTCAGCTTTCTCTGCCAAAGGGGTTGCTAAAACCATCAGAAATATGTTTTCTGATGGTCTTTGGTGACCCCTCTGAAACTCCCTTGTGACCCTTCCCCCAGGCATCTCGACCCCCAGGATGAGAAACACTGATCTAGAGATTCTTAGAAAGGTATTATTTCAAGTTTTTTTAAAAGGTAAAACTCCCAGGATTTCACAGCATTGAGTTGAGGCAGTTAGGAATGTCAAACTGCATTAATTATACCTTTTAGATAGATGCATCCTATGTTGAATTTCCTCCGAACGGGTTTGGCAACCCCAAGGAACAAAAGTCATTTTATTCTATTACGCACAAGTGTCATTATCCTTCTAAAGGTAAAGAGTGTCACCCCATTTCCCATTTATTTGTTCATTTATTTATTGTGCACCTTGCAGGCTCCAAAGGCTCAGTATATTTTATATCTGGCTTTCAAATAAATCTCCCATTTGATCTTCTAACATCTCTCTCCCTTTCCCTCCACCTGCAATCTTTCCCTCTAGTCTAGTTAAATCCCACAGTAATTTTTTTTCAAAACACATGTAAACCTGGAAACATGTGCACAATAAACAAAAAAAGTGACAAAGGTTTTGAGACAATGTGACAGCGAGCTGCATCCTTAATGGAGTCTCTGTGCTACAAACCCATAATAGAACGAGATGAGACAGTTGGATTTCCCTTGGCTAGGAATAAGATTATGTAAAACAAATTGAAAGTGGTTTGAAAGAGTTATTTCCTGTTTAATTGTACAGTAAGTAAAGGTAAAGGTTTCCCCTGACATTAAGTCTAGTTGTGTCTGACTCTGGGGGTTGGTGCTCATCAACATTTCTAAGCTGAAGACCCGTCATAGTCCATAGACACCTCCAAGGTCTTGTGGCCAGCATAACTACATGGAGTGTTGTTACCTTCCCGCTGGAGTGGTATCTATTGATCTACTCACATTTGTATGGTACAGTACTTAGTTTGAAAGTACTTGTTATACTCCAGAAATTTTGTTTTTGTGACTACTACAAACTACTGTATATACTCGAGTATAAGCCTAGTTTTTCAGCCCCCCTTTTAGACTGAAAACGTTCCCCTCAGCTTATACTTTATTACTTTACTTTATATCATTTTTATTATAATTATTTTAATTATTAAAATTATTATTACATTTACATTATTTTACTCTATTATTATTTTTTACATTTATTATTTTACTCTATTTATTATTATATTATTATTATTTACTCTTTATTATTATTACATTTATTTTTTTACTTTATTTTTATTTTACTCTATTTTATTTTATGTTATTACATTTCATTATTTTAGCTCTATTATTATTATTATTATTATTATTATTATTATTATTATTATTATCCTGACATAAAAACACAGTATGACACAGCAAATGAGGTATACATGCTGGATTTCATTATTATTGTTGTTGTTGTTGTTGTTGTTGTTGTTGTTATTATTATTTTACTCTATTATTATTGGAGGGATACATAAGCACATTTACACTGAAGATTAGAATAATCTGTTTCCTCACTTTTGCATGTTTTTGAACTGCTAAGTTGGCAGAAGCTGGGGTTAACCGCGGGAACTCACCCCGCTCCCTGGATTCGAGTCACTGAAGTTCAGCATATTATCTGTGTTCTCAAATAATATGCTGCGTTCAGGTTGGTGTCCCCTGGTGGCGCAGTGGAGCCCCCGATGGTGCAGTGGGTTAAACCCTGTGCCAGCAGGACTGAAGACTGATAAGCTGCAGGTTCGAATCCGGGGAGAGGTGGATGAGCTCCCTCTATCAGCTCCAGCTCCTCATGCGGGGACATGAGAGAAGCCTCCCACAAGGATGATAAAACATCAAATCATCCAGGCGTCCCCTGGGCAATGTCCTTGCAGACGGCCAATTCTCTCACACCAGAAGCAACTTGCAGTTTCTCAGGTCGCTCCTGACGACAAAAAACCCCCATTGTATTGACACATTTGGCCTTCAATACAGACAAGAGTCTTTCTCGCCCTACCCTGTACATTCCACAGTAATATATAAACGGGACATTCCACAGATATATAAACCTCACTCGCCTAGTTTCCACAGGCCTCGCAACATCTAAGGATGCCTGCCATAGATGAGGGCAAAACGTCAAGAGAGAATGCTTTTGGAAACATAGCCATACAGCCCAGAAAACTCATAGCTACCCAGTGATTCCAGCCATGAAATCCTTCAACAACACAAGGCTGAAAGACCTTATAAAACTATAACTCCTATTATTGCATAGCATTGAACCATGGCAGCTAATGTGGTGTCAAACTCCATTAATTTCACAGTGCAGATGCACCCTAAGACTCTGGAGAACAGGATTTGAATCCTTGTTCAGTTATGAAAGCCAGTCACTCAACCCTAGAGGATGGCAAAGGCAAAACCTCTCTGAGTGGCAGAGGATCAATTGGAACTGTCCATACTGAATCAGGACATCTGGAGGCATGCTATGCCTTCTGCTCTACCTGAAGCACTTAGCTTATTTCACAGACCTGGGTTGTTAAATTGATCTGTACAATAACTTAAAGCGGCCGTCTATCAGTGATCAATTTGAAATTGAATGGACCAGAGCATTAAAAGAGAGGTGGCTGCATTTTTAATGTACTCAGTCCAAACTAAGACATCTCCAGATCTTGGAAATATTAAGTTGCTTGGATGACAACTCCCAGAAGCCCCCAACCACCATGATCCTGGGCCAGAAAGTGTACTCTTCCAAGCTCTGGAAGAGTCTCTTTGCATTAGCGGTTCTAACATGTTAGAAGGACCACTCCAGGGCAAGGCAGCTGTTCAAATATATCCTAACTTAAAACACTCCCCAAGCTTCAGTTGAGCAAAATTAGGAAAAGCAACTGCCAAAAGGAGCTAGACTTCTCAAGTTGGTTGATATCTGCCAAAGGAATATTATGGATGGCTGTTTTCACAGGCAACCTGAGTCCAGGCAGGTTTTTGCAGTGCAACCGATCCCCCTGGAGTGGACAGGGACAGGCCTGAAATGCCAATTACTGGTTTGGAAAGCTGGCAAAGAGCCCTCCCCCATTAACACAGCTGCGCTCACATTCTCCCATGAGTCCACTGGAAGATTATCTGCCACAGAAGTGTTGAGATCTTTCAGCTGCAGAAGGACTCTTGGAGTTGCTGTTTTGTGACTATAGCTGTCCAGAAGAAAAATGGATATCAGAATTGCTACCTGCCCCATGCAATTTTGGAAGGGGGTGAGGTCTCAGTTGCAGTCATTAGGAAATAATATTACTATAGCCATCCTTATATAGTACAGCCTTAGGCTCCTGAAGCTGATGGGTTCTCTGATGATTTAGAGAGGATTGTGGGATTGTCTGGGATTTCCTGGGGCTCGAAGTGAGGAAGATTCAAGTCAGGGAAATGATGAGAAATCTGAGTCAGAAAATGCAGGCTTCCAAGGTCAAGCAGAGGAGCCAGAAACTGCAGCATTAGATAAGAAGTTGGATGAAGACTGATACAGAATGCTCTCAGGAAAAAACACCTGGAGCTACAGAGATCAACAAAGGTCTTCGTTTACAGATCAGAGCTGAAAATAGACATCATAGGTCAGAGTGAGTGATTGCGTGGGAATGTTGGGGAGAGATTTCATGGGAAATGACATGACTTCATGGGTGCCTATTAATTAGCAGGTTGTTTACCTAAGCATTAGTTCAGGCAATGTCTCATTTCGAGTGAAAAGTTAGGTCTAAGTTTCCTGGTCCTCGTGTCAAATCAAGCATTGGTTTTGGATTTAAGTATCCCGGAAGTTTTCTATGTCTTTGTTTTTATATTCCTGCTCAAGTTTTACTAAATATATCTTTTGCTTATGGATTTATGCTGTACCTGTGATTTTTGGATATTCCTGGACTGTATTACCTTTGGATCTGTATAAGACATTTGGATTCCTGTTTGGTTATCACCTATTGCTGAACTCTTTTTGGATTATATCTTCTTTTTTCATTCCTGGTTTTTTCATATATTTTAATGTGTTATTACAATAAACTGTTTGCTTTTACTCTGGACTGCTGTGTGAAGCTGTAGTCATAGGTGTTTCCAGGCCTGGGATGCAACACAGCAAAAGGCTGCTGATAGTGGCCAGCAAATGACTGCTGAATATTGGGATAAATGTGCAATGGGAGAGAAACACAACAGGATGTGATGTGCATTGGGCCACCAGTTACAGAGAGCTGGAAACTCCTGTCAGTTTTCTATTATGTAAATTTACAATTTACTAACAGAGTTTCTAAGTAAGATTACTGCAACGCGCTCTACGTGGGGCTGCCCTTGAAGACTGCCCGGAAGCTTCAGATGGTCCAGCGCTCGGCAGCCAGGTTGCTAACGGGGGCGGCACTCAGGGAGCACACCACTCCTCTGCTGAGCCAACTCCACTGGCTGCCAATCTGCTACCGGGCACAATTTAAGGTGCTGGCTTTAGCCTACAAAGCCCTAAACGGTTCCGGCCCCACTTACCTCTCCGAACGCATCTCCACCTATGAACCGGCGAGGACGTTAAGATCGTCCGGGGAGGCCCTGCTCTCGGTCCCGCCAGCATCACAAGCGCGGCTGGCGGGGACGAGAGACAGGGCCTTCTCGGTGGTGGCCCCTCGGCTATGGAATGCCCTACCAGCGGACATCAGGCAGGCTCCTTCGTTGCTGGTGTTTCGGAGGAGGGTGAAGACATGGCTCTTTGAACAGGCGTTCAGTTAATTATGCAATTACAACTGAACTCATGAAGATGGCATAATTGAACAAGGAACGGTAGAAGGATTATGAGAACAGGATCTGATTTCAATGAGGCGTTGATGACTATGTGTGTGTCGCCTGTGTTGATGTGTTTTAAATTATTGTCACTGTTACATAAATTGTACTGTAAACCGCATTGAGTCGCCGAATAGGCTGATAAATGCGGTATAAAAGCGAAGCAAATAAATAAATAAATAAATAATAAACATATCCACTGGGAGCCATGCTGGTGTGGAAGCCCTACAAGGAACAGCTAAGAGGGCGAGATCTGTTTAGAAGAGAAGATAAGCCTAAGAGGGGACATGAGAGCCATGATTACATATTAGAAAGGAGGTCATATTGAAGATGAAGATGCTGCTCCAGGAATTAGGACTCAACAGAGCAATGGAGAAGAAATTCCACAAGAATATTACAAAGAACTTCCTGATGGCGAGGGCCATTCCAACAGTTGAATACTCTGCCAATTCTATGATTCTATGACATCAATCCAAGTGAGAACCAAGGATCTAAGAAGGGAAGCATTGGAGGGATTCAAAAGAAGCAAAATACCAACTTGAGACATCAGAAAAGGGGGACTCAATCAGGAAAAAAATCTAAATATTATGTAAACTATACAGAACAACCAACGCATTAAGATAATTAAATAGGACTGATAGAGAGAATTGGCTGTCTGCAAGGACGTTGTCCAGGGGGTGCCCAGATGTTTTACCATCCTATGGAAGGCTTCTCTTATGTCCCTGCATGAGAAGCTGGAGCTGACAGATGGGGTGAGCTCCCACCTGTCAGCTCCAGCTTCTCATGAAGGGACATGAGGGAAGCCTCCCACAGGATGGTAACACATCTGGGCGTCCCCTGAGCAACATCCTTGCAGACAGCCTATTCTCTCACACCAGAAGTGACTTGCAGTTTCTCAAGTCGCTCCTGACATGAAAAAAAGCTAGATATTTAATCTGATCGTACAAATAATATCGGATTTCATAATAATACAAAGCAGAATATTGCCAAAGATTATAACATCGCTTCAAAGGTCTAGGTGTGAAGGAGAACTTCACTCAAAGTACACAGACCAATGATATATAGTTTAATCTCATACAATATGGCAATGGCATCTGCATAGTAAATGATGGTTTTAGAAACCTAGATGTCATAACATATTACAGTCCATCCCATGCTTGTATATAAAACATACAGTGTACAAGCCATGGATCATCAGCCAGAAATGATAGGGCAGGCATGGGCAAACTTGGACCCTCCAGTGTTTGGGCCTTCAACTCCCACAATTCCTAACAGCTGGAGTTGAAGTTCCAAACACCTGGAGGGCTCAAATTTTCCCATGCCTGTGATAGGGAGTTGTTTAGGCTGTAATGAAGAGCTGCATTATATGAATAATGATGCCTCACTTCAATTGGAGTGTGATTTAAGTTCACCCAGTGAGTTTCATTGCTGAGTTGGGATTTGAAACCTGGTTTCCAGATTCATAGTCCAACTTCCAAACCATTGCACCATGGTGTTTTGTTGTTTTATGTTACTGCGATTGAACATTCCTTCCCAGTAGGTTGTCCTTGCTTCAAAATCACTGGAAGATTGTTTCCTGCCTTTGGAAAACCCATAGCATGACACATCTGGCCAGTTCTGGAAACCAACCAAGCCGCCATATTCTGCTCCCTTGATGTCATCCCATTGCTATCTGTGGGAGTTTGGACCACAGGAGCAGAACACTCCCAGCTGATCAGAGGGAAACATATGGAAGGTGCAAAGTTGTTGGGGTAGAGAGCTCTGGTGGGTGCGTGGGAATGGAAATACTGTGGAAGTCATTAACCTATGAACTAGCAGGACAGAATAGTTGAAAGGAGCAGTCCCTGTTGTGGTTCATGTTTGGTGGTTGTGGGAAGGCGCAAAATCAGAGACTCCGAAGAGTCTGCAGCAGAATCATCCAGAGAAAACATGACTTCAGGACATCTGAGAACTTGTTTGCATGTTTTGGCTCCTTACCCAACAGTTTTGAATCTACCCACATATGCACACACACACGCACACGCACATGCACACACTGTATTTAACCTCCTCCATAAATAATCCACAACACGTGGAGTATTGGGGTATGAAATAAATACATTTCCCGTCCAACCCGTGAGGATAGTAAACCCATTCTATGCCCCTTTCTAAACTTTAACACAACTCCCTAAAGTATGGGACCTATTTTGGAGATAGGACTTGGGACACATTTCATAGAACCATAGAATCATAGAGTTGGAAGACACCTCGTGGGCCATTTAGTTCAACTCCTTGTCAAGAAGCAGGGAAATCGCATTCAAATCGCATTAAATTCTTAAAGTTCACACAAGAACCCCAGAGAAGATTCCAGCATCCCACTCATGCAGGACCCACAAACCTCTCCAGCATCTACCACTGTTACCACAGATAATAAAGCATCAACAGGAGATATTTGAAAGTGTTCCTTTTGTCCCCTGGCACTTCACACTACAGAATTATTGCTCTACCACTCCACTACAACTGCCAGGGCTCCATCCTATGGATTCCTAGGGATTGCAGTTTGGTGAGGCTGGAAAGGAGCTGGAAAGTGTCCAGAAGAGTGTTATAGTTTGGCCTTTGATTGTGCCTGCACATGGTCTTTTCTGGGGATTCTGGGCCTGTTAGTCATTTTGATGACACTGGGGATTCTGGATCTGCAAGTCAGCAGGAGAGCCAGCAAAAGATTTTAAGCCCTGATCATGAGTAGTCTGTCTGAAGGCCACATTCCTGAAAGGGAAGCAAGCTCAGAAACACATCTGAGCTCGGAGGGTGAAAATAAAAGTCCAGGTGGACAGACTAATGAGCAGTTAGATAGGAGATTTACGTTTCATCAACAAAGAGCTTCCCATGAGAGTTTATGAAAGTCAAGACACCTATTAGCCAAGAAGTCCTTATCAGTTTCCCAGAGGAGAAGGCATGATTTTCTGTCTACATTAGCTAGCCTAGCAGATTGGTCCGGCAGTCCAGGCAACATTCATGTTTGAATATAGATGCATTGTCAAGTCAAGGGATTTCTTGTTCCATGTTCCATGTTTCCTTTTGTTCATGTCTCATGATTCCAAGTTTTGAGGTTTGCTCCTGAATCTTCTGTTTTGGATTTATTCTGCTTTTATATTCCTGGTTTTTGATGCTACTCCTATACTTTGATTTTTGTGGAAAATTCCTGATATTTGGACTTTGGTTTTTTATACTGTTTTGCTGAATTGCTTTTCATATATATATATATATATATATTCAATAAACTGGTGGGGGACATGAGAGAAGCCTCCCTGCAAGACTGCAAGACATCCGGGCATCCCCTGGGCAATGTCTTTGTAGACTGATTCTCTCACTCCAGAAGTGACCAAAAGTGAGCTTGCAGGGCATTGGCGTAACCATAAGGGCAAGGCAAAATCCACCAAGCTCACCTTTTGGGCTAGGAGCCAACCACCACAAAAATTACACTGTTTAGCCGCCGGGAAGTAGCAACCAATAGTGAAAGGACGAAGGCAGTGACATCTCCAGCTCATTCTCTGTTTGGGTATCAGCCAGCACGTCAACAACTTAAATCAAGAAATAGTTTTCTAAGATCTACAGAGACACTCGCTGGAACACCTCAGCAAGCGAGAGTCCAAAAGTGGCAGGCTCAAACCCAGAATCTCAATCAATGGCTGATACCAAATGAGAGACTCCCTCCTGGGCACACAGAAAACTGGGCGACTTGGAAGGCGCTGAACAGACTGCGCTCTGGCACCACGAGATGCAGAGCCAATCTTAAGAAATGGGGCTAAAAAGTGGAATCCACGACATGCGAGTGTGGAGAAGAGCAAACCACTGACCACCTACTACAACGCAACCTGAGCCCTGGCACATGCACAATGAAGGACCTTTTTATAGCAACACCAGAGGCACGCCAAGTGGCCAGCTACTAGTCAAAGGACATTTAATAGAATGCCAAGTTTGCAAACTTTGTGTTTTTTTAAAAATACAACACAACTGTTTGGTTTGCTACTGACATGATAGATAAATAAATAAATAAATAAATAAATAAATAAATAAATAAATGCTATTTTACCTTGGACTGGGTTGTGTGTGAAGTACAGAAGTGGTTCCCAGCCTTGGAGTGCAACAAAGAGAAACCAAAATGGTCAAAGGTCTAGAAACTGTGCCGTATGCGGGGGGAGTGACTTAGGGAAGAGGGTGTGTTTAGCTTGGAAAAGAGAAGAGTAAAAGATGAAAGATAGCTATCTTTAAGTATTGCATATGGAATATGGAGCCAGCTTTTTTTTCTGATGATCCAATGGATTCAAAGAACAGGAAATTAAATTTACCTTGAACATTAGAAAGAAGTTTTTGATGGTAGGAGCGATTCGACAGTGTGATATGCTGCCTCGGAGTATGGCAGAGTTTCCATCTTTAAATACATGCTGGATGGCCCTCTGTAAGGAGTACTTTGATCTGTGCATGGAATGTGATTACTAGAATGGTTGGTCTCTGATTCTATGAGGCACTAGAGAAACTCTGTGGCAGAGAATTCTAAATACTTCTCTCTCAATTGCCACTCTGAAGAATCCATAGGATGAGACTACGGCAATTCAAGTGGAATAATAGTGCAATAATTTGGTGATGTGAATGGATCCCTGGACACTGACATTCTTCCTCTTATAGACAGAATTACACCACCTACCTGTTCATGTGTGATGCTCCCACAGCATCCTCAGATTGGAAACTTGCACATGACTTGGCAATGAAGTGTAGTTTGTACAGCAACCTTTCCAGCTGAGACCTTGCGCGTTGGTGTATCTACATGTAGAATTAACACAGTTTGATGCCACTTTAACTGCCATTGCTTAATGCTATGGAATCCTGGAGTTGTAGTTTGGCGAGCCATTAGCATTCTTTGATAGAGAAGGCTATAACATTGAGCCAAGGCAGTTAAAGTGATATTAAGATGCATTAATTTTACAATGTAAATGCATTCTAGTTGACAAGAAGGTTTGTAAAACTGCCATAGCTCAATGCTATGGAATCATGGGAGTTGTAGTTTTATAGGGCTTCTTGGCAAATAGTGCTGATGCCTCACCGAACTATAAATCCCATGATTCCATTGAATAGAGCATGGCAGTTAAAACTGAGTCAAACTGCATTAATTCTACAGTGTAGATGCGCCCTACAATGGCTTTGGCTGGCTTCCACCACTGGAAGTAATTTCCACCTTGGAAGAACTATTTCAAAGTTCTCTCCAAAGCCCAAAGTGCATTCACTGCCCCTAATATGACCAGAATTTTGCAATGGAAGAGTTTTGTTTTGGAGGAGAAAGGAGACAGGCTTTGGCAAGTTACGGCTGGCTAGCCTTATCTGAAATGGTCTCCACACAATAACAAAACAGCCCAAGACATCATGTTGAGTTTGGATCCTCTCAAGAGAACTTTGATTCAGCAAAGCTGCGAGTGGTTTGAATTAGAGGGAATGTATGCAATGGCTTTATTGGTGCCAGATGCAATCATGCTCGGCTGTGGTCCGTGTTATGCATAAAAAGTGTGCTTCGTTCCAAGAGAGGAGCATTCCAACCTACCCACCAGAAGGAATACACAACATGTTGAGCGTGAATAAATTGCAAAATAGGCTGCGGGAAAGAGGTATTTTCTAAAAGAGAACCAGTGTGATACTGGAGATAAAACTTTGAGCAGAGATCATCAAAACCTGGACTCTCATCCACATTCAGGGAGATCTTGAGCTAAACCAGGGATAGGAATCATGTTGATTGAACTGGAATTCCCAGAGTTATTCACTGTTTTTTCTCCCATAGAGAGCTAAGCTGGGTCTTTCTTTACTAGCAGATAAAATATCGATGTATTGTTGAAGGCTTTCATGGCCGGAATCACTGGGTTGTTGTAGATTTTTTCGGGCTATATGGCCATGTTCTAGAGGCATTTCTCCTGACGTTTCGCCTGCATCTATGGCAAGCATCCTCAGAGGTAGTGAGGTCTGTTGGAACTAGGAAAAATGGGTTTATATATCTGTGGAATGACCAGGGTGGGACAAAGGACTTTTGTCTGCTGGAGCTAGGTGTGAATGTTTCAACTGAGCACCTTGATTAGCATTTGATGGCCTGGCAGTGCCTGGGGCAATCTTTTGTTGAGAGGTTATTAGATGTCCTTGTTTGTTTCCTCTCTGTTTTGTGCTGTTGTAATTTTAGAGTTTTTTAATACCTTGAGGAAACACAACATACAAACTATCTACAGACCCACCAAGAAAATCCAACAAATGCTACGTTCAGCAAAGGACAAGAGGGATCCTCTGCAGGAGTCTACCGTATACCATGCAGCTGTGGACAAGTCTACATAGGGACCACCAAATGCAGCAGCATTGCCCAAACACGCATCAAGGAACATGAAAGGCACTGCAGACTACTTCAACCAGAGAAGTCAGCCATAGCAGAGCATCTGATGAACCAACCTGGACACATTTTATTTGAGAACACAGAAATGCTGGACCACTCCAACAACCACCATGTCAGACTACACAGAGAAGCCATTGAAATCCACAAGCATGTGGACAATTTCAACAAAAAGGAGGAAACCATGAAAATGAACAAAATCTGGCTACCAGTATTAAAAAACTCTAAAATTAGAACAGCACAACAACTGAGAGAAACAAACAAGGACATCTAATCACCTCGCGCAAGGCTGGAGGGAGGCTACTTCTACCATCAAGGTGGTCAGTTGAAACATTCACACCTAGCTCCAGCAGACAAGAGTCCTTTGTCTCACCCTGGTCATTCCACAGATATATAAACCCTTTTCCTAGTTCCAACAGACCTCACTACCTCTGAGGATGCTTGCCATAGATACAGGCAAAACGTCAGGAGAGAATGCCTCTAGAACATGGCCATATAGCCCGAAAAAACCTACAACAATCCAGATAAAATATCGTAGCCATTATGTCTAACCAAGGCCCCATTTACATTGCATATGATACAGTTTGAAATATTATTATATAGTCAGTGTAAACTCATATAATGCAGTTCAGTTGTGTTAAACTGCATTATATGAAACTATACTGAGCATATACTAGAGTTACAAACTGCATGATGTGGCCATGTAGATAGTGACATCAAGCCACAGTAAAGGGGATTCCACCTGACTATTAGGAAGAACTTCCTGATGGTATAAGCTGTTTGACTGAGGGATAGATCTGCTGTCTGGGAGTGTGATGGAATCTCCTTCTATGGAGGAAACCAGAGGATGGATGGCCACCTGTTGGTAGTGTTTTGATTGTATATTCCTGCATGGCAAAAAGGAGTTGACCTGGATGGCCCTTCCAATGCTGTTTCTATGATTCTCAGTTCTGAATGAAATGATGTCTGTTATTCCAAAAGGAGATGTGATGGAAATATTCCATAAGGAGAAGTGATGGAAGATGCCCATCCAACAGAGGTTGGATAGACATCTTTCAGAAGTGCTTCTTGTGTGTTTCTGCATGGCAGAGGGTAGGGCTAGATAGCTCTTGTGGTTCCTTCCAGCTACAAAATCCTATGATTCTGTGTCTTTTTTTTCATGTCAGGAGCAACTGACATCGCTGCTGTTGTGAAAGAATTGGCCATCTGAAAGGATGTTGCCCAGGGGACGCCTGGATGTTTGATGTTTTGCCATCCTGTGGGAGGCTTGTCTCATGTCCCCATATGGGAAGCTAGAGGTGAGACAGAAGCTCACCCCACTCCTCGGATTTGAACTGCCAACCTTTCAATCAGCAATCCTGCCGGCACAAGGGTTTAACACATTGTGTCACCGGGGGCTCCTATTATCATAGAATCATAGAATTGGAAGAGACCTCGTGGGCCATCCAGTCCAACCCCCTGCCAAGAAGCAGGAATATCATTCAAAGCACTCCCGACAGATGGCCATCCAGCCTCTGTTCCATAGAAGGAGCCTCCACACACTCTGGGGCAGAGAGTTCCACTGCTGAACAGCTCTCACAGTCAGGAAGTTCTTCCTCATGTTCAGATGGAATCTCCTTTCTTGTAGTTTGAAGCCATGGTTCTGTATCCTAGTTTCCAGGGAAGCAGAAAACAAGTTTGCTCCCTCATCCCTGTGACTTCCTCTCACATATTTATACATGGCTCCTCTCAGACTTCTCTTCTTCAAGCTAAACATGCCCAGCTCTTTAAGCCGCTCTTTATAGGGCTTGTTCTCCAGACCCTTGATCATTTTAGTCGCCCTCCTCTGGACACATTCCAGTTTGTCAACATCTCTCTTCAATTGTGGTGCCCAGAATTGGACACAATATTCCAGGTGTGGTCTAACCAAGGCAGAATAGAGGGGTAGCATGACTTCCCTGGATCTAGACACTATGCTCCTATTGATGCAGGCCAAAATCCCATTGGCTTTGCTGCCACATCACATTGTTGGCTCATGTTTAACTTGCTGTCCACGAGGACTCCAAGATCTTTTTCACACGTACTGCTCTCGAGCCAGGCATTGTCCCCCATTCTGTATCTTTGCATTTTGTTTTTTTTTCCTGCCTGAGTGGAGTATCTTGCATTTGTCACTGTGACTGAATTGAGAGTAAAGTTATTACAGGTAGAGCCATATGGTCATGGAGGCCAAGTCAACAAGAACTCATTTCCTCTTCTCTCACAAATAACTCTTGCAAAGCAATATGGAAATGCTTGTTTTTTCAACCCACTGGTGGCCCACTGAGAAAGGAAAAAGTGGGGCAAATTTATGTCTGAACATCATGTTCTCAAAGCAGTGGGAGGGATCCACATAGCCATGGACCCAGTGGTGCCTGGCATCCAGCAGGATTCGTGGGGAAAGGGTAATGTGATCGCAAGCAGAGCTGATGGATCGCTATAGGCAAAGCCAGCTAGATATCATTTTCTAACCATCCCAGTTCTTGCCAAGTAATAGAGAAAAAGCAGTCCTCTGAACATAGCAGCAGCAGTCCATCACAAAAAAATATATGAAAAGTTGAAGATTCTGCTTACAAAGCAATGTTAAATGTTAGGAGAGGGGAGAGAACTCTCATGGCTGTGCAGATGCACCCCTATTGAATCATTTTTTTAAAGGGGAGGATTTGTTTTAGAGAAACTTGTCTTATCTAGTAAAGGGAAGGTGAAGCTAGTTCTGAAAATATACTTCTTAATTACTTGACCCACTGATTTGCCAGGACAACTCTCACTTTAAATGCCTTTATGTATTTGTGTGTGTGTGTGTCAGGAGCATCTTGAAAAACTTCAAGTCACTTCTAGTGTGAGAGAATTGGCTGTCTGCAAGGACATTTGCCCAGGGGACACCCGGATGTTTTGATGTTTTACCATCCTTGTGAAAGGCTTCTCTCATGTTCGCGAATGGGGAGCTGGAGCTGACAGATTGAGCTCACCCATGTTTTACCCAGATTCAAACCTCTGCCTTGTCAGTTTTCAGTCCTGCTAGCACAAGGGTTTAACCCACTGCACCACCGGGGGCTCTTTTATGTAATTCATATTTTATGTAAATGTGAATTGACTATGAGCAAGGAGTGCTTAGAGGTTGCCTTGCCAGTTCCTTCCTTTGAAATACACCCTACAGCACCTGGAATTCATTAGTAGCTCAAATCCAAGCACAAGCTGAGTATCCCTTATTCAGATATCCAAAATCATTCAAAATCTTGAATTCTAACTATAGGTGACTGAGACGGTAACTCTTTTGCTCTCTGATGGTTCATTGTCCAAAAACTTTGCTTCATGTACAAAATTATTGTGCAGATTTCATCTATGTGTATAAGGTGTATATGAAGCAAATTAATTTTATGTTTAGACTTGGGTCCCATTTCCAAGTCATTTCATTATGTACGTATATGCAAATACAAGTACAAGCAGTGCCCAAGTTACAAAACAAGAATTGTTCTCTCTCTCTCTCTCTCTCTTTCATAATCTCTCTCTCTCTCTCTCTCTCTCTCTATATATATATATATATATATATATATATATACTAGCTGTACCCTGCCACGCGTTGCTGTGACCTATAGTAAATCTTTTCAAAGTAGAGGTAGATATCTGGACTATTATGAAAGAGAGGTACCTACCTATTCCTTCCCCCCCTTTTTCTTCCCCTTTCTCTCTTTCTTCCTTCTCTACCTCTTTCTTTCTTTCTTTCTTTCTTTCCTTCTTTCGCTCCTTGGTTTCATCCTTCTCTCTTTCCTTCATTCCCTCCCCCTTTCTTCCTTTGCCTCCTTTCTTCCCTCCCTGTTTCCTTCCTTCTTTCACTTTTTATTTTCTTTTCTCCTTCCTTCTTTACCTCTTTCCTGCCTTTCCTTCCTTTTATTTTTCTTTCCTTTCTACTTTCTCTTCTTCCTTCCTTTGGTACCTCTTTCTTTCCTGCCTTCCCTCCTTCCTTTCTTCCTTCCCAATGCTTACCAAACCCTTCTCGTGCTTTCTGTTGGGTCATGGGAGTCCTGTGTGCCATTTGGTTTATTTCCGTCGTTGGTGGAGTTCAGAATCCTTTGATTATAGGTAAACTATAAATCCCAGCAGCTACAACGGAGGGGGGTGGGAGGAGGAGGAGGAGGAGGAGTGTAGGGGCGGGGCGTCGGTGGGTGTGGGTGGGGCGTGGGCGGAGGGGGGTGGGAGGAGGAATGCAGTCGGTGTGGGCGGGGTAAGATGAAGGAGGGGGAGGAGGGATGGTTTCGACAGGGCGGAAAGCGGCGTGGCGAGGCTTGGAGTGGGTGGCAGGGGGGGAGTGAAGGAGCATTGGGGTTGTGTGTGTGTGTGCAGCGGGGGGGAGTGAAGGAGCGTTGGGTTGTGTGTGTGTGTGCAGGGGGGGGGGTGAAGGAGCGTTGGGTTGTGTGTGTGTGTGCGGCAGGGGGGGGAGTGAAGGAGCATTGGGGTTGTGTGTGTGCAGCGGGGAGTGAAGGAGCGTTGGGTTGTGTGTGGGTGTGCGGTGGGGGGGAGTGAAGGAGCGTTGGGTTGTGTGTGTGTGTGCAGCGGGGGGGAGGGAAGGAGAGTCAGGTTGTGTGTGTGTGTGTGCAGCGGGGGGGGAGTGAAGGAGCGTTGGGTTGTGTGTGTGCAGGGGGGGGGGGAAGGAGCGTTGGGTTGTGTGTGTGTGGGCGGGGGGAGTGAAGGAGCGTTGGGGTTGTGTGTGTGTGTGCAGCGGGGGGGGGAGTGGAGGAGCGTGGGGTTGTGTGTGTGTGTGCGCGGGGGGGGGAGGAGGAGCGTTGGGTTGTGTGTGTGTGTGTGCAGCAAGGGGGGAGTGAAGGAGCGTTGGGTTGGTGTGTGTGCGTGCAGCGGGGAGGGAGGGAAGGAGCGTTGGGTTGTGTGTGTGCGTGCAGCGGGGGGGAGGAGTGAAGGAGCATTGGGTTGTGTGTGTGCAAGGGGGAGTGAAGGAGCGTTGGGTTGTGTGTGTGTGTGCAGCGGGGGGAGGATTGGCCGTTCGGCCATGTGCGCGCGCGTGCTGGGGACTTTGCGCCATTGCGCATGCTCTGTTGTTTTGTCCTTTTGTGAGTGTGTTGTTGTGTTGTTTTTCATTTTGGTTCGGTTTGTTTGTACCTTGTGGGTTGAGGTATGTGCATGGGAATTTTGGTTAATTTCCATTGGGGGTTTTTGAGTTTTGCTGTTCCGTTTAACGCCCCTTACAAATTTATATATATAGATATATTCTATAAATAATTAGAATAGGGAGAAACACAAGCAGAGCTGGATGATCTGGACAGAAAAACAAGAAAACTGATGACAATCCAGTACTCATTACACCCACGTAGTGATGTCGACAGATTTACCTGCCCAGAAAATCAGTAGGCAGAAGACTTCTGCCCGTGAAAGAAACAGTAGAAGAAGAGAAGCATGCCCTGAAAGATTATGTGAAAGGCAGTCAAGAACCAACATTGATGGAAATATAGCGGAAAACTGCTTGAAGTGCAAAAGGCAAAGAGTGAATACAGTACTGTAAAAATACAATTCAGAACAGAAGAGAAAACTGGCAAAAGAAGGCTGTCCATGGACAGTTCCTGGAAAATATTGAGAGCAAAATTGAGCAAATGGAACTTTGAAAAAGGAGACTAAGAGTCTGAGTTTTGCAATTAGAACCAATGAAATGAAATCTAGAATTGAAAAGTCGACTACAGCTTCCAAGTGTAGACTCTGCAAGGAAGCAGATAAAACAATGGATCACATTGTCAGCTGCTGCAAGAAGATCATGCAGACAGACTATAAGCAGAGGCATAATACTGTTGCTCAGATGATCCACTGAAACTTGTGCTCGCTTCGGCAGCACATATACTAAAATTGGAACGATACAGAGAAGATTAGCATGGCCCTAAAAATAACACCGGGATTGTGGTGCAGCTGGCTGAGTGTCAGCTGCATTAAGATCACTCTGACCAAAAGGTCATGAGTTCGAAGCCAGCCCAGGCTGGAGTGGGTGTCCAGCCATTGTGTAGCCTGTTGTCGACCTTTGCAACCCGAAAGACAGTTGCATCTGTCAAGTAGGAAAATAAGGTACCACCTTGTGTGGGAGGCTAAATTAACTAATTTATGAGGCCATAAAGAAAACTCGGATGTGGAATGCGGAAGAACTTCATCGGTGTCGTTGATGGACGATGAAAAGCAGCAGCTCCCCTGGCGGCCAGAAAAAAAAAAGTTAAATAGCCTCTGTGTATTGTCTGTATTCGTTGTCTGTCAAACTGGCATTGAATGTTTGCCATATATGTGTATACTGTAATCCGCCCTGAGTCCCCTGCGGGGTGAGAAGGGTGGAATATAAAAACTGTAAATAAATAAAATAATAAATAAATAAATACCATCTGCCTGCGACAAAGAACTGGTGGGATCACAAGCCTGAAAAAGTTACACAAATTGAACACATCAAAATACTCTGGGACTTCTGAATTCAGACTGACAGAGTTTTGGAGCACAATACTCCTGGCCTCATGATTGTGGGGAAAAAACAAAGTGTGTATTGTCGATGTTGCAATCCCAGGTGACAGCATAATTGATGAGAAGCAACTGGAAAAGCTGACATGATAGGAGGATTTAAAGATCGAACTGCAAAGACTCTGGCACAAGCCAGTCAAGGTGGTCCCAGTGGTGATCGGCACACTGGGTGCTATGCCGAAAGACCTTGGCCTGCACTTAAACACAATCGGCGCTGACAAAATTACCACCTGTCAGCTGCAAAAGACCACGCTGCTTGGATCTGGACATATTATTCACCGATGCATCACACAGTCCTAGACACTTGTGAAGTATTCAACATGTAATCAAATACAAAAGCCAGCATAGTGATCTTGCTTGCTGTGTACCAATCTTGTTGTGTATCAAATAATAATAATAATAAAAATAATAATAATAATAATAATAATAATAATAATAATAATGGTCGTAGAAAATGAACATGCAAAAATACTGTGGGACTTTCGAATCCAGACTAACAAAGTTTTGGAACACAGTACACCAGACATCACGATTGTGGAAAAGAAAAAAGTCTGGATTATTGATGTCGCCATACCAGATGACAGTCGCATTGAGGAAAAACAACAGGAAAAACTCAGCCGCTCTCAAGACCTCAAAATCGAACTGCAAAGGCATAAACCAGTACAGGTGGTCCCAGTGGTCATTAGTGCACTGGGTGCCGTGCCAAAAGATCGCAGCTGGCATTTGGAAACAATAGACATCGACAAAATCACGATCTGTCAACTGCAAAAGGCCACCTTACTTGGATCTGCACGCATCATTCGAAAATACATCACACAGTCCTAGACGCTTGGGAAGTGTTTGACTTGTGATTTTGTGATACGAAATCCAGCATATAGATCTCGTTTGCTGTGACATACTGTGCTTTTGTGTCAATAATAATAATAATACTTCTTAGCTGCCTCTCCTTGTGGCTTGAGGCGGATTACATCATAGCTAAAACTGTGACAGCGCGAGTAGTGCCACCTATATGTAGAACTGTTAGTTGCAAGATTTAAACTGTTGTATCATGCTTAATCCTGCCTTTTTACCCTGCTTATGTATAGTTGGATTGATTGGTTATTTATAGCTGTCAATCAATGTTGTTTGCACCAGTTGAATTGCTTTCTCAGCTCAATTGTTTGGCTCCACCTCTTCCTGGAGGAGGGGAGTGCTTCCCTTTTTCATTCCACCATCAGATTTTCTACCAGATGGATGTGAGTAAGAGACTTGGCTCTAAAAGCCCCTGATTAAGTTACCTCTCAGCAACAATTCTGAGGTTCTTACCCTTGAGACTTATGCTTCATGTTCAGATCAACCTGAACAACGTTGGGAAGTCTCAAGCGCCTTCAAACCAGTTCTTTTGGCACCAGAGGAAGACTTTGTGTCTTCAAACATAGGCCATTGGACTGGGGTTGTGTATTGCTCTGGCATTCACAACCATTGAGAAAGAGGGACCTGGAAAAGCTTCTCAGCTGCAAAACTCCTTGGACCCAAGACAACCAGAGACTGTAATGTATATTTTCCTTTGCCCCTTTGAAACTTCCAGCTTATTGCCTTAAAGGGATAACTCTTTGTGAACAATAATACCTATATGGAGTTATCTATAGTGTTTGGGTCTTTGAGAGTTCCAGTTTCCCTAAAGGAGGGCAAGAAGCAATCCCCTGGGGAAAGATGTCATGTCCATGCCTCTTTCACTAAGAGCTATAGCCCCCAGGTGCGACGGCACAAAAACACATAATCATTATATAAAATATACATATGAAGAGATACTCAGTTTATACTAGCCAGTTGCACTATGTCTCTGTTCATAAGTGGGGTGACAGATAATACAACTGGTGCGTGACTCTGTGAGTATAAAGCTATGCTCCGTTTCCCAAATGTAGCATCTTGGTCCGCATTTGTGTAGTCTTGCCAAGTTGTCTGAGTTGATGCCATATCAAGGCCAAACTTTTTATGTCTATATGCCCCACATAAACTTGCCAATTCAACTGGATTTCTGTCTGGCGCATGAAAGAGGAAGAGTTCCAGTAACTGGGGGGAAAAAAATCAAGACTTCTGTAGCCAGATCTTTGAGCCAGCTCTTAAATAAGGAGGAAATGAGAAGTGTGACTTCATTGACAGCCCCCACTGGGGGTGTTGGAAATACAGGGGAAGTGATTGGATGCAAGTGAATCCCCCCAGGCAGAGTTCTCTTTCCCAGTGTGACATCCTGCAGCTAGAAAACAATACCTTATGGACATGAAAATCCTACTAGTGGCGAAGGTCACCTTTGAGCAAAGCGATCCATATAATAGCATTTTGTGTGGGTTTTAAAACACTCAAAATACAGCCATCATTTCTCCCATCTCGACCAGGTGTGCTTTAGTCATCTTTTTCTCCTTGGCAAAAAGATGTATCATTGCATTGGTTATGCAAGATTTTCAAACATGCAAGTTGGGGAAAAGTTAGTACAATTTGAGCACCCTTCCTCTATGCCAGCCACACAAAAAAAGTTTCCTGATTCTCCCACCTTACCAAGAAATGCTCATGTTTATGATTCTTACCTCCAAGTGTGCCATTTTGTGGTTGCATTATAATTAAAGGTGTGAAAAGCAAATGTCATTTTACGGGGCTTATCACACAGGCAAGTAAAGTGGAATTGCATCAGGATAGTAGTGCCTTTAGTGGTGGCTTATCATGTGACATTGTTTTGCAAATGTCCCATTTTGAAAGTTATTCTCTCTTCTACCCCCCCCCCCCCCCCCCCCCGGTGTCTGGAGTAACTTGGGAAACTGCAATAATAATAAATAATAAAACTTTATTTGTACCCCGCTACCATCTCCCCAAGGGACTTGGTGCGGCTTACATGAGGCCGAGCCCACAATACAACAATAAAAACAATAGCAACAGCAATACAAAACAATAAATAAACTCATAAGCAGAAAATAAACAATAAACATTAACAATAACACGAAGACGTTTAAAAACCTATGGCTGGGCCAATGGCTGCAAGTAGCCTCTGGTGTGAGGGGATTGGCCATCTGCAAGGACATTGCCCAGGGAATGCCCAGATGTGATACCATCCTGTGGAAGGCTTCTCTCGTGACCTTGCATGAGACGCTGGAACTAACAGACTGGAGCTCACCCCATCTCGCAAATCCAAACTGCCGACCTTCATTTGGACCAAAGAATGAAACAGTTCATTCAGAAAGGCCCTGTTTTTGGAAGAATCAGCATTTTCCAGACATTCAAACATGGCAATTTCAGCAGGAGAAATGGCTAGTGTGATAAAGATGTAGGAGAAAGTTCTGTTTGCTGCTCCTCTTTTGACAAGAAGGAGGTTTATTCGCCTCCTGGACTTGGAGGTCTTGTTACGCTGAAATCACAGAAACATAGAAGTCTAGGGCTCACCTGGTGTCACTCTCTCAAATCCTCGAGAATCCTATCTGGTAGCCTAAAAATCTTTTTAATCCACTTTCTCAGCTAGATGTAAAAGTAAACACTGACTGGGATCCTAGAGCAGGATTGCCCAGCATCAATTTCCACATACATAGTTATGCATTGATTGTGCTACACAGTTCTTGTCTTGGAAACCCCCAGATGACCTTGGGCAAGTCGCATTCTCTTGGCCTCAGTAGAAAACAAAAGAAAAATAATTTTTCTGAACAAATTTTGCCAATATTTGGTTCACCTTAGAGTTCCAATGTCAGAACTGACTTGAAGGCACATAGTACCACTGTGCTGTCACGCGCTGGGCTTATAGCAGTTGGCTTTTGAACAGGACGTGCTCTTTGTGCCCAGCGGGAAGCTGGGGTGCCTCGAGTGAGAGGCCCTAAGGATTTTCCTATACAGAGTCATTAGAAGCTTGAAAGGTTTAACAAAGTCTTTTATTATTGCTTAAGTCTTCAACAAACAATCAAATACTTCTTATCTTCAACAAATTAAACAAATGCTTCAAGGCTTTGAATCATTTGGTGGCTTTCTTAATCTTGTCCACAAGGGACAGGCAACTGGCTTCATGAACTGTTTCTTTTCTTTAAGAGGAAAACCCTTTTTAAACCCTCCTTGGGCAATCTACTTTCTAAACTTTGCTGGTGTGGGCTCTACTCCCGGCTCAAAACTGCTTCTTGGGTCCCGAGTAGACCTACCAGTCAAGGCTTTGTAGATTCTCCAGCTGGAGTCCTTTGGAACTGTTTCCGCCCGGAATTTCCCYCGAATGCTTGTGAGAAATGAAGCTTGTCTTCAGGTGGAGCTAATCCATGTCCTGTAGCTAAGCTTTCCAATGCAAAACTGRCCTAAAATGGCTCCCTTTCCTCCCAGAGCCCTGGGGAAAGGGGCAGAACCAAAACTTAAYAATGATTGATGGGTCATAGGCCCTATAATTGCAAACCAAGGGAAGCCACCTTATTGCAAAATGTATGGAACTTTGGAATACATGCAAACACTCAAAGAAAGAAAAGGAAGTTGGAGCTTTTGGTACAGCCATACCAGCACAACCACCGCCATCAACATGTAAGATATTTGAATCAAAGTATTTTCTTGTTCTACCTCATTCAAGAGTTCTTCCATTAGTAGTTTACTTAAGAGACAGAGAAGCGTGAATTATTTCAGTAACCCCATTGTAGGTTACTGATAGAAAATTGGGGCACAAACATAAAGAGTTTGGACCTCTAGACTGAGAAAAAGTACGGTCCAAATTTGGGTCATAGGCCAATGGCTCCCAATGTCTGAACTAGATTACCTTCCAAGTCCTTTCATGGAAAGGTCAGCCTCAGAGAGGAATTCCTGGCAGCTCCCTAAATAAATAAATTTATCCTTTCAAACCTTCTAAAAATGATGAAATCTATGAATATTGTTAAAGGAATAACGTTGACAGCATGTCTGTTTTGCTGAGCAAAGAGATGGAAAGCCAATTAAGGCTGCTGTCTTGTCTTCCCTGGCGAAAGAATCGACTTCTCCTTGGCTCTCTCTTCTTTGGATTCACATGCCGTGACATCTTTTAATTGAGTTCCTTACAAAAAACAACATCTGAAGTGCAGAAACTGAGTAAGCAAATTATTCACTTTAAGAGTTCCATCTGCTTTTTATACCGATCTCTAAAGCCAATGTGTACCAAAGGCATTTTAAAAACAGTACCCTTTTTACTGGAAGTAGTAACTCAATAAACCTCCCCAAGACATTCATAAAAATATGCCGGTTAGGAGTGTGAACAAGGCAGTGTTCAACCGGCAGTGCAACTGCATGGTGTGTCTAGCGGTATTCTTAGGGGCTTGGTTTAGACACTAGGATTTTATGATCCTTCCTAAAATGTAGTTATTATGTGCCAAGTGACTACTCTGGAGTAGTCTAGCAACCTAGTTGCTGAGATTGGGACTACGTAGTGGAGCAGCCTTTATGTTGAATCATGACAAAATTGCCCAATTGATGTGTGTTGAGTGCTTTGATGCGTATGTAAAATGAGGCAAAATGGGGTTGGACTGGATGGTCCTTGTGGTCTCTTCCAACTATGATCCTATGATTTCTAAGACAACTCAACACACCATCAAATGTGAATGGTCATCCAATTGTACTGATACTCTTCTGCATGTAACTCAACATGTGAAATGGCATTTTCATGTGACATTTCCATAACCTTGAACTGAATGAGGATGTGCTATCTGTATAAATAAAAATGTAATGTCCGTTTGTGGGATTAACATAACGCAAAAAGCACTGGACAAATTGACACAAAATTTGGACACTACACCCCTAACAGACTAATGCACGACCATCACTCATAAACCCCTCCCAAAAAATAGCAGAAAGGACTTTAACCCCCCCCCCAATCTAAATGATGATACAGCGCATGCACGAAAACGACAGCTCCCAGCATCCCCTAGACCAGGCCCTTTAGGGGAGGAGGATGCTCCAAATGCACTGCTTCCAAGCTACAAGCTTGCTTCTCCTTGGATTTCTTTGCGAGCATACCAATCCGTACATATTTCCTATTTCCTATTTCTGGACTGCAGCTCCCAGCAATCCTCCAGATAGATAAGACATATAGATTAGATAGAGATAGATAGTAGGGAGATAGATCAATCAGGAGGACTGCTGGGAGTTACAGTCCAAGAATAGGTAGAGAAGGAAGAAAGGAAAGAAAGAAAAAAGGGAGGGGGAGGAAGGAAAGATGTAGAGAAAGAAGGAAGGAAAGAAAGGGAATGAAGGAAGGAAAGAGAGGGGAGGGAGGGAAGGAAGGAGAGAAAAGAAGGAGAGAAAGAGGGAGGGAAGGTTGGCCACAGCAATGCGTGGCGGGTACAGCTAGTATTCAGTAAACCTGTTCACTCACTGTCATCAAGATAGACATGGGGGAATGCCCTCATAAGAAATGTGACCAAATTGCATGGGGAAAATAATCTTGTAAATTACTTTTACTGTGAACAGGCCCCTGTTGGCAAAACCAAGGACTAGCAGGAAAGTTAAATGAGTTGTTACCCCCCGCCCCACCCCATTGGCCCTGGGCCCTGACCGATAACAGGTGTAGCCTGATGTGTACTTGACCCCGCAGTGTTTTGAGGAATTGATATACAGTAAGGACCCTGCGCCCAGACCCACCATAGCCAGGATACTGTGTCTGGACTACTAACTTGACCAACACGTGGGCTGAGAATTTCCAACGCTCTACTCTCACCTTGGTGCAGGGGCAGCTATCTTATATATAGCTTGGGATAGCATAGAAAAAGGTTGACACCCCAGTGGTATTTCCTTTGCTGTCTGTGCCCCGCTTCAGTAGATCTTGCCTCACTTTCTGTCCCTGTGTTAATTAGATTTTGAAGAATTTGGCTTGCTATGGATACAAAGTTTGATGATAAAGCTTCAGTGGAGACACCGTTTCCCCATGATAACTCTTTCAGGAGTGAATTTCCCTTCTGACACATAGATTTCCCTAACTTCCTGTTGTCTCAGCCGTGTTCTTAACTATGAGTTATTTGTAAGTTGGATGTTTGTAATTTGGGGACTGCCTGTAATTCAGTTGATTTAGATCAGTGGTTCCCAACCTTTGTTTTGAACAGGGACCACTTTGACCAGGGACCACTCTCCAACATTAGTACCAAAACGGTTACAAATCAGTTTTTGGTCAACTTTAGATTTAGTTTGGTTATTTGGGGTGCTGATTCAGAAAATTGCATTGGATAGACCACATCAGCTCTAGTTTCTGATACAGAACATATGCCATCCAGTAATCGCCATCTGGTTGCCCACAGAAAACCATATTTAGTAATCTAGAGCTGATGTGGTAGTAGTAATCTTTCGTGGGTAATCAGCCTTTCCCCTCCCAACATCCTTGTTGCCTCAGCACTATAAGAGGGTTTCGCGAGAATAGTCACTCTTGTTGCCACATGAGGCAACAGTGTAGTAATGGTGAGGTTGTGGACCATATTTTGAAACAAAATGAAACAAAAGTCAGTATAAACTCTCTTAGTAGCAATAAGCTTACAATATGTTCGTTTATTTATTTATGTCAGGAGCAAACCAAACAGTTGTATTGAATTTTTAACAAACAAACAAAACACAAAGTTTGCAAGCTTTGTAGTTAATTAAATGTCCTTTTACCAGTATCTGGCCACTTGGAGTGCCTCTGGTGTTACTCTAAAAAAGTCCTCCATTGTGCATGTAGCAGGGCTCAGGTTGCATTGCAGTAGGTGGTCTGTGGTTTGCTCTTCTCCACACTCGCATGTCGTGGATTCCACTTTGTGGCCCCATTTCTTAAGGTTGTCTCTGCATCTCGTGGTGCCAGAGCGCAGTCTGTTCAGCGCCTTCCAAGTCGCCCAGTCTTCTGTGTGCCCAGGGGGGAGTCTCTTATTTGGTATCAGCCATTGATTGAGGTTCTGGGTTTCAGCCTGCCACTTTTGGACTCTTGCTTGCTGGGGTGTTCCAGCGAGTGTCTCTGTAGAACTTAGAAAACTATTTCTTGATTTAAGTCATTGACGTGCTGGCTGATACCCAAGGATGAGCTGGAGATGTCTCTGCCTTGGTCCTTTCACTATTGGCTGCTACTTCCCGGCAGATGTCAGGTGGCACAATACCAGCTAAACAGTGTAATTTCTCCAGTGGTGTAGGGCTCAGACACCTCCTGATAATGCGGCATGTCTCATTAAGAGCCACATCTACTGTTTTAGCATGGTGAGATGTGTTCCACAGTGGGCATGCGTACTCAGCAGCAGAGTAGCATAGCGCAAGGGCAGATGTCTTCACTGTGTCTGGTGGTGATCCCCAGGTTATGCCAGTCAGCTTTCGTATGATATTGTTTCTAGCGGCCACTTTTTGCTTGATATTCAGGGAGTGCTTCTAGTAGGTCACTAATATGTTAGTGTAGTTTCCTAAAAGATGGAGAGCTCTGGATCAGAAGAGAAATTACTTTATTGCTGTTACTGGAGTTTTCATTTTATTGTCCTTTGTCTCAGTTCCGACGTACTAGCCAGAGAGAGAGAGTGGCTTATGCCTGCATTGAGATTCCTCCAACTGATCCAACATTTTTAGACCTGTGATTCCAACATCATCACTTTTTACACCTGATGTAAAAGATGGTGAGACCATGGAGACATTTCACAGCTTGCATGCATTTTATCCCCAGTTCCTTCCCCATTGATCAAACAAGAGAGGAGCTTTGCAGTGTCCATTGGCACAAGCCATGCAGTGTGTCCACCCAGCTGGCACCGGCGCCCATCTGCAGGCTTAAAGATACAAGAGCCTCACTGTGTTTGGAGCCAAACATCTGCAGCCAAACATACAAAAACACCGGCGGTGAGTAATTGGGTTTTGTACCATCCTTCCCAAAACAATCTGGCTGGAGAGATTGTCAGCAGCACTGTCAGTTTCATATAGCAAGCAATGAATGGTTGAGCAGGGCTTCTAATTAGGAAAAAGAACGAAAAGGGGGAAAGGGAAGGAAGAAAACCCACTGTGCTTCAAGTCACGTTCTTTCGTGGCCTCCCCCTGCTGTAGAAACCATTCAGCAAATAATCTATGCATAAAAAAAGTGAGATGATGTTTGTTCTGTGTTATTTCCTACATTCCTCATAAAATGTAGGTGGCATTTCCAATTTGTGGCGTGCTCTCCAGCTTTCAATGTGCTTGCCCCTGCCAACAATCTTCAGCAATAAAGTCATGCATTTACATAAGAAAGTCAGGATGGGAATTGTTTCGTTCGTCCAAAACCACACAATACATTCAATGGAGAGGTAGAGATCAAATCCATCAAAGATGCCAAACCCATGTCTTCTAGAACCAGGTCCATCATCTAGCCTGGAACAGTTACTTTTTAAAGATTACAGCTCCCAGAACCCCCCGACTGGCATGGTTTCAAGTTTTGGTTAGCTGGCAAGAAAATTGAGTGAATGTTAAACTGAAGATGCCAAAAACTGAAAACTAAACTCCTGGCTTGAAAAACATGGGCCTGACCTTCTATTGCAGGCATGGGCAAACTTGGGCCTTCCAGGTGTTTTGGACTTCAACTCTCACAATTCCTAACAGCCGGTAGGCTGTTAGGAATTGTGGGAGTTGAAGTCCAAAACACCTGGAAGGCCCAAGTTTGCCCATGCCTGCCCTATCAGCTAAAATGTCAATTTGTACCTTAGACAAAGATCTGACTCACTGGAAAAAGTCATTAGTTCCTTCCCAAAGCTGATGTGACTGAATTTTCATCTACTTTATAAACAGACTGAAATTAGTTTAGCCTTTTTGATGGTGGGGTTTCTAGATAAGGTATAAATATGTAAGGGAATGTCATAGAGAGGAGGAAGGAAGCTTGTTTTTAGCTGCCCTGGAGACGAGGATGTGGAAGAATGGCTTCAAACTACATGAAAGGAGATAACACCTGAACTTTAGGAAGAATTTCCTGACTGTGAGAGCAGTTCAGCAGTGGAACTCTCTGGGTGGTGGAGGCTCCTTCTTTGGAGGCTTTTAAACAGAGGCTAAATGGCCATTTGTCAGGAGTGCTTTGAATGCAAATTTCCTGGTTCGTAGCACAGGGTTGGACTGGATGGCCCACAAGATCTCTTCCAACTCTATGATTCTAGGTATTTTTATTCAGGCTGTCACAGTGGTTGGAAAAAATCATCCTCTTTATCAATGCTAACGTGTAGGATATTGGCCAAAATAAATATGCACATAAGGAGTGGGCTTTTATTCTATGTTTCCATTTATGTTTAATAGATTGGGGGTTTTTTGTCAGGTTTAATTGGATACTCTGTAATTTGATTTTTAAAAATCGAATAAGAATCCGTGTACTATTAATTTCCCTAAGCCTCTAGTAGGAAGCAAAGCATGGATTTAATGCTCTCTCTCTCTCTCTCGCTCTCTCTCTTTATATATATATATATGGTGTTATTAGGACTGCCTAATTCACAGACCAGCACAAAGCTGTCACTTGAGCTCTAAACAATGGAAGAAGCCAACACACCCTCCCCATTTCTAGCATTTTAGCCTTTTTCTCTAAGCTTCACATCTGATTGTTTATTATTTTTACTATTTTATACAATATAAAGCAAAGCAGGCAAGAAACTAACCTTACATTGTGTAATCCCATGATAATAGAATGACATCATCTTGTGACAAAGACAAATGTGAAATATAAAGTAATAAATCAGCGATGGCACATTTACAGATGAACCTTCGTAATTTACATAACTTTCCATCACTTTTTCTCCTCAAGGATTTTTGCAGAAATTGACTAGCCCTTTCTTTTTAGCTGCCTAATGTCTGTCCATGTGTTTGAATTAGAAAAGTGACCTTCTATCAAGTAAATTGCTTGTCATAGTAATTTGAGAATTTTTGAAAATCTATTTATAAGAGTGCTTTTCAACCTGCCTGATGCGGTAGGCTGTCATTTTTCTCCCTAACATGTCAGGAATGGATCCTGTATTTGGACAATATTGTTGTCACATACGCATCATTTCCTAGAAAATCACTGCAGACCTTTAGCCTATGGCTCTCAAATATTCTTTATACCTCCATTTTCAGAAGCTTTGATTTAAAGCATCCCAATTCCTTTTGAAATCTGATGTTGATTCTTACTTCCTGAGCAATTTTTTTTGCCATCAATTTGACTTTGAATCATGGTGACACTATAAATGAAAATCCTCTAAGGCAGCGTTTCTCAACCAGGGGGTTGGGACCCTTGGGGGGCTTGTGAGGGGGTGTCAGAGGGGTCTCCAAAGACCATCAGAAAACACAATATTTTCTGTTGGTCAAGGGGGTTCAGTGTGGGAATTTTGTCCCAATTCTATTGTTGGTGGATTCAGAATGCTATTTTATTGTAGGTGAACTATAAATCCCAGCAACTATAGCTCCCAAATGACCAAATTAATACCCACCCCCCACCAAACCCACCAGTATTCAGATTTGGGCGCATCAGAGATTTGTGCCATATTTGGTCCAGTGAACTACAGCTCCCAAATGTCAAGGTCTATTTTCCCTCAAACTCCACCAGTGTTTACATTTGTGCATATTTTGTGCCAAGTTGGGTCCAGATCCATCATTGTTTGAGTCCACAGTGCTCTCTGGATGTAAGTGAACTACAACTCCAAAACTCAAGGCCAGTGCCCACCAAGACCTTCCAGTAATTTCTATCACTCATGGGTGTTCTGTGTGCCAAGTTTGGCTCAATTCCATCATTGGTAGAGTTCAGAATGCTCTTTGATTATAGGTGAACTATAAATCCCAGCAACTATAGCTCCCAAATGACAAAATTAATACCCCTCACCAAACCCACCAGTATTCAGATTTGGGTGTATCGGGGATTTGTGCCATAATTGGTCCAGTGAATGAAAATATATTCCGCATATCAGATATCTGTTACAGTAAGTCATAACAGGATCAAGTATGTGTGTGTGTGTGTTAAAGAAAATCTTATGCTGCTAATTATTATGTGCAGCTGCTAATGTAGGTCAACTAGTAAGTTTGGACCACATCCGGTGGGGTATACCTGTATGGTTTTCAGAATACAGATCAGCTTTTGCTCTGAGGAGCCTTTGCTCAGGCATTTTGCTCAACCATTTCTACTGCTCTCTCATTTGGATGAAGAAACCTTATTCTGTATTGCTTACAAAGACTATGTAAGTTTGATGCACTGTTTGTAACATTGCAAGTTTATGTTTTAACTCTGCTGATAAAAAAAATTCTGTTTTTTTCCTCTTGCCTGGGTGCAATGTTATTGTGTCTTCTGCATTGGACTTGACTGAAATACACTTAGTGCAACAATATTTACATTACAATTCATAACAGTGGCAAAATTAGTTATGAAGTAGCAACAAAAATAATGTTTACAACATGAGGAATTGTATTAAGGGGTCGCAGAATTAGGAAGATTGAGAACCACTGCTCTAAGGGCTTGGTTATGAACTCTTCTTCCAAATTCATGGAAACTATGAGAGAAGAGAAAGTGGTGACCATGGCTGATAAGCCTACATTTTGTCTGAGATGTTGAGCGTTTTCAGTATAGGCAGAGGTCTCTCCTCTTATTGCCCATGTAAATACTGCAGGTAATAAAATCCCAACTCCATTAGCAGCAGAGAAGTGACTTCTCTTGCAATCCAGCTGTCCCATCCAACACCATCTGGGATGCAGCACTTTCTGATTTCCATCCCATGTTGCAGGGAATATTTGTGTTTCTCACATTACTTTTGGCTTTGTGCTTCAAAGGAGAGATGGAGACGAGTGATGCCTTCTGACAGGCTTCAAACCATCCTGGCACCATCCTGGCTCTTTCTCCTGTGATTAGCATCTCCGTGGAAAATGTTGCAAGTTGGAGTTTTGCCACTTGGGCGGCAGACGAAGAAGGTGTAGAAGGATCTGTGAAATCTTTTGGTAGCAAATGAATATGGCATTAGTGCTGTTTTTGACACTTTTGTAGACACGTTTGTCTCTCCAGAGGTATCAGAAAAATGATCCTGGGATAAAGTTTGGAGTGTTTACTTGTCTTAACAAAAGTGTCCCACAGCCACTGGCCTAGCAAAGAAACCAGTATGATGAAGTGCTGGACTAGGATTTGGGGAAATCAGGAATCAAACCCACATATTTATTATTTATTATTAGGAGCATTTCTATCCCGTCCTGTTCACCTCTGAAGAATGACTCAGGATGGCTGCCAGCAGGCACCATTCCATGCCAAACAATAAAAACAAAGCATAATATACATTTAGATACATTAAAAATTATAAATAAATTAAAACAGTTTGCAGTTTCATATTGTCTTCCATTGCCGTCAGCTAAAAGCAGTCCATTAAAACGATCTGTTCTGTGAAAGCTTGATCCCATAACCAGGATTTGGGCTTCTTCTGGAAGGTCATGAGGAAGGGAGCAGATCTGATCTCATTAGGGAGGGAGTTCCACAGCTGAGGGGGCCACCACTGAGAAGGCCCTGCTTCTCATTCCCATCAAACGCGACTGTGATGGTGGTAAGACCGAGAGCAGGGCCTCTCCAGATGATCTTAAGGTCCTTGGGGGTTCGTAGAGGGAGATACGTTCGGACAGGAACCTATGGCCATAGAAACCCACATAGAGTGAGATCTGGGTGAGTCACACACTCTCATTAGCAGAAAGAGGCAAAAGAAAACCCTCTCAGAACAAATCTTGCCAAAGAAAAATCCATGAGAGGGTCACCATAAGTCAGAAACAGTTTGCAGGCACACAACAACATAAACGTGGAGTGGTTGCCTACTTAGGTGACAGGAAGATAATCAAGGTTTCTCAGTGCTTCCTACTAATGACTTCTGTCCCATGTGAATAACTTCTGTCCTATGTAAATGCAGTCACATTTATTGTTATTAATTGCTTTGACTTTGATTTATAGCAATGCTATGAATGAGAGACCTCCAAGTCTCAACAGCCCTGCTCAGATCTTACAAACTTAGGACTTGAAATGGTTGCTATGAAGGAATTAGATAAGATTATGAAGTGTAAAGATATGTTATTGAATATTGGAGGATGCTCCATGCCATAGTATTTCCCATTTCATAGAATCATAGAGTTGGAAGAGACCTCATGGGCCATCCAGTCCAACCCCCTGCCAAAAATTGCATTCAAAGTACCCCCGACAGATGGCCATCCAGCCTCTATTTAAAAGCCTCCAAAGAAGGAGCCTCCACCAAACTCTGGGGAAGAGAGTTCCACTGCTGAACAGCTCTCACAGTTAGAAAGTTCTTCCTCATGTTCAGGTGGAATCTCCTTTCCTGTAGTTTGAAGCCATTGCTCCATCGCGTCCTAGTCTCCAGGGCAGCAGAAAACAAGCTAGCTCTCTCCTCCTTATGACTTCCCCTCACATATTTATCCATGGTCATTATTTCTATGGACAGGGAAGAAAGGTGACAGGAAGATAATCAACTCATTTGAGATGTGGTGCTAGAAGATCATTCTATGGATTCTTTGGACTGCTAAAAAGACAAATAATTGGGTGGTGCAGTGGGTTAAACCACTGAGCTGCTGAACTTGCTTACCCAAAGGTCGCAGGTTCAAATTCAGGGAGCGGTGTGACAACCTAGCAGCTCGAAAACATGCAAATGTGAGTAAGGAATAGGTACTGCTCCGGTAGCAAGGTAACACAGCTCCATGTGATATCGAGCTGCTTTTAGTAGGGTCTCCTCAGCGGGGGGGATCCCCAAGGACCGCGTAAAAAGGGCCCCGAAACCTTGGTGAGGCCAGTGAAGCCAATTTCAGCAATTTAAAATATTAAAAATAATAATGCCCACCAAAGTGGAAGAAGTTTCTTTTAAGCAATCGAGGTGTTTATTTAGCGATTCAGCTGATGTCGGATGCATTGCAGGAATCATTCCACCACAAGCATGCCAGTACAAAGAATACAGACATATTTATAGTAAAAATACAAAGGAAAACTTTCAAAATTCCTGCCCGCCCCTTGCCGGCCGGCTTTACGCTGATTGGCTGAGGCTGGAACAGCTGGGAGGAGGCTGGGCGGCCCGCTCCTGCTCTGGACCAATCAGCGCGTTTCTTCGCCTCTAGAGGACCAATGAGCGCCCTCCGCTCGCCTCGCAAGATGCACAAATCAGGAGAGAGGAGGCGGTACGGCCGTGAACAATGGAGGGGGGAAATGATGGGATTAGGAGTTGCCAGCAAGCCTTTGTCTCAGGCCGGCAAGGTGTGATCTTTGTAAACAAAAGTCTTCCTGTTTGAAATGGCTTTGGGGGAAAGACAATATTGGGTCAGACAGTGGACCTCAAAAGGGATCAACGCTGCCTTTGTGAATTTAATCAATTCTTTTTTCCAGGTTTCTGTTGATTTCCTCTTCCCACTAGACAGGCTCAGAAGGCGGGAAGGGGGAATCAACAGTTATTGTTTCATGCAATGAGTCAATCAGGGAAGAGCTTCGGGGGAAGCAGAGAGTTTCCCCCCGAGCATTGCAACAACTTCTGGTCACCTTTTTGTGGGGTAAAGGTCAATAGGAAAGGCAGGGGAGCATATTACATTTCATACGATACACTTTTATACATAGTTCATAAGGGGAACCCCATCCCACCCCATAAGGTTTGTTTCAATATTCGATCTTTATTATAACCCAAACTGGAAATCCCATGCTCTTAGGAAGGGCGTGTGGAAGCAGAGGTTGCTAGCAGTTCAAATCAAGCATTGATAGAAAGTTCATGGCCAGGGTTGTGGCAAACAGTCCAGTCCACGCAGCAGAGAGTCATGGTTTCAGGCAGAAGCCAGCAGATGGGCGCTGAGTTAATCAATAACAGAATCCATCGCTCTGCCCTTGGGGAACTACAACTCTCACAAAAGGGCAGAAGTCCCAAGATCCAGCCATTTCCCAAAAAGCTTCATGGGGTCCTTGTTGTCAGTGCCTTGGCAATGTGGCCAAGACTTAACCCTTGTTGTGTAGTCTGGTGCCTTTGCCCTTTGCAGAACTATAAGTCCTTATCCCTTAATTTTGAGGGGGGGAGGGGGGTGGTGCCTGACATCACATGCAGTCATGCTGGCCATATGACCTTGGAGGTATCTATGAACAACACCAGCTCTTCAGCTTAGAAATGGAGATGAGTACCAACCGCCAGAGTCAGACACAACTAGATTTAATGTCAGGGGAAACAATTACCTACCTAGAACAAATAAGATCTTCACTCTCCTTAAATGTCAAGATGGCTTTTGTATTTTGGATGAAATACTGTGTCCAGTTCTGGGTACCACCAATCAAAAAGGATATTGGCAAGCTGGGACACGTCCAGAGGAGAACAACCAAAATGAGCAAAGGTCTGGAGACCATTCCATATGAGAAGATTAGAAGGCGACATAATAACTATGTTTAGATATTTAAAATTATGTCATATTGATGTCATTTTGAGGAGAGGCCAAACTTGTTTTCTTTTGCTCCAGAGATTAAGACATGGACCAATTGATTCAAACTAAAGGAAAAGAAATTCCACCTGAATATTATGAAGAATGTCCAAGTTTACTGCACTTTCTCGCCAGCAAACCAATTCAAGGCCACCAATTCTATATTCTCGGTGAATGCCGTCCAGATTGCAAGCACATGGCCTTATCCGGAGAACCTCATTGCGTCCAAACATCAGATAAATGAATCTTGATCAGAAATAACAGGGCAGGAACTTTGTGGTTCCTTTGCTTCTTAAACCTCCTAATTGAAAGCAGTCCTGGACTTTTGGAGACCAGGTGGAAACATTTGTACAAAAAACAACTCAGGGCAGCAACAAGAAAGGTTTTCTCTACATGAAGGATGGAAGCAGATGTCTCAAGGTGCAAGCGTTCCTCTTCCTGTTCTATCAACAGCCCACAACAAAGGGAAATGAAGCTATTACTATTACAACAGGCTAGGAAGAAGCTGATAAGCCCTGTTTGCACTGGGATTAGGAATCTAACATTATCAGAAAAGCAGATGCAGCTTGGACAATTCTCATGCCTGAGCTGAGGAACCCGGCCAAATTCTACACAGGCTTGTAATGCACACATGGAAGAGAGAGGGAGGGAGGGAGAGATTGCAGCAAATCGTGGTGATGAAAAGAGAGATTTTGTAAATCATGATTCTGGCTGGAACAAACTAAACATAGGGTTATCCATAGGACTATCTTCAGGGTACAAGCTAGACTTAGTTGTTAAGAGCATTGCCACATGAATAAATCAATCCAATATATGAGTTTCCATTGATTAATGAACAGATTGTGTGCTGGTACGGCTGTACCAGGAGCTCCAACTTCTTTTCCTTTCTAGTGAGTGTTTGCATGTATTCCAAAGTTCCATGCATTTTGCAATAAGGTAGCTTCCCTTGGTTTGCAATAATAGGGCCAATGACCCATCAATTATCATTATGTTCTTTAGTTCCGCCCCTTTTTCTGGGTTAAGGAGGGGAAAAGGGTACCTCTAGTTCAGTTCACACAGAGAAGCCTTTCGTACAGGATGTGAATCAGTTCCACCTGTAGAAAGCTTCGTCTTTTACAGCTTTGCTGGGGGGATCCAGTCCCACAGCTCTTCAGAGAACTACAGCATGGCCTTTGTGGGGGAATTTAGTTCCACAACTCTACAGCCAGCTCTTTGCTGGAGAAATAGACCTCCGTGGTTTTACAGCAGCATTCACTGGGAATTGAAAGCCTTCTTTCCTCTTTGAAATCTACTAAAGGACTCTATTTGGTAAGGACCACTCACGGCAGACATAAAGCAATTTGGACCGGGTGTAGGGACCCACACCAGCAGAGCTTGAGCCAGATTGCCCAGGGAGGGGTCAAGGATTTCCCTTATAGATGAAAGAAACAGTTCATGAAGCAAGTTGCCTGTCTTTGTGGGCAAGTTAAGAAAGCCACCAATTTTCCTGAATTTTAAAGTGTTTAGTCTGTGTGTTGAAGATCTAAAAAGTATTTGATTGATTTATTGAAGATTTAAGCAACAAGAAAAACTTTGTTGAACTTTCTAAGTCTTTAAAAGAACTTTGTGTAGGGAAATCCGAAAGGCCTCTCAGCCGAGGCACCCCCAGCCTCCCATTGGGCATTCAGAAAACACATCCTGTCTATAGACTCTTTCACAGGCCCAGCGTGTGACAGCACAGATTGACTTTGCACAAAGTTTCTGCACATGCAGAATAAGCAAGATAAGCAAGGTGAAGAGTCCCAGGTGCTGTACGTTTGATTTCAGAGAAAGAAACTGGCAAAACCACTTCTAAGCATTCCTTGCCAAAGAAAACCCTATGACAGGAGTCATGACATGGTGGGCCAAATTTGGCCCGTGGGTTTGATACATGTGCCCTATGAGGTTCATAAGGTCTCCAGGAGTCAACATACAAACTGAAGGTATGCATAGACATACAGAATTTGAGCTGGGGAGAATCAGTTGTTTGGCCCACACTTTGTGAAGCTGGCCCATTAATACTAGGATAAACCATTGCCTGCAATGGCTCTTTCTCCCAACTTTGGTTCTTGAAATTGTTTTGCTGATTCTCCAGCATTTTACCTTGGATATAAATCTCATTGTTCTCAATGGGCTTTTAAAATATAAAATACACATAGCATTGCATGATTCATTTCTATTTCCTCCTTCTTTCCACTGACCCATCTCCCAGCAAGGGATGCCATTTAATTGCTCTGTGTCTTCAAGTCATTTTCAAATGATAGTCACCTTAAGGTGAACCTACCAAGGGGTTTTCTTGGTGTGCCGTCGCGCTTGGGGGCTATTATTCTTAATGAAGGAGGGATGGATGTGGCACCTTTCCCCCAAGGGATTGCTTCTTGCCCTCCTATAGGAAACTGGAACTTTCAAGAACCCAAAACGCTGTAAATAACTCAAAATAATTTTTATTTATCACAAAGTCATTTCTTTAAAGCAATGAGCTGGAAAACTTCAGAGGGGTGAAGGAAAATACAGTCTCAATTAGTCCTGGGTCCAAGGGGTTTGAAGCTGAGAAGCCTCACCAAGTTTCCTCTTTCTTCAATGGCTGTGAATGCCGGAGCAAACCACAACCCCAGTTCAGATGGCCTATGTTTTGAAGACTCAGGATCTTCCTTTGGTGCCAAAAGAACCGGTTTGAAGGCGCTTGAGACTTCCAACGTCGTTCAGGTTGGTCTGAACATGAAGCACAAGTCTCAAGGGTAAAAAACCTCAGAACTGGTGCTAAGAGGTAACTTAAATCAGGGTCTTTTAGAGTCAAGTCTCTTACTCACATCCATATGGTAGGAACTCTGATGGCAGAATGAAAAGAAAGGAAGCACTTCCCTCCTGCAGGAAGAGGTGGAGCCAAACAGTACTGATTGACAGCTATAAGTAACCAATCCATACAACTATACATAAGCAGGGTAAAAAGGCAGGATTAAGCATGATACAACAGTTTAAATCTTGCAACTAACAGTTCTATACATAGGTGTCGCCACTCACGCCGTCACACTTGGCTTGCTTTGAGTTTAGAAAAGGAGAGCAACCTGGCTGCCAAGCGTTGGACTAGTTGGAGCTTCTGGGCAGTCTTCAGAGGCAACCCTGCATAGAGTGCATTGCAGTAGTCTATTTGGGATGTAACCAGAGCATGGACCACTGTGGCCAAGTCAGACTTCCCAAGGTATGGTCGCAGCTAGCGCACAAGTATTAACTGGGCAAAAGCTCACCTGGCCACCGCTGAAACCTGGGGTTCCAGGCTCAGTGAAATAAAGCCTGGCTGCTCACTGGAGGGAAGGATATTAGAAGCCAATATGAAATACTTTGGCCACATCATAGAAAGCTTGGGGAAGAGAATGATGCTGAGGAAAATGGAAGGAAAAAGGAAGAGGGGCTGACCAAGGACAAGATGGATGGATGGTAACCTTGAAGTGACTGGCTTGATCTAGAACAGTGGTTCTCAACCTGTGGGTCCCCAGATGTTTTGGCCTACAACTCCCAGAAATCCTAGCCAGTTTACCAGCTTGTAGAATTTCTGGGAGTTGAAGGCCAAAAACATCTGGGGACCCCAGGTTGAGAACCACTGACCTAGAAGGAGCTGGGGGTGGCTACAGCCGACAGGGAGCTCTGGCACGGGCTGGTCCATGAGGTCATGAAGAAGCAACTGAACGAATAAACAACAAAACAAAGCTAAAACACGCAAGACTGAGTCAGGAGGCATATGAATGCAGGGGTTTCTCAACACATCTTGGAAAAAAGATTGCTTGGGCCTCTTCTCAGACAATGCATACCATTTGCAGGTTCGGGTCCTTTAATTAATAAGAATTCCCCCCAAGTTCTTTTAAGTATTTGCATATAACAGAATTCTGCTAAAAGGGATTTTTAAAAGCACTGCTGTTTCATATGGTGGATAAATGTGAGGGTTCTTTGAATTTCAGGGAAGGAAAATGCTTTTGAGAAATGCGATCAAGGATTCTTGTGCCTACTAACCATCCAATATGGAAACTGCGGTTAATGTGTTTTGGTTGGGGGGCTCCAACCTTTTCTTTTTTTTCTTTTTCAGTCACACATCTGTTTTTTTGAATGCTGACTTTATCCTCTAATTTTGCACAGTATGGTTGGATTGCTTTGGGGATAATGGAACAAAGTATACATCTGAAGAATGAGGTTGAAATGTCAGCTGCTGGGAGAATAAAATTTCTCGAAGTATTATTATTGGGGGGCTTTTTTGAGTTGATGAAGTCCGTGGATTAAAAACACATACCCAGTATGAGCCCATTCAAGCCAGCTTCTGCCTGACGGTGGGCATACAAATTAACATAATCGGTTTCAGCAGCAAATGGAGAAAAGGGAGGGGGAAGAACCATTATAGTCCAGAAGGCAAAAACCCTTCTGTAGCTAAATCTGGCCTCTAATATGTATTCGCGGAGATAAAACAAAAGGGCTTGAATATGTATTTACCTCCTAGGGAGCAAAACTACTTGCCTTAATAACATACCTTGAATGCCAATTTTGAAGTGTAGATTGTTTGCACTCCTGAAGGCTGCTGGAAGTCAATAGTATTACTTTGCAGTAAGACTGCAGCGGGATTCTGGTTTGTATCAATGGTTCATGCAAAAGTATTCTTCTGCCCCAAACTACTGCTTGAAGAATAATCACAGAGAGATGCACTCAGGAAACAAAGGAAGAACTCAATGAAAATCAAATGGGTCTGGATTTTTATTTCTTGCCATTCTTGTTGTTGTCGTTCATTCGTCCAGTCGTTTCCGAGTCTTCGTGACCTCATGGACCAGCCCACGTCAAAGCTCCCTGTCAGCCGTCACCTCCCCCAGCTCCTTCAAGGTCAATCCAGTCACTTCAAGGATCCCATCCATCCATCTTGCCCTTTCCCTCTTCCTCTTCCCTTCCATTTTCCCCACCATAATTGTCTTCTCATAATTGTCTTGCTATTCTTAGAGATCCCTTATCTTATTATTATGCTTATTTACTTTACTTTTGTTTACTTTTGTCCTGCCTTTCTCACTCATCTGAAATCTCTTCTTCCTTCCAAAAGCTCAGGGTGCATCTACATCAGGTATGGGGAAACTTGGGCCCTCCAGGTGTTTTGGACTTCAACTCCCACAATTCCTAACAGCCGGTTAGATCTTCCTAGATCTAAGGAAGTAATGCTACCCCTCTATTCTGCTTTGGTTAGACCACACCTGGAATATTGTGTCCAATTCTGGGCACCACAATTCAAGAGAGATATTGACAAGCTGGAATGTGTCCAGAGGAGGGCGACTAAAATAATCAAGGGTCTGGAGAACAAGCCCTATGAGGAATGGTTTAAAGAGCTGGGCATGTTTAGCCTGAAGAAGAGAAGGCTGAGAGGAGATATGATAGCCATGTATAAATATGTGAGGGAAGTCATAGGGAAGAGGGAGCAAGCCTGTTTTCTGCTTCCCTGGAGACTAGGACGCGGAACAATGGCTTCAAACTACAAAGAGGAGATTCCATCTGAACATTAGGAAGAACTTCCTGACTGTGAGAGCTGTTCAGCAGTGGAACTCTCTGCCCCGGAGTGTGGTGGAGGCTCCTTCTTTGGAGGCTTTTAAGCAGAGGCTGGATGGCCATTTGTCGGGGGTGCTTTGAATGCAATTTTCCTGCTTCTTGGCAGGGGGTTGGACTGGATGGCCCATGAGGTCTCTTCCAACTCTTTGATTCTATGATTCTATGATTCTATGATTCTAAGTCCAAAACACCTGGAGGGTCCAAGTTTCCCCATGCCTAATCTAAGTAAAAGGTAAACGTTTTCCCCTGACATTAAGTCCAGTTGTGTCTGACTGTGTGTGTTGGTGCTCATCTCCATTTCTAAGCCGAAGAACCAGCATTCTCCGTAGACACCTCCAAAGTCATGTGGCCGGCATGACTGCATGGAGCGCCGTTACCTTCCCACTGGAGCGGTACCTATTGATCTACTCACATTTGCATGGTTGGCAGAAGCTGGGGCTGACAACGGAAGCTCATGCCATTCCCTGGATTCGAATCTGCAATCTTTTTGTCAATGATCTCAGCAGGCACCAGGGGCTCCCAATCCAATTTGAGAGAGAGATCTAATAGATCTGATTCATTCCAGAGTGTGTACACAGAACTAGACACGGAACTGGACACAATATTTCATCCAAAATACAATAGTCATCTTGACATTTAGGGAGAGTGCAGATCTCTTTTTTTCTTTCTAGGTAGGTAAAGGTTTCCCCTGACATTAAATCTTGTTGTGTCCATCTCTGGGGGTTGGTGCTCATCTCCATCTCTAAGCCGAAGAGCCAGCATTGCCCTTAGACACCTCCAAGGTCATGTGGCCAGCATGACTGCATGGAGCGCTGTTACCTTCCCGCTGGAGCAGTACCTATTTATCTACTCACATTTGCATGCTAGGTCGGCAGAAGCTGGGGCTGACAGCGGAAGCTCACTCCACTACATTGTAGAATTAATGCAGTTTGACACCACCTTAACAGCCATGGCTCAATGCTATGGAATCATGGGAGTTGTACTTTGGAAGGGTCTTTTGCTTTCTCTATCAAACACTGCGGGTACTTCACTAAACTACAAATCACAGTATTCCATGGCAGTTAAAGTGAGATCAAACTGCATTAATTATAAGGTGTAGATGCACTTGTGGAGGAAAGAGTACAATTCTGAGCGTTCTTTCAAAACTGCAGCATGGGGAATACGTATGTCTTCACTTAGACCCCTCTTGCATGTTTGTGTCTTATACAAAAGCACACATTTGCTTTCTCGGATGTGAGGCTATTTCCAAAGCATGAAACCAGGTGCCTCCTTGCCGACTGACGTGGATGAACCTCATCATCGCGTCAATCCCATGTGACCCATGTGGCTTTGAGACCAGATCAAAAGTCACCGTGGCCAATCGGTATTGCAAACACTCTGCTGAATGCTCATAACTTGCAAAGAGTTTGAAGCGGCTGCTGTGCAAATATGCTTTTAATTTTCAGCATGTGTTTTCTAGTTATGAGCAGGGACATACAAGAGTGAGAACTGTGGATATAATTCGTAAACAGGGGAAAATACAAATGGCTTACAGAGGATGACTGAATGCCATAAGACAATACTATGATATGATGGTGTGCCTGTGAAGTAGAGGCAGGATGCTTAATGAAACATAGGGCCTTTCCACACAGCCATATAACTCCGAATATCGAGGCAGAATAACCCACAATATCCACTTTGAACTGGCTTATCGGAGTCCACACTGCCATATATCCCAGTTCAAAGCAGATAATGTGGGATTTTATTCAGCTGCATGGAAGAGGCCATAGACTCACAGGGTTGGAAGGAACCACATGGGCCATCTAGTACAACCCCATTCTGCCATACAGGAACACACAACCCAACCACTCTTGATAAATGACCATCCAGTATTGTTTAAAAGCCCTACAGAGAAGGAGATTCCATTATGCTCCAAGGTAACATATTCCAATATCCAACAGTAACATCATGAAGTTCTTCTTAAGCTTTAGGTGGAATCTCTTTTCCTGCATCTTGAATCCATTGCTCCATTGTGTTTCAGTTTCTAGAGAAGCAGAAAACACTTTTGCCCTTTCCTCAATGTGACATCCTTTCAAATATTTAGACATGGCTAACACACCTCTGAGGATGCTTGCCATAGATGCAGGCGAAACGTCAGGAGAAATGCCTCTAGAACATGGCTCTATAGCCTGAAAAAACCCACAAGAACCTTATGGCTAACCATTTCTTCTCCAAGCTAAAGATACACAGTTCCTTAAGATGCTCCTCATAGGGTTTGACTTCCAGACCCTTTTACCATTTTGGTTGCCCTTCTCTAGACACAACATATACAATAGGTTTGGTTGATTTAAAAAATGGTTCAAAACTCATTTTGGATGTAGGGGACGCTGGTGGTTCGATTCTAAAGTCACTTCCAAATTTTTCTGAAAAAAGTTGGAACTTTCCGAAACTTCCGAAACTTCCAAATCACTTCGTTAATGGCAGACACAATTGCGCAATACGCGGAAACCAGCAATGGCAATGTGGAAACTCCAGGTCCTTCTCCTTCCCTCATTTTTACACCAATCTTGATGAAACTTGAACTAAGATCACTTTGCTGGCTGTTGTATTGGGTCACATGTCGGACACTTTCCAAGTGTCTAGGACTGTGTGATGTATCAGTAAGTAATGCATGCAGATACCAGTACGGTGGCCTTTGCAGCTGACAGATGATAATTTTGTCAGTGCCGATTGTGTTTAAGTGCAGGCCAAGGTCTTTAGGCACTGCACCCAGTGTGCTGATCATCACTGGGACCACCTTTACTGGCTTGTGCCAGAGTCTTTACTACTACTACTACTACCTCTATTATTATTATTATTATTATTATTATTATTATTATTATTATTATTTTGTCCTCTCTGCCATCGCTACCTGTGATAGTTAGTAAAAGGAAAGTATCTTGTGGCATCATTAAACCTCATATAAGGCTGATAATATGGAGCAAGGGAGATGTATTACTTGATGAAATCATTTTCAAAGGAGGGGTGGCTGTATTAGTATGTTACAGAAAAAACAACAACATTGCCCCATGGCACCTGAAAGACTAACATGTTTTGATTGGCGTCAACTTTCATGAGCTCCAGAGTGGGCCACATCATCGGATACATCATGCTCTGAAAGAAGTGAGCTGAAATCCACAGAAACTGGTGCCAAATAAAACTTGTTAGCCTTAAAGGTGCTACAACCCTAGTCCTTATTTACGATTAAATTGGATCATGTCCTTCTATGAGAGGGAAGACAGAACTGGAGGAGCTTCTTCTGTTTTCAGTACTAGCAAAAGTCCACTTCTACTCCGATTCCATACAAAGTAATCCTTCCCTGACCACTAAAATCCAATCAACTTGTCTATCTCAAAAGGGGCAAAGTGACAATATAACTCTTGACTAGTTGGGTGACAGTTCTGTATGCAGAAGGTGGAACTCATGGAAAATTTCTTCTCATTGCCCGGAGCGCCAGAGATCCTGAGCAGATGGGGAGGTGGAAGTGTGAGGGAGAGGTGGCACCATAAATGTCACCAAGAAGGAATTTATGCTCCAGTGGCGCAAGTTGCCATGTGCGGCCCCAGAGAGCTGTTATTTCATGAAGGCACAGAGCCCTTGATTACATCAGGAGTCGGAAAGAAGTAGAACTCTGTAAAAACATTGCACATATTGGGACTTTTTTTCCCCTGTCAGTCTTCTGCCCCACACTTTCATTGGGGCGGCAGGTCAAACAACCTTCAGTATTCAAGACACATTACTTTTTGCTTTTCTGGAAGCAGAATGTCCACCACATATTGGGTCCTTAGATGCTCAATGGTCTATACTGCTTTCTGTCTAACTGTACACATGTTGGTGGTTCAAAAGCAAACTGCTCCAATACACATTTTGATGTCTCTTGACCACACAGGTCCCCATTTTCATCTGTGAACTGCTGGAATGTATGGAAGATTGAAGGAAGTCATTACTTTACTTACTTTACTTAGGCGATCCCTCGTTGGACGAGTAAGATGGTCTTCCATTATGGGTTTCCTTGTGGGTCCGCATGTGGCTGTGGAGCCCTATTCTTGCTCTGCATCTTCTTCCGCAGTGAGGACATTGGTTTCCAGGTGGAAGGCGGTCCCGGTCGGGGTTGGCTTGACACGCCTTCCTCCTGGCACGTTTCTCTCTCTCACCCTCCACTCGTGCCTCCTTGAATTCTGCAGCACTGCTGGTCACACCTGACCTCCAGCTGGAGCGCTCAAGGGCCAGGGCTTCCCAGTTCTCAGTGTCTGGTTGGCTTTGAGCCCACCTTTAAATCTCTTTTCCTGTCCACAGGAAACATTCCGTTTTCCGTTCTTAAGTTCAGAGTAGAGCAACTGCTTTGGGAGACGATGGTCAGGCATCCGGACAACGTGGCCGGCCCAGCGGAGTTGATGTTGGAGGACCATCGCTTCAATGCTGGTGGTCTTTGCTTCTTCCAGCACACTGATGTTTGTCCACTTGTCTTCCCAGGAGATTTGCAGGATTTTCCAGAGGCAGCGCTGATGGAATCGTTTCAGGAGTTGCATGTGACGTCTGTAGACAGCCCACGTCTCGCAGGCATATAGCAGGGTTGGGAGGACAATAGCTTTATAGACAAGCACCTTGGTATCCCTATGGATGTCCCGGTCCTCCCACACTCTCTGCTTCATTCAGGAAAATGTTGCACTTGCAGAGCTCAGGCTGTGTTGTATTTCGAAGGAAGTCATAGTCCCATTTTATTCTGTGTTGGTCAGATCTCACTTGGAATACTGTGTCCAGTTCTGGGTACCACAATTCAAGAAGGACATGGACCAGATGAAACATGTCCAAAGAAGGATGACCAAAATGATCCAAAGTTTGAATACCAAGTCCTATGAGGAACGGCTTAGGAAGCTGGGAGTGTTTAGCTTGGAGATGAGAAGGCTGAGAGGAGACATGAGAGTCATGTCTAAATATTTGAAAGGATGTCACATTAAGGAAAGGGCCAGGTCACAGTCCCTCAAACTGATGGAGGTTCGGATTATAATTTGAAAAAAAGCATGAATGAATTCCTATGCACACTGCACATATCTTATTTGTAATGCAAAAGACACTTTAAAACAATACAAAAAATAAAATGAAGAACTAGTTTAACAAATATAAACTTATTGGTATTTCAGTGGGAAATGTGGGTCTGATTTTGGCTGATGAGACAGGATTGTTGTTGTCGTTGTGTGCTTTCAAGTTGTTTCAGACTTATATTGACCCTGAGCTGGATATGGCGTCCCTGACCTTGGGAGGCCATATCCAGCCCCCGGGCCTTAGTTTGAGGACCTCTGCCTTACGCAATGGCAAGATGCCTCCTCACTCTAGAGAACACAAAAGGAGAAGAGGCCAGAAAATGGAGACAGGCCACATGGCCAGCCCAGGGCAATAAAAATACCTTTAAAAGAGGAAGTTTCCTGGAAGAGATCTGTGCAGGTACAGCTGTACCAGAGCTCCCACTTTATTTGCTTTGTATTAAGTGTTTGTTTGCAGCCCAAGGCTTGGGATTTTGCAGAAGGGTGGCTTCCTGTTAAGGTTTGCAGCTATAGGGCAGGCCACCTGTCCATCATCATTAGATTCCTTAGTTCCGCCCCCTTTTTAGTCAGTCACACAGCCATTTTTAGTCAGTCACACACAAGGAAGCTTGTCTGTAGGACACAGACAGCTCGTCCCGTAGGAAAAACTTCATTCCTCAAGATCATCCAGGGACCATCCAGGGAAATAGGAACAGAAGGAAAAAATCCCAAAGGCTCTGGCTGAGAGCTCACAGCCTCTCAGCCTCACAGCACCAGAGGGGTAAACAGCCCTGAAGTTCCCACAGGACAGCATTACAGAACCACTGAATTCCAGCTGAAGTATCATCAAGCCTTGGCTGGTAGGTTTACTCGATGTCCAGACGCATTTGGGATCGGTAGTAAGACCCAAACCAGTGAGGCCCAGATAATAGACAGCCTGGGAGAGATTATAAAGGGTTCTTCCTCATGCTGAGAAAGTACAGTTAATTCAAGTCAGTGCCAGTCTCTTAAGACTAGAACAAGAAAACCTTGAAGTGTTGTCTGAAGATTTGTTATCTGTTCCTTAATAAAGACTTTGTTGTACCATTAAAGACCCCAAAGACCATCACTTCAGGAATTCTCTAAGAATCTCTCTTTAAGGCACCCCGGCTTCCCACTGGGTTAAAGTATATGTCCTATAGAATAAAGACAATTTGTTCAAACCCAGTGCGCGACAGAACAAGATCACATTCCTAGGGATTCAAAGGGGGAGGAGACAGTGGCATGCAAAGATGAGAAAGGCAACCCCCCTTCTTAACCCCTTCTTAAAATAAGTTAGCTAGAGGAAATTGGGGAAGAATCCCTCAGTCTATCTAGCCTAACTACTCATTGAGAGCTGTAGACTTGTGCAGTCAGGGATGAAACCCAACAGGAACAGCAGTAGTATAAGAAAGAAAGTTTACAAGGGTATGAAGAAGTAAGTTTGCAGGACCACAAATTGCCAAATCAGCACAATTGCACTATCAAAAATCGGTGCAATATCAAAGCTGCTCAACCCAGCATGTATCCGCTATCAGTGAGCATATTACTGAAGTGGAATAATCGCCATGCGCAATAAAGTCCTTAGTATACTCCTGTTGGGAATAACAACAGGATTCAGGTGAGGCATTTTTCTCCTTCTGGCATGAAGCCTTGAATGAATCTTGGATTATATTTTTTTTAAAGAGCTTTTTTTGGTTTCTAAGTGAACGTTTGCAGCTTAGTGGAAACTCACAATCTAAAAGATCAATGGGGAGCAAGCTATGCTTTTGAAAGGGTTATTTTTAAAGGCTTAATCTTTTATGATTATTTGCAGGTACCCTTGGCAGCGTTTTTATGTGATCAGCTGGACTGCGAGTGACCTCCTATAAATCTGCTCTTAATACAGAAGAAGGAGTGGGAGGGAGCATTGATTCATTTCCCGCTCCATTTTCTTAGCCTCCAAATCTGGAGTTTCCTAAACCTCATTAAGATGCTTATTTATTAAGAGTTTATTGGTATTAAAAAAGAGTGATGCCAAAAACTAATTATGGGGATGAGAACATAAGCAAGGCACCGGTGCCCATAAGATGGCTTTAAAAAAAAATAAGCTCAAATTCAAGCAATATTAACCATGGAAACGGAGAAAATCCTATGATGGAGTGATGATTTTGTATTATACCTACTGTTAAAGATCGGCTTTCATCCATAATAGCAGAACAGTAATGAAATCATAGAGCAAAATGCCTCAGCTGCTGGAGGTTAGTAAGAAATGGAAACGATGAATTGATAGAAAAGGCAAGACAGAGAATTGCCCAGAAATCCATTGTTCTGGGCCCTCATCTACACTGCTATATATTGTAATTTGAAACTGCATTATATGGTCAATGTAGACCCATATAATGCAATTTACCTGCATTGAACTGCATTAGAATCAGAATCATAGAGCTGGAAGAGACCTCGTGGGCCATCCAGTCCAACCCCATTCTGCCAAGAAGCAGGAAAACGCATTCAAAGCACCCCCGACAGATGGCCATCCAACCTCTGTTTAAAAAGGAGCCTCCACCACACTCCAGGGCAGAAGGTTCCACTGCTGAACAGGTCTCACAGTCACGAAGTTCTTCCTAAAGTTCAGATGGAATCTCCTTTCTTATAGTTTGAAGCCATTGCTCCATGTCCTAGTCTCCAGGGTATCAGAAAAAAAGCCTGCTTCCTCCTCCCTGTGGCTTCCTCTCACGTATTTATACATGGCTATCATGTCTCCTCTCAGCCTTCTCTTCTTCAGGCTAAACATGCCCAGCTCCTTAAGCCGCTCCTCATAGGACTTGTTCTCTAGATCCTTGATCATTTTAGTCGCCCTCCTCTGGACACATTCCAGCTTGTCAATATCTATCTTCAGTTGTGATGCCCAGAACTGGACACAATATTCTAGGTGTGGTCTAACCAAGGCAGAATAGAGCATGGTTAGCATGACTTCCCTGGATCTAGACTCCTATTGATGTAGTCCAAAATCTCATTGGCTTTTTTTTTTTTTGCCACCACAGCACATTGTTGGTTCACGTTTAACTTGTTGTCCACGAGGACTCCCAAGATCATTTTCACACTTAATGCTTTCGAGCCAGGCATTGTCCCTCATTCTGTATCTTTGCATTTCGTTTTTTTTTCTGTCTAAGTGGAGTATCTTGCATTTGTCCCTGTTGAACTTCATTTTGTTAGCTTTGGCCTATCTCCAATCTGTCAAGATCGTTTTGAATCCTGCTCCTGTCTTCTGGAGTATTGGCTATCCCTCCCAATTTGGTGTCGTCTGGAAACTTAAAGATCAGGCCTTCTAACCCTTCAACTAAGTCATTAATAAAGATCCTGAGTAGGACCAGGCCCAGGAGGGAACCCTGCTGATGGCACTCCACTCGTCACTTCTTTCCAAGATGAAGAGGAAGCATTGGTGAGCACCCTCTGGGTTCGTCCATTTAACCAATTACAGATCCACCTCACCGTAGTTTTGCCTAGCCCACATTGGACTAGTTTTCTTGCCAGAAGGTCATGGGGGACCTTGTCGAAGGCCTTACTGAAATCCAGGTATGCCACATCCACGGCATTCCCTGCATCTACACAGCTTGTAACTCTATCAAAAAAAGAGATCAGATTAGTCTGGCATGACTTGTTTTTGATACATCCGTGTTGACTATTAGCGATGACCGCATTTGTTTCTAAGTGTTTGCAGACCGCTTCCTTAACAATCTTTTCCAGTACTCCTGCAGAACTCTGCACACATTACTATGAACTGGGGGGAAAAATACAACCAACAGTGTAGGGGAACATGAGTATCAACCATCAATGGGGCACCAAATGCAGATGGAGTTGTAAGGTCTCAAGAGTTTTCAGCATTTGTGATTCACTTCCAGACAGAAGACAAATCCGAGGATTCGATAGCATTGAGCCATGTCAAACTGCATTAATTACACAGTATGGATGCACCCTTAGACAAGCTAGAACTGGCCACTCCAGCTCTGCTCTTTCTATGCAAGAAAGATTTTGAAAAACATTCTGGAGGTTGGTGTTCTAGCATTCAGTTTTAGGGATCAGATATTCCCAGATGGCTATTAGGAAGTGGAAATGGATGCATAAACTATAAGGAGATAATAAAGAAACAGCTGGTGGAACTGGGCATTTGCAGCCTACTCAAATAAAGATTAAATGGGCAATTATTAACACTTTTTCAGCCTCAGAGGAAATGCCAGGAGAAGAAGAGAAGGGAATGCTGGTTTATAGGTCAGAACCATAACTATTAAAACTGGCTGCTGCTGATTAATAATTTGACACCCCTACTAATTAATATGCTGATTAACTCATTAGTTGATAGCCCAACATTTTTTGTTTAAAAAGTCATTATGTTTCTGCAGTGTGTGTAAATGTATTTAAATGCAATCAATTAATTAATGAATTCATGGGTTAAAAGCCAAGTAATTAATTAATGGGGGAAGCCTCTCATTCAACAGGCCTAATAAATATGTCCCAGTAGGAAGCGACTCTGCTTTGAATCTGACATGACAGAGAGAGCTGTGGCAAGTTACTTCCATCCCGGCTTGTGCCTTATGGCCAATTTGAGGGGGAATGATCCTCAGCCGGTCAAAGTTGCTCCTTGTTTCCTCTATTGCATAAATATAGGCCGGTCAGACAATACGGCTCCAGTCGGCAAATCTTTTTCAGAAGCCAGGCTTCCAACCTCATAAATGTGGAATTTCTCGAGCCCCCAAAAAACTCAAGAATGCCAGGTCATTATTAGCCAATCTGAAGCTTATAAAAATGAAAACTCAGCAGCCCCAACCATGATAAATAATTTTTGTGAGTCTAGCCATAGTACTCTACTATAACACTGGGCATGAGTGTTGAAAGGCTCTGTAATGCCTTGCCAGAAAGATTAACTGTACAATTGCTGTGTTATAGGCAGGCTCTTTCATAAGTGCTTTAGAGTACACTTGCAGTGGGAAGTGAGGGAGAGAGAGAGCCGACAACCAACTCATGAAAGTTACTTTGAGCCCTGCTTCAAGTGTCTCGCAAACCAAAGTGTGCCATAAATATGCTGTGCACATTTGATATATTCAAAACATGAGCTGAGTTCCTGGATCATGCATACAGAGAAGAATGATTTACCAAAATAGTTCTGTGTCCTCTCATCCTCAAAGAAGGTATCATAGAATAATAGAGTTGGAAGAGACCACACTGGCCATCTAGTCCAATCCCTTGCCATATCATACCCTCCAATATTGCTGCTGTTCAACTCTTGCTTCTCGTGCAATAATTTCATTCTGTAACTCTGATATCCCAACAGCCATGCAAAGGTAGTAAGTGTGGGTCTTATATTCTCCCCTTCCCTATCCCCATGCATTGAAAACATCCCACTTCCAGTGTTTGGACAATGCGTTACACAGGGCAGATGTTGGTAGGAAAGTGTCATGAAGTGAAGCAGTGAGAAAACTAATTGTGGGAAAGTGCGTTTCTGAAGCAGCACAATACCACCATAGACAATGAGAAAAGAAAGCGATAACCCCTTTCACCCTGTCCAATAAGAAATAAACACACACTTCCTTTCTTAACATTAAACTAGTCCAAAGTGGGCTAGGCAAAACTATGGTTAGGTGGATCTGTAATGGCTTAAGCCGACAAACCCAGAGGGGGATTCTCCCCAATGCTTCCTCTTCATCCTGGAAAGAAGTGACGAGCGGAGTGCCATCAGCAGGGTTCCATCCTGGGCCCGGTCTTGCTCAAGATCTTTATTAATGACTTAGATGAAAGGTTAGAAGGCATGATCAACAAGTTTGCAGTCAACACCAAATTGGGAGGGATAGCCAATACTCCAGAGGACAGGAGCAGAATTCAAAATTATCTTGACAGATTAGAGAGATGGGCCAAAATTAACAAAATGAAGTTCAACAGGGACCAATGCAAGATACTCCACTTAGGCAGAAAAAATGAAATGAAAAGATACAGAATGGGGGACGCGTGGCTCAAGAGTAGCACGTGTGAAAAAGATCTTGGAGTCCTCGTGGACAACAAGTTAAACATGAGCCAACAATGTCATGTGGTGGCAAAAAAAAAAAGCCAATGGGATTCTGGCCTGCATCAATAGGAGCATAGTGTCTAGGTACAGGGAAGTCATGCTGCCCCTCTATTCCGCTTTGGTTAGACCACACCCGGAATATTGTGTCCAATTCTGGGCACCACAATTCAAGAGAGATATTGTCAAGCTGGAATGTGCCCAGAGGAGGTAACTAAAATGATCAAGGGTCTGGAGAACAAGCCCTATGAGGAGCGGCTTAAAGGGCTGGGCATGTTTAGCCTGAAGAAGAGAAGGCTGAGAGGAGACATGATAGCCATGTATAAATATGTGAGAGAAGGTCATAGGGACGAGGGAGCAAGCTTCCTTTCTGCTTCTCTAGAGACTAGGACGCAATGGAACAATGGCTTCAAACTACAAGAAAGATTCCATCTGAACATGAGGAAGAACTTCCTGACTGTGAGAGCTGTTCAGCAGTGGAACTCTCCGCCCTGGAGTGTGGTGGAGGCTCCTTCTTTGGAAGCTTTTAAACAGAGGCTGGATGGCCATCTGTCAGGGGTGCTTTGAATGCAATATTCCTGCTTCTTGGCAGGGGGTTGGACTGGATGGCCCATGAGGTCTCTTCCAACTCTATGATTCTATGATTAATTAGTAGCTGTTCAGTGCCTTTGCTATTTTCAGCTAGTAACATGGAGCCATCAACACTTCTTAAATTGTTAATGTTCTTTCCTGCAGTTTTCACACCTCCAAATATATTCTTGTTTTCCATATGAGAAATAGAAGCCCATTATGGAAAGACTATGCCTGCCTAATTAAGAATGAGTGAGGGGTTTGTGGTATGCACCTTTGCACTTTGATTATTTTGTACTTTTATATAAAAAAATTTTTTTTTGTAAAAGATACTCATATTTCGTTGTTAGAGGATGTAGAACAGACATGGGCAAATTGGGCCCTTCCAGGTGTTTTGGAATCCAACTCACACAATTCCTAACAGCTTTGTTAGGAATTGTGGGAGCTGAAGTCCAGAACACTTGGAGGACCCAAGTTTGCCCATGGATGTGTAGACTCCAGAGGAGGGTGACTAAAATGATCAAGGGTCTGGAGAACAAGCCCTATGAGGAGCGGCTTAAAGAGCTGGGCATGTTTAGCCTGCAGAAGAGAAGACTAAGAGGAGACATGATAGCCATGTATAAATATGACATGAAAACAAGGCAAAAACACATCCTTTCCAGAGTCCAATTTCAAGTTGTGCAATTCAGGACAAACGATTCAGTCCAAATAGATTGTGTGTTTTACCTTCAACCTGCTTGAAGAGCCATCTTTCTTGACTTTGGTCTCACAATCTCTCTTCCAAGGGAGCGAAAGCAAATGTTCTTGTGGACAGTAGGCTTTAGATCTTAGACAATAATTCCTTTTTAAAGGTTAGAAGGAAAGATCTCCCAAATGTATTACAACATATTATTTGAAGGGCTCGGAGACGTCACATTGTTATTCCAAGAGTTCCCAAAGGAATACAAGAGACATAATTTTTATAAAGTTTGCAGCAAAGACTTCACATCTGTTGTGGGGTTAATGCTTTCAGAAGAAATCTAGCAGGATTTTGGTAGGATGATTTGGATTTCCTAATAATGGAATACAAAAATACCAAAAAATGAACTTAAATAAACATTTCCCCTGTCTGCATCAGTAAAATTCAATAGGCACGTGGAAAAGGACCAAGCTCTGTCTTCCTGACATCTTCGTGGAAAAATGAGGACGTTCTCAAAAAAAGAAGAGTGATGATAATGTTTGAATAGGAAGGGATTGAAACTCAGTTTGAGATTCTACATCAAGAAGATGGAGTGCAGTTTATACACTGACAGAGTTATAACTAATAGAGTTATGTGACAATTTTGCATTAGTGAATTGCGACATTGTTTAAGTAAGACTGTGACCCAGCATTTCTCAACCTGGGGATCAGGTCCCTTGGGAAGTCACAAGGAAGGTATCAAAGGGGTCGCCAAAGATCATCAGAAAACAGTATTTTCTGTTGGTCATGGGAGTTCTGTGTGGGAAATTTGGCCCAATTATCCCGTTGTGGGGTTCAGAATGCTCTCTGATTGTAGGTGAACTATAAATCCCAGCAACTACAACTCCCAAATGTTAATGTCTATTTCCCCCAAACTCCACCAGTGTTCAGATTTGGGCATATTGCGCACTCATGCCAAGTTTGGTCCAGATCTATCATTGTTTGGGTCCACAGTGCTCTTTGGATGTAGGTGAACTACAACTCCCAAACTCAAGGTCAATGTCCACCAAACTCTTCCAGTATTTCCTATTGGTCATAGGAGTTCTGTGTGCCAAGTTTGGTTCAATTCCATAGTTGTTGGAGTTCTGAATGCTCTTTGATTGTAGGTTTACTATAAATCCTAGCAAATACAACTCCCAAATGTCAAGGTCTGTTTCCTCTGAACTTCATCAGTGTTCACATTTGGGCATATTGAGTATTTGTGCCAAATTTGGTCCAGAGCTAGCATTGTTTGAGTCCACATTGCTTTCTGGATATAGGTAAACTACAACTCCAAAACTCAAGGTCAGTGCCCACCAAACCCAGAATTTTCTGTTGGTCATAGGAGTTCTGTGTGCCAAGTTTGGTTCAATTCCATCATTGGTGAAGTTCAGAATGCTCTTTGATTGTAGGTGAACTATAAATCCCAGCAACTACAACTCCCAAATGACAAATCAATCCCCCCCCCCCCCCCCCGGCAACCTCACCAGTATTCAAATTTGGCCATATGGGATATTTGTGCCAAATTTTGTCCAGTGAACAAAAATACATCCTGCATATCAGGTATTTACATTACGATTCATAACAGTGGCAAAATTACAGTTATGCAGTAGCAATGAAAATAATTTTCTGGTTTGGGGTCACCACAACATGAGGAATTGTATTAGGGATTGTGGCATTAGGAACGTTGAGAAACAGTGCTTCAACCCAACTTTTCCTTTGTGCCATAAAAATGCACACATGCGGGCTTACGCACAGCAGCATTATGCAAATCTCATGCAGAGTAGCAACATTGTTTTATATATGTCAATACACAACAGACAACCACAATGTGTAATTGCAATGCTACGTGCAGGATAAACTACCAAAAGCCAAATTCCAATAAGACCCAGGTATGTTCCAGACTGGGCTGTAGTTATCTAAAACTGCAGATATGACCAAAAGCCATTAAATTACTTCACTTCCAGTCTTGATACACCATAGAGTTGTTTTGGAGGAACTAGAGATTCTTTTATCAGCTTCCACTGGCAAAAGAGTAACATCATCCTGAGCCTTTAGTCTGTTAGTAGACCATTAGTCCAACAAAAGAACGTTTCTCCAACCAATATAGATCTGCTTAAATCCAACTACAGGTTGAACTTCCCTTATCTGAAATTCTGAAATAGTCCAAAATCCAAAATGGTCCACGTGGATGGAGGAGAGAGGAATACCTTTGCTTTCCAATGGTTCAATCCACACAGACTTTGTGTATAAAAATTACCTACATGCTATATATGTACAGAAAACATAAATAAACTTTGTATTTAGACCTGAGTCCTATCTGCAAGATATTTCATTATGTATAGCATGCATTCCAAAATCTTTTTTTAAATGCAGAATCCTAAACCCTTCTGATTTCAAGCATTTTGGATATGGAATACCCATTCTGTATTTCATTGCAATTGAATTGCAGATTATAGATGGCAGACTAGTTTTGCTTGTCCCTTGCAAGATGCTAAATAATCAATGCTTGTTTAATGTGCATCTGTGTATAAACGCAGCTGCTTGCTAATTGAAAGGAACTTACCATGTGTTGGACATTTCAGCCTTAAAGACTACATCATATTGTGCAATCATAACATATTTCCACCACAGCTTCTTCCAGCAAAATAAATCCTTGACAACAAGTGACCCAGGGTGAAATAATTGCAATGATGTATGTCAACACATTCAGTCTGTTCCAGTGATAGTGAAATCTGTCTGCTGCATCAGGACTTCCTCTGATGTCCACAGAGCAGGACACTTTTTTTCCCTCTGAATAATGGGAAAAGCAGTCATTGCGTGAGACACCAAGGAAAGATTATTGCTCATGGTTAAGAAGAAATGCACAGATTACACATCTAATCTGATGATTCCGCCAGGCTCTTATTTGTTACCCAAACAATGAACTGTCTCTTTGGAATCATTCATATATATATATATGAACGAGAGACACAAATCTGGAGAACTCATTAGATGTTGGAAGGCTAATTCAGGAACAAAAATAATAGTCATCACATTAATATTGCTTTTTATCTAAGGTCAGTTATAAGTCATTTCAGCTGAGAACTTATTATTTACATGATAGTTGCCCTACACCATATTTCTGCTACATAGCAACATTGTACAATTGCTTGTGTAGCTAACAATAAAATCATAGTATCATAGAGCTGGGGGTGTTAGAGCACAATCAGGTTCTGGTCTTGTTTTTTGCACAGAAAATTGAGCTTCTCCACCTTTTGCTTCCAATAATATAGGCCATTTGAATTCTATATTGGCCATCATATATACAGTTATCTATTTGGTTGCTTGATTAATTTGTTAACAATGAACAAACAGTTGGCTACAGAAAATTCAGTCCTGCTTTGTTTCTTGATCCTAGGAGAAATTTTTCTCCAATACTTTATTTTGCTCTGTTTATTAACAAAGAGTCTTGTTTCAATGTGTGATCAATTTCTTCCAAAAGAGTGGAGCAAATCAGCTCTCTGGTAACTATATGACACTCTGAACTGATTCAGGTTAACATGGCCTTGAGCCATGTTAACAATAGACACAAGTTGCTCCAGAGTTTACCTCACTACCTCTGAGGATGCTTGCCATAGATGCAGGCGAAACGTCAGGAGAAATGCCTCTAGAACATGGCCCTATAGCCCGAAAAAAACACACAAGAACCTAGTGATTCCAGCCATGAAAGCCTTCGACAATACGTTGCTCCAGAGTTTTTCCAAGAATCAGGACAAACCACAACTTTGGGCCCATGTAGACAGTTGAATAGAACTGGCTCCAACTTTTACATGGTTATCCCATGTTCCCGGGTTTGGGTGGCCCAGGGACACAGGATGGCACTTACCTCTCCCCTCTTATACCTGTCGTAGAGTCAACCAGCAGGTGTGAAAAGGCTGGTGGCAACCACTCATCCCCTGGAGTGAAAATTGGAGAAGGGAGAGGTGGAAGGAAGGGATGAAGTTGGATGTTGATTGGTTGAAGAGAAAGAATGTTATTCTCTAACTAGTAAATTTTCAATCAATACATATGAAAAAGGGGGAAAGGGAGGAAAGAACCCAGCAGAAACTTTGAGACTAAGTCATTCTTTTTGTCATGAGCTCTCATGGATTTCGATACACTTCTACATTTGTCCTGATGGAGCAGTATTAAGTCACAGGTATTTTTCCAATGTGAGGCTTTTTTTTTATCGTGTCAGGAGCGACTTGAGAAACTGCAAGTTGCTTCTGGTGTGAGAGAATTGGCCATCTGCAAGGACGTTGCCCAGGGGATGCCTGGATGATTTGATGTTTTTATCTTCCTTGTGGGAGGCTTCTCTCATGTCCCCGCATGAGGAGCTGGAGCTGATAGAGGGAGCTCATCTGCCTCTCCCCAGATTTGAACCTGCGACCTGTCCTTCAGTCCTGCCGGAACAGGGATTTAACCCACTGCACCACCAGGGGCCCATTGCACCACATTGTGAGGCAATGTGGTGCAATGGTTTGAGCATTAGGCTATGATGCTGAAGATCAGGGTTCGATTCCCACTTGGCCATGCAAACCCCACTCAGTCATGGAAATCTTGGGGAAGTCACACATGTCCAGCCTCAGAAAACTACATGGTAGGTTCACTCTAGGGTCAGTAAAAGTCAGAAATGACTTGAAGGCACACAACAAATGTATGTTGTTGTTCATTCGTTCAGTCGTCTCCGACTCTTCGTGACCTCATGGACCAGCCCACGCCAGAGCTCCCTGTCGGCCGTCACCACCCCCAGCTCCTTCAAGGTCAGTCCAGTCACTTCAAGGATGCCATCCATCCATCTTGCCCTTGGTCGGCCCCTCTTCCTTTTGCCTTCCACTTTCCCCAGCATAATGGTCTTCTCTAGGCTTTCCTGTCTCCTCATGATGTGGCCAAAGTACTTCAACTTTGTCTCTAGTATCTTTCCCTCCAGTGAGCAGTCGGGCTTTATTTCCTGGAGGCTGGTTGGATCTTCTCATGGTCCAAGGCACTCCCAGAATTTTCCTCCAACACCACAGTGAAAAAGCATCTATCTTCCTTTGCTCGGCCTTCCTAAGGTCCAGCTCTCACATCCGTAGGTTACTACAGGGAATACCATGGCTTTGACTAGGCGGATCTTTGTTGCCAGTCTGATGTCTCTACTCTTCACTATTTTATCGAGACTGGACATTGCTCTCCTCCCAAGAAGTAAGCGTCTTCTGATTTCCTGGCCACAGTCTGCATCTGCAGTAATCTTTGCCCCTAGAAATACAAAGTCTGTCACGGCCTCCAAGGTTTCTCCTTCTATTTTCCAGTTGTCAATCATTCTTGTTGCCATAATCTTGGTTTTTTTGACGTTTAGCTGCAACCCAGCTTTTGCGCTTTCTTCTTTCACCTTGATTAGAACAACAAATGTATATGAGGGTGCAATTGTTCTTAAGTACCTGTGATGTAATACTGTACTCTGCATCCGTCCTTCTGAAGAAATGGGTGATAATTCACAAGCACTCTTGCTGAAATAAATCACTAGTTCAATTAAACATGTCTAGGCTTACCAAATTGTAAAAAGTATCCCTTTTTTGCAAATCAAAAAGTCAATTCTGTGTAGGTCTAGCCCCTTGTTGTTAGAGATGTCCCATATTTATGGGCTGGAAAGCTTATACTTTCATACAGACCGAACAAGATCTTGTATTTCCAGGTGGGTATGTTATATAATTTATTCATGTGCACAAAACATGAATTTTACAGAGAAACGCAAGACTTAAGTTAACCAAAACCAAATGCTTTCGCTTGGTATTTAAATGAATGACAAACTTGTCAGTAGCTACTTCATGAATTTCAACCAGCACTTATTGCCATTTTGAAAACCTTGCAACACTATGAAACCGATTAAGAGGGCTAACTTTGCAAACTAAAATATTAATATGTATCTATAAAAATCATTTTTCTTAATCCCAAATGATTGGTGCCTGCTCTGAAGGAGCCATTGCTTTACTTTAATTTATAAAATATAAATGCTGTGAAAGCAAAACAAAATCTGGTCTGAGAGATGTAACCTCCAGTATTTCACAGAGAAAAATCATGACATACAAAAGGATCACAGTTTGTGATGTTCCCTTTTTGTTGATCCATGTACTGAAATATTTTTTGTTTCCTGCTGATCTCTGTGTTGCTTTCCTCTGAAGCACCTTGTCTGCCACCAATTTAAAAGCTAAGAGGCTTTTTGTTCTGTTGGCAAAGAGCAGAGATAACCATCCTACAGTGCATTATCAACAGTTCAAAGAATACCTCCTAAACTACAGAATATAAAACAGCAGAATTGTGCATTGCAATGTTGTGTGATTTCAGCTCTGCTAAACTCGTGGGTTCAGCGCCCGGCATGTCAAGCTATCGAATGAGACACAGATGGGTAGAAAACAAAATCAGAGGCATGTATTCACCTTGGCCAAAGTGTATGTTAGTGGAGTCTGTGCTCTAAAGACTGACACACCACTATTGCAAACATACAGATTTCATTATAGTACTTTGACAGCTATTCACAATAATGACACATTGCCATGTTGGCTTCTGATTAGCCCAAAGAAGCTAGTTTCCACTCTGGGATAGGTCAAGAGCTCCATTCTTCTTGGTTGCTAATTGGCTCTCTGGTTATGGCAGGAAATTTAATAAACTGTCATTGGATTATTTTGGAGGCTTGTGCCCATTTCTTGATCCACCCAGAAGGAGAGGGAAGTGTGCCATCGCGCCTGGGGGCTATAACTCTTAGTGAGAGAGGCATGGATGTGACATCTTTCCCCAGGGGATTGCTTCTTGCCCTCCTTTAGGAAACTGGAACTCCCAAAGACCAAAACACAAAAGATAACTCGAAATGGTATTTATCGTTCACAATGAGTTATCTTTCTCAGGCATTAGCTTGATGTTTCAACAGGAATAAAGGAAATATACTTTACAATCTCTGAAGTCCAAGGAGTTTGCAGCTGAGAAGCTTTTCCTGTTTCCTCTTTCCTCAATGGCTGTGAATATCGGAATAAACACAACCCCAGTCCAATGGCCTATGTTGAAGGGACAAGACCACTTTTTGTAAACTGTTTTTATATGTTGTACACCGCCGCGAGTCGCCCTAGGGCTGAGAGCGGCGGTCAACAAATGCATTAAATAAATTAAATTAATAAATAAGACCATCCTCTGGTGCCAAAAGATCCGGTTTGAAGGCACTTGGGTCTCCTCAATGTTGTCCAGGATGATCTGGACATAAAGCATGAGTCCCAAGGGTAAAAAAAACCTTAGAATTGGTGCTGAGAGGTAATTTAAGCAGGGGCTTTTAGAGCCAAGCCTCTTACTCACGTCCATCCGATAGAAACTCTGATGGTAGAATGAAAAAAAGGGAAGCACTCCCCTCCTCCAGGAAGAGGTGGAGCCAAACAATTGAGCTTGAGAAAGCAATTCAACTGGTGCAAACAACACTGATTGACAGCTATAAATAACCAAACAATCCAACTATACATAAGCAGGGTAAAAAGGCAGGATTAAGCATGATACAACAGTTTAAATCTTGCAACTAACAGTTCTACACATAGGTGGCACCACTCGCGCCATCACAGGAAGCGGAAAGGCAATGTATAAACAAAAGGGTGGTCAAGGTGTGGGTAAATACAATGGGCACCCCAAGGAGGGGGTCCTATTTGACTATTGTGAGGAAATGTTTCCCTGGAGTAGAATCAAACCATGTCAGGAAAGACCCATGTTTCTCTCCTAAATCTGTTATGTGTCCTATGTATCTTCTCAGGGCATTCTGAAGGGATTATGCAGACGTATGTACAGCCATCTGCTAAGTTCTGAATTGTGTATACTGTTTGTTTAACATTATAATATTGCAGGAAATTGGGAAATAACATTACATTAAAATATAGTAATTGGATGAATAGAACCATAGAATCATAGAGTTGGAAGAGACCTTGTGGGCCATCCAGTCCAACCCCCTGCCATTCAAAGCACCCCCAACAGATGGCCATCCAGCCTCTGCTTAGTAGTTGCTACCTCGTTAAATTAGACTAGTTTTTAACAATGACTTCATATACTAGAATGCTTTTTTTGAAGTCTTAAAGTCTTAGAGGGTTCAGTGTTTTTAATGTTTGTTGCATGTGTTCTGCATCTATTTCATTACTTTTCTTAAGTTACTGCAAAACAGAACTTAGTATAATCCCAATGTAAATATTTTTGAAATACCAGAACAGTGATATCATTTCACCAATTTTTCAAAGGTCTGGGTTTTAGGGAAATAGAGATACTTTTCTATTGCATTCATGTGTCATGAGTCAGAGGGTTATTGTAGAGCAGTGGTTTGAATGTTGGACTAGAATCCAGGAGACCAGAATTTATTTTAAATATTTATTGAATTTATATCCCTTTTTCTTCCAGAAATGGGGTCCAAGGCCCCTTAATGATAATTTTGAAAGACTCAGCAAAAACAGGGACAGCTAATTACCTCTCAACAAAAGATTCCCTCAGGCACTAACAAGCCACACCAAAAAACTGCCAGGCCATCAAATGCTAATCAAGGTGGTCAGTTGAAACATTCACACCTAGCTCCAGCAGACAAGAGTTCTTTGTCCCACCCTGGCCATTCAACAGATATATACACCCAATTTCCTAGTTCCAACAGACCTCACAACCTCTGAGGATGCTTGCCATAGATGCAGGGGAAACGTCAGGAGAGAATGCCTCCAGAACATGGCCATATAGTCCAGAAAACCTACAACAACCCAATTCAGTGCATGTTTTGTGTTTTGTACAGATACACACATACACACACCAACATTTACATCACTCCAGAACAAAGTTCAAGCATCATTTTTCTATGCAGTTTGTGGTGAAAGTGAAGGACATGACTTCCAAGTTTTTGTGTAGGGGCTTGTTTGGAAATATGAAAATGCACAAAAAGTATAGAGTATAGGCAAAACTTCAGTTTCTGAGTATACTAATGCTATCAAATCTTAGAAGAATTGTGGAAGGCAAACTCTTGCAGTACAAGATTTATGGGCTTTTTCAGATTACTCCCCTCAGACCGGTTTCAAAGGACAAAGACTGGGGAAGAGGACCAGCCATCCAAGATCCTGTCCAGAGACAGAAAAAGAGGAGACCAACCCAGACAGATCTCAAGCTTTTAAAGAAATTCCATAAAATGACAGTCATCAGTTCCTGCCTTGAATGCACGCATACAAAGACAGACACACACACATATATGGCAGACATACTGGTGAAATGAATTGTGGGGTGAGAGAAGATGTAGGAAAAAAGAGAAAGGACCCCTGAAGAGACAAAACATATTTTTTCTGAATTTCATTTCGTCTCCTCTGTCCTCCCACCCAGAACACGCTGGCTAATGTATCACCCCCTTAGTAAGTCTAGGGTGACCACGCTGTGTAGTATTAGCCAAAAGACAGATGTGTCGAGACTCATGAGTGTCTGTCTTCATTTTGGGCCGCCAGCCAGCTGTATCCTTTGGCATTTGGGAGAAAGGAGGAGGGTTTCTGCACACAAACACAGAGGGGCCGAGAAGTCCATTAATCCTACTCCGCAGGCTAAAGGCATGACTGGAGGCTCCCTCTGTTTTTCCCCCTTTCCTGGCTCTGACTCACTGTCTGTCTCCTTGGGATGCCTCTTCCATACAACAACAGGCAAGGAAAGAACTCTCTCAGCATGAGGAGTAAATGGGAGCTGGGCAGTCAAATGAACAAAAAATAGTGAAGCTCAGCTAAATTTTGAGATGTCTGCAATGTGGACATTGTGAACAGGGGCGGCTCATCCATTACACGAAGTAAGTGGTCGCAGAACACTTTTTTTTGCCAGAAGCACCTCTGTAAATGCCCCTCGACCGCCACTTGAGGAGCGCCCCCTCAGCTCACAACAGCCCTAGCAGTCCGGGGGGAGCCTCGGCTTTCTTGCCTCGCTGCCGGGAGATCCTCTTCCCAAAGGGGCCGGGCCCTTGAGCCTCGCCTAGCCCCTCTCGTTCCTGCTCCACCCGGCCACCGGGTGCGCGAGCAGAGCCAGCGCTCAATCGTTCTCCGCGTTCGATCACTTCCCCATGACCGGCTCCCTTTCCTGATCCCCGGCGCTCCACCCGCCTCCTCTCCCCAATCCGCGGGTGGGCCAAGGGGTGGAGCCGCCACCTGGCCCGCTTTGGGTCCGGAGGCGTGTCTGAAGACCCCAGCGTGCGCACCAAAAGTCGCCTCTTCTCCTGACTTTCTCTTCAGCCATTGGGACCAAGAGAGAGAGAGAGAGAGCCCCTCCGGCTGGAGGTATCTCCCACCTCCGCTCCCTCCTTTGTTTTTGCGCCTACCTTCAGGAAAGGTGGGCATCTCCACCTCTCTCTCTCTCTCTCTCTCTTCTCTCTTGGTCCCAATGGCTGAGGAGAAAGTCAGGAGAAGAGGTGACTTTTGGTGCACACGCTGGGGGTCTTCAGGCACGCCTCCGGACCCAAAGCGGGCCAGGCAAGGGAGCAAGTGCGGCAAGTGTAGTTACTGGGATGTATAGTTCACCTACAATCAAAGAGCATTCTGAACTCCACCAATGATGGAATTGAACCAAATATGGCACACAGAACTCCCACGACAAACAGAAAATATATATCAGTGATTGTAGTGGGGGGGGGGGGGGGGCAAAATACTGTTTGCTTACCGTTGAAAATTACCTGGGGCCGCCTCTGATTGTGAATTTCCTCCCACCATCTAAAGACTTGGACGTCTCTGAAACGCCACAATTTTAGCACTTTGCTACCTCACTACCTCTGAGGATGCTTGCCATGGATGCTGGCGAAGCGTCAGGAGAGAATGCCTCTAGAACATGGCCTTATAGCCCCCCAAAAAACCTACAACAACCCAGTGATTCCGGCCATGAATGCCTTCGACAATACTTTAATATCACTTCAAGGGACAGTGGTGGAAGCCTGGGATTTACAGTTTTCTGGGGAGTTTAACATTCTCTGCCAGAGAGCTTGACTCCCCTCTATGTAACAAATTTCTGCCATGGCAATTAAAGTAGTTTCAAAGTACTATCTATTACACATTGTATTAATTAATTAATTAATCAATCAATCAATGACACTAGCACAATTTTTATTCCTAGGTTATACATGTCATTTCCTAATTGGTTATATCATAAAAACATGGAAAAGGTTTATTAAAACTGCCAAAAATTTGTTTCTGTGGGGACATCTTGCAGCACATTTTGCTATAGTTTTTCAATGAATATCTCATCCCGTCTCACCACGGCATAGGGTTGTTGTAGGTTTTTCCGGGCTATATGGCCATGTTCTGGAGGCAATTTTTCTCCTGACATTTTGCCTGCATCTATGGCAAGCATCCTCAGAGGTAGTGAGGTCTGTTGGAAGTAGGAAAAATGGGTTTATATATCTGTGGAATGACCAGGGTGAGACAAAGGACTTTTGTCTGCTGGGGCTAGGTGTGAATGTTTCAGCTGATCACCTTGATTAGCATTCAATGGCTTGGAAGTGCCCGGGGGGAATCCTTTGTTGAGAGTGATTTTATGTGCCTGTTTGTTTCCCCTCTGTTGTTTTGCTGTTGTGATTTTTGAGTCCTTTAATACTGGTAGCCAGATTTTGTTCATTTTCATGGTTTCTGTTGAAATTGTCCACATGCTTGTGGATTTCAATGGCTTCTCTGTGTAGTCTGACATGGTGGTTGTGAGAGTGGTCCAGCACTTCTGTGTTCTCAAATAATATGCTGTGTCCAGGTTGGTTCATCAGGTGCTCTGCTATGGCTGATTTCTCTGGTTGGAGTAGTTTGCAGTGCCTTTCATGTTCCTTGATGCGTGTCTGGGCAATGCTGCGTTTGGTGGTCCCTATGTAGACTTGTCCACAGCTGCATGGTACACGGTAGACTCCTGCAGAAGCGAGAGGATCCCTCTTGTCCTTTGCTGAACGTAGCATTTGTTGGATTTTCTTGGTGGGTCTGTAAGTGGTTTGTATGTTGTGTTTCCTCATCAGTGGCAGCCACAAAAATGAAGATTCTGGAATAGAACAACTAGTTTCTGGAATAGAACAACTACTTCCAAAGAAAGTGGCCCCTGGTGGCACAATGGATTAAACTGCTGAGCTGCTGAAATTCCTGACTGAAAGGATGACAATGCAAATCCGGGGAGCAAGGTGTGCTCCTGCTGTTAGGGACAAATGCAAGATATTCCACTTAGGCAGAAAAAAATGAAATGCAAAGATACAGAATGGGGGTACGTGTGAAAAAGACCTTGGAGTCCTCATGGACAACTAGCGAAACATGAGCCAACAATGTCATCCAGCAAGGGGGGGGGGGGGAAGCCAATGGGATTTTGGCCTGCATCAATAGGAGACTACTGTCAAGATCCAGGGAAGTCACACTACCCCTTTATTCATCCTTGCTGAGATCACACCTGGAATCACACTGTGTCCAATTCTGGGCACCACAATTGGTGGGAGATGTTGACAAGCTGGAATGTGTCCAGAGGAAGAGGACTAAAATGATCAAGGGTCTGGAGAAAAAACCCTATGAGGAGCAGCTTAAAGAGCTGGGTATGTTTAGCCTGAAGAAGAGTAGGCTGAGAGGAGATATGGTGAGGGCCATGGATCAAGATGTGAGGGGAAGTCATAGGTAGGAGGGAGCACGCTTGTTTTCCGCTTTTTTATTTTTTATTTTGTCGTTTCAGGAGCGACTTGAGAAACTGCAAGTCGCTTCTGGTGTGAGAGAATTGGCCATCTGCAAGGACGTTGCCCAGGGGATGCCCGGATGTTTTGATATTTTATCATCCTTGTGGGAGGCTTCTCTCATGTCCCCGCATGAGGAGCTGGAGCTGATAGAGGGAGCTCATCCGCGCTCTCCCTGGATTTGAACCTGTGACCTGTCGGACTTCAGTCCTCCCAGCACAGGGGTTTAACCCACTGCGCCACCGGGGGCTCCTGTTTTCCACTGCCCTAGAGACTACAACATAATGGAACAATGGCTTCAAACTATAGGAAAGCAGATCCCACCTGAACATGAGGAAGAACTTCCTGACTGTGAGAGCTGTTCAGCAATGGAACTCTCTGCCCTGGAGCGTGGTAGATCCTCCTTCTTTGGAGACCTTTAAATAGATGCTGGATGACCATCTGTTGGGGGTGCTTTAAATGTGATTTTCCTGCTTCTTGGCAGAATGGGGTTCGACCGGATGGCCCATGAGGTCTCTTCCAAATTTATGATTCTATGAAATGTGCTTCTGAAAATGGTAGGATCAACAGCACGGCCTCCCTCGAAGGTCTTAGAATCTATTGGGCTTATTGGAAGCTACAGTCATTCAGATAGCCTAGACCCAAACTATATAGGAATTTATAACAAACACTTCAGATTGTCCTTGGTAATGGACCATATCAATTGAGTGTTGAGGGATGAGTCAATATGTAGGTAATCACTACTCATCCAATGGATCTATTCTATTTAGTGCACACAATAGAATCCAGCCCCTTATCTTTTATTGGCTATTTACCAAACCTTGGGGAATCTTTTTTCTTTTTTTTTTGGCTTGTTGTTAACTGCCTTCAAGCTGACTTCAAATTATGTCAACCCCACGAATGAGAGAGATGCAGATCCCTCTATTGTCAAAATCCCTGCTCAGGTTTTGAAGATTCAGGGCAACTGTGGCTTCCTTGATTGATTCTATCCATTTGGATTACGATCTTTCTGCTTTCTATGTTATCAAGTATTATTATATTTTATAGTGAGTCATCTTTTCTTACAATATGGCCAAACTATGTACAATAGCCTCAGTTAAGTCATGCTTTATTTGTTCTAGGGCCCATTTATTTGTTTTTGTAAGAGTCATTATATTTATACAATTCTCCTCTAGCATCACATTTCAAATGAACTGATGTTTTTCTCCTATCACCTTTTTTTACTGTTCACTTCCCAGTCTTACATAGAAAAGAGGAATACAGTGTCAACAGTGCTGTAGCCAAGGTATGTGTGTGTGGGGGGGGGGGGTTAGGGTTTCAACTCCCCCCCCCCCAAATATTCAGGTTAATAAAACACCTGGTTTACTCATGAATTTTAACTGGTTAACTGTTCTGTCACACACTGGGCCTGTAATAATTGTCTTTTGAAATAGGACATGCACCTTGTGCCCAGCGGGAAGCCTGGGTGCCACGAAAGAGGCCCTCAAGGATTTTCCTGAAGAAATGGTCTTTAGAGGGCTTGAAAGGTTAAACAAAGTCCTTTATTATTGAACAAATTAAACAGATATTTCTCAAATCTTCAATGAGAAGAGAAGGCTGAGAGGAGATATGATAGCCATGTATAAATATGTGAGAGGAAGCCACAGAGAGGAGGGAGCAAGCTTGTTTTCTGCTTCCTTGGAGACTAGGATGCGGAACAATGGCTTCAAACTACAAGAGAGGAGATTCCATCTGAACATGAGGAAGAACTTCCTGACTGTGAGAGCCATTCGGCAGTGGAACTCTCTGCCCCGGAGTGTGGTGGAGGCTCCTTCTTTTAAGCTTTTAAGCAGAGGCTGGATGGCCATCTGTCAGGGGTGATTTGAATGCAATATTCCTGCTTCTTGGCAGAATGGGGTTGGACTGGATGGCCCATGAGGTCTCTTCCAACTCTTTGATTCTATGATTCTATGAGTCAAACAAATGCTTCAAGGCTTTAAATCAACTGGTGGCTTCCTTAATCTTGTCCACAAGGGACAGGCAACTGTCTTTGTTAATTGTTCTTATACTTTGAGAGGAAAACCCTTTTTTAACCTCTCCCAAGCTGTCTGTTATCTAAGTTTTGTTGGTGTGGGATCTACTACCGATTCCAAACTGCGTCTTGGTACCGAGTAAACCTACCAGACAAAGCTTGTAGATTCTCCAGCTGGAGTTCTTTGGGTCTGTAAAGCTGTTTTCCCTCTGGAATTTCTTTAAGACTTTAGGGCTGTTTCCCTCAGATGCTGTAAGGCTGAGAGGCTGCAAGCTCCCAGCCAGAGCTTTGGGAATTTCCCCCCCGGAATGTCTTGAGAAATGAAGCTTTTCTGCAGGTGAAGCTTGTCCACGTCCTCTAACTTAGCTTTCCTCACTAAGACTAACTAAAAATGGCTCCCTCTTCCCTTCCCATCTCCCTGGGAGAAGGGGCGGATCCAAACTTAACAATGATAGACAGGTGGCTTGCCCTATGACTGCAAACCAAAGGAAGCCACTTTTTGCAGAATCCCTGAAACTTTGGAATGCATGCAAACACTTAATAGAAAGAAAATAAAGTTGGAGCTCCTGGTACAGACGTACCAGCACATTAACCAAATCCCCATGCTACGTCTATGAGAAGCAAAAATTCAACAATTGTGGTGCCCAGAATTGGTCACATTATTCCAAATGTGGTCTGACCAAATGAATCATTCATGTTCAGAGATAGTGTATCCACCGAAATCCACTATAGGGAGGCAGCAGAAAGCCATGGTTTCCTAATAAGTGTCTTGAAAGGTTTTCATTGACCACAGTCTGCAGAAGGATGCTTGACCTAATCCAATCCAGCAAGGTTTGTTCCTTCCTTGTTCTTTTTTTTATTATTATTTTGCTGAAGTGCATTCATTTCCTGGTTATACACTGTATTTAATGCCCCGTGTTTTCCTTTTCTCCCCCGGCTTCTTTTCTAACCTCAAGACTCTTAACTGTAAAGCTATGCTTGGGAAAAATGTGGATGTTATGGAAAGTGAAACAGACAGGTTCATCCATCCGTTACTCCCGGCTCCTAGCTTTGTCAGGATCTCCATCACAAGATGAATGGAGAAATTAATGTAATCCAGTCATGTGTTTCTGTCTTGTGCTCCACCATAACACCTAAGCAATTACCATAACTGTCGGATTGCAAAGCCGGGCTGTGGGAACGTAACTATGCATGCTGATGGCGACAGTGCAAAATGAAAGATTGCTCTCCTCCTTCTTATGCAAGTATCTTAATTCCTGGGAGAGGTCTCAACCAAGTTCTTTTACACACCCACACACACCAGCAGCTAATACTGTTCTGCAGTTTAGCAGCAAAGCTTTGCTTTGGTTGCAAATGCTGCTGCAAGTCACACTTTAGTCTTATGAATTACTAGCCATCCCCTGCCATGTGTTGCTGTGGCCCAGTCTGTGTATATGTGTGTTTGCATGTATATGTGTGTGGTTTTGCGCATGCGCTGTAATGTAATTTTTGGTTTTTTTTTGCTTTTTAAGTTCCTTCTGCTGTGTTTTTCAGTGTTTTTATGAGTGATGGTGTAACATTAGAAAATGTTGACCATTTCTGCTCCCTTGGCAGCCACCTCTCCACAAAAGTCAACATTGACACCAAAATACAACACCGCCTGAGCTCTGCGAGTGCAGCATTTTTCCGAATGAAGCAGAGAGTGTTTGAGGATTGGGACATCCATAGGGATACCAAGGTGCTTGTTTATAAAGCTATTGTCCTCCCAACCCTGTTATATGCCTGCAAAATGTGGACTATCTACAGATGTCACATGCAACTCCTAGAACGATTCCATCAGCGCTGCCTCCAAAAAATCCTGCAAATCTCTTGGGAAGACAAGTGGACCAATATCAGCGTGCTGGAAGAAGCAAAGAACACTAGCATTTAAGTGATGCTCCTCCACCATCAACTCCACTGGACTGGCCACATTGTCTGGATGCCGGACCACCATCTCCCAAAGCAGTTGCTCTACTCTGAACTCAAGAATGTTGGTGGGCAGGAAAAGAGATTTAAAGCTGGGCTCAAAGCCAACCTTAAAAACTCTGGCATAGACACTGAGAACTGGGAAGCCCTGGCCTGTGAGTGCTCCAGCTGGAGGTCAGCTGTGACCAGCAGTGCTGTACAATTCGAAGAGGCACGAATGGAGGGCGAAAGAGAGAAATGTGCCAAGAGGAAGGCGCATCAAGCCAACCCCGACTGGGACCACCTTCCACCTGGAAACCAATGCCCTCACTGCGGGAGATGATGCAGATCAAGAATAGGGCTCCACAGTCATCTATGGACCAATCCTGGAGGATTATCCTACTCAGACAATGAAGGAATCGCCTAAGTAAGTAAGTCACTTGTTGGCCTGATAGGTGTATTGTGTCCAAATTTGGTGTCAATTCGTCCAATGGTTTTTGAGTTATGTTAATCCCACAAATGAACATTACATTTTTATTTATATAGATAGAATGATAGGGTTAAAAAGGGCACCAAAGCCATAGGGCCCAGTCTCACCCTGGCATTCAATGCAGGAACTCCAGGTAGAATATTTCCCACGCATAGATGTCCAGCCTCTCTTTGAAAACATCCAATGAAAGATAATCCATCACCTATCTAGGTCATCGGTTCCACAGTTAAACCCCTATACACTTCAACTTCTACTCTTCTGATCCTATTCTCTGTGGCAGCAGAGAACAACCAAAATGGGCAAAGATCTGGAAACCAGCAGTTTAAGGAACTGGTTATTCTTCAAGTTTGGAGAAGAGAAAGTTAAGAGGGGGCAGGGTTTACATATTGGAAAGGATGTCATATTGTTAGTTTTGGCCAGATCTCTAATTTCTAAAGGCCATTTTGAATTTTCTAATCTTTTCTGGGGTATTAATCATCCCTTCCAATTTGGTGTCATCTACAAATTTAATAAGTACAGTGTTCCCTCACTACTTCACAGTTCGCTTTTAGCAGACTCGCTGTTTCACTGGTTTTTGAAAATATTAATAAAAATATTAAATATTTACATCCAGTGGAGGCCAGGGATCCTGGAAGTGCGGTGGCCTGAGGTGTGGCGGGGAAGGCCTGCCTCCCTAGCCTACTGCTACCTATGCGGCTCCGGAAAGTCTGCCGGGGTCTGCAGAGGCCAGGGAGGAAGGCAGGTACCCTTGGGATGGGCTGGGAGGCAGGTAAGGAAGCACGGGTAAGAAAATAATATATAAAAGATATAAAATAATGTAGAAATATTAAAATCAATATGGTGTCCTTGCTTCACGGATTTTCACTTATTGCGGGTGGACCTGGAACAGAACCCCCACGATAAGTGAGGGAACACTGTATGCCCTTTATTCCGTAGGTCCAAATAATTGATAAATATGTTGAATAATACTGGACCCATGACAGAACCCTATAGCACCCAAATCATCATGTCTCTCCAGGAGGAAGTGGAGGAGCCCACCAACCAATTCCCAATCCACCTAACAGTAGCCTTGTTTAGCCCACGTTTTATTAGCTTTTATTTATTTATTTATTTACTTTATTTGTACCCCGCTAACATCTCCCGAAGGACTCGATGCAGCTTACATAGGCCAAGGCCCTCAATAAAACAACAGCATAACAAAAACACAATAAAACCCAAGCAAACCAATAAACATTAATCAATAAACAATAAAATATTAAACAATAACATCATGACACAGTTAAAGCTAGGGCCGGGCCAAATGTAATGAATAAAAATTAAAAGTGCTGGACATGACAGGTAAATGTAAGGATTTTAGGGTAGGTGCAATGTGCAGGCAATCTTAAATCTCTAATAAAGTGTGTTTGGGACATGATGCTGGGAGTTTCCTATTCTGAAAAGACACACTGGAACAGCCAGGTCTTCAAGCTTTTCCTAAAGACTGCTAACGTTGGGGCTTGTCTGATGTCCTTGGGGAGAAAGTTCCAGAGTCGGGGGGCTACCACAGAGAAGGCCCTGTCCCTCGTCCCCACCAAACACTCTTGCGACACAGGAGGGATCGTGAGCAGCGCCTCTCCAGATGAACGGAGTGATCGTGTGGGTTCATATACAGAGATGTGGTCACGCAGGTAGGCGGGTCCCAAACTGTTTAGGGCTTTGTAGTTAAGCACCTGCACCTTGAATTGGGACCAGAAGATGAACGGCAGCCAATGGAGCTCCTTAAACAGGAGGGTTGACCTCTCTCTGTAAGGAGCACCAGTAAACTCATTTGGTTATCTTTTCACCTTATTCATTTATTTTATTTACAGTATTTATCTTCCGCCCTTCTCACCCCACAGGGGACTCAGGGCAGATTACAATGTACACATATATGGCAAACATTCAATGCCAAAGACACGCAACAGATATAGACAAACAGTCAGAGGCTATTTAACTTTTCTGGCCACCAGGGGAGCTGTTGCTTTCATCGTCCATCTGTGATGCTCATGAAGTACTTCCGCATTCCATGCATGCTTTTGCTGGAGTCTTTTTTATGGCCTCGCAAATTTTGTTAAATTAGCCCCCCCACACATAGGTGGTACCTAATTTTCCTACTTGACAGATGCAACTGTCTTTTGGGTTGAAAAGGTCGACAACAAGCTACACAATTGGTCGGAAGCTCACTCCGACCCGGGATGGCTTCAAACTCATGACCTTGTGGTCAGAAGTGATCTTAATGCAGCTGACACTCAGACAGCTGCGCCACAGTCACCTTGCCAAAAGTGCCTCTGTGTTAAAGGGTCTTAATCTTAACAGAAGGTATACAGGTAGCCTATAGTTTTCCCAAAGGCTCAGATATGCCATCAAACATGAATGGAGGATGAAAAACAGAAATGTGTCAAGAGGAAGGCACATCAAGCCAACCTTTTTTGGGACCACCTTCCATCTGGAAACCAATGTCCTCACTGTGAAAGAACATGCAGATCAAGAATCGGTCTCTGCAGTCACTTATGGACCCACCGCCAAAAGCCTACACCTGGAAGGCAATCATACTCAGCCGGGAGTAATAGCCAATGATGATTATGATGATCCCCTATTGCAGTGTTTCTCACCCTGGGGGTCGGGACCCCTGTGGGGGTCGCGAGGGGGTGTCAGAGGGGTCACCAAAGACCATCAGAAAACATAGTATTTTCTGTTGGTCATGGGGGTTCTGTGTGGGAAGTTTGGCCCAATTCTATCATTGGTGGGGTTCAGAATGCTATTTCATTGTGGGTGAACTATAAATCCCAACAACTACAACTCCCAAATGGCAAGGTCTATTTTCTCCAAACTCTACCAGTGTTCACATTTGGGCATATTGAGTATTTGTGCCAAGTTTGATCCAGATCCATCATTGCTTGAGTCCACAGTCTGGATATAGGTGAACTACAACTCCAAAAACTCAAGGTCAATGTCCACCAGACCTTCCCAGTATTTTCTCTTGGTCATGGGAATTCTGTGTGCCATGTTTGATTCAATTCCATCATTGATGGAGTTCAGAAGGCTCTTTGATTTAAGGTGAACTATAAATCCCAGCAACTCCAGCATTACCAAATGACAAAATCAATCACCCCCAACCCCACCAGTATTCAAATTTGGGCGTATCGGGTATTTGTGCCAAATGTGGTCCAGTGACTGAAAATACAACCTGCATATCAGATATTTACATTACGATTCATAACAGGAGCAAAATTAGTTATGAAGTAGCAACAAAAATAGCATTATGGTTGGGGGTCACCACAATATGAGGACCTGTACTAAGGGGTCATGCCATTAGCAAGGTTGAGAACCACTGCCCTATTGCATACTCTGTTCCATCCTCTCCAAGTTGGGCACTGTTGACCTTTGGGAGAAGCCTGAGGCAAAGAAGGTGTTGATCATTTCTGACTTTTCTCTGTCCCCTGATAGCATTTTGCCATCACCTATATGCAGTGGCTGTACCACTTCCTTGTTCTTTTTGCAGGCTGACTGTAAATACGACGATATAAAACAAGCAATATTAAACCACAGCATTGTTATATTTGCTCAGAACTGTCACAATGCAGCTCCTGAAGAATGGGGAGAAGGGCATGCCATCCAGCGGCGTTTACCTGATTTTAATTTCCAGAGTCGGTAAAATGCATGATTAGCAGGAGTGGGTTTTCAGGTGAGGCTGAGCCAAAGGGTTCTGTTTAGCATAATCCCCACTCGGGAGCATCCATCAAGGGCGTTCTCGCAGCATGAGAAATTCCCTGTGCACGCTGGAGTTTGATTGACTTTGGAGCCCCCCTGCTGCAGGGATTCTTAATCCTACACTGCAGCAGTTACAGCAGGGAGGTGAGAATTAATTTCTGCACTTCAGTTTCACAGATTTTATGCGCTTGGATAAAACAGAGGCGTTTTCTTGCTCTGCATCCAGCCCAATAGGTGTTGGGAAGGCAACTGAGAGGTACATTATTAAGGGCTAGCTTGACTGCAGGGCTTTTTCCCCTCCCAATTCATTGAAGTACAGGCATTTTCCTTTGGTTCAAATAGAGGATTAGGCTTTTCCAAATGGACATCATTTGGAACAAAAAAAACACGAGGATACCACATATCAGCACAAAGGGGCTCAGGCATCTAATTTGGAAAAATGGCTTGCTGGTGGTTTTCATGTTGGTGGAGGAAAGAAATGGCTCAAGGTTTTAGTCTCTCCGGGTTTTAGACTATAGCAATGGTTCTCAACCTGTGGGTCCCCAGATGTTTTTGGCCTACAACTCCCAGAAATCCCAGCCAGTTTACCAGCTGTTAGGATTTCTGGGAGTTGAAGGCCAAAACATCTGGGGACACACAGGTTGAGAACCACTGGACTATAAAGATCCATCCAAGGCACTGAACCCTATCTTCCCAAATAAGGTTCTTCTTTGACGTTTCAGACCGAAGGGTGCATCTCCATTGTTTACTTAATGCAGATGGACACCAACTTCCATGGCTTAATGCTATGGGTAGTTTGGGGTTTTTTTTTAAAGGTCTTTGGCTTTTTCTGCCAAAGAATGCTAGTGCCTCACCAAACTACAACTCCCATGATTCCATAGCATTGAGCCATGGCAGTTTAAGTGGTGCCAAACTACATTAATTCAATAGTGTACCTGCAGAATGGACTCACTGCCCATTGATATGTTCATAGGATTATAGAATCATAGAGTTGGAAGAACCTTGTGGGCCATCCAGTCCAACCCCATTCTGCCAAGAAGCAGGAAAATCGCATTCAAAGCATCCCCAACAGATGGCCATCCAAAGGAGCCTCCACATTCTGAGGCAGAGAGTTCCACTGCTGGACAACTCTCACGGTTAGAAAGTAATAATAATAATAATAATAATAATAATAATAATAATAATAATAATTTATTTATACCCCGCCACCATCTCCCCAATGGGGACTCAGGGAGGCTTACATGAGGCCAAGCCCAAACAACAAATTACAGCAAAATAAAACTGAAAATGCAAACAATAAACAACAACATCATAATTACATAAAACATATGAATGCACAACGATATAAAATTACAATAAACACAATCACAGTGACARTGGGCGGGCTACATTTAATAATTAAAAGCGAAACTAATTAAAAACTAGTTAAAAACTCAGGTGAGATAAAAGAAAASCAGGAGGAGTTCTTCCTCATGTTCAGGTGGAATCTCCTTTCCTGTTGTTTGRAGCCATTGTTCCATGTTGTAGGGCCCATCCAGACAGGACCTTTATTGCAGGAACTCCCGCAATAAAGGAGGAATTGTCCAGACAACGTTCTGGGCAGTCCCGCATTAATTTGCTACAAACCAGGAAAACCCTGGTTTGTGGCGAATTAATTAGATAGTGGGTTTATTCTGCGTCTTCTTGGAAGGTGGGGTGCATGTGGATAACGGCCTGCCAGAATCCACCCCTAGCCTCCAGGTCAGCAGAAAACAAACTTGCTCCCTCCTCGCTATGACTTCCCCTCTCATATTTATATGTGGCCCTCATCATGTCTGCTCTCAGCCTTCTCTTCTGCAGGCTAAACATGCCCAGCTCTTTAAGCCTCTCCTCATAGGGTTTGTTCTCCAGATCCTTGATCCTTTGAGTCGCCCTCCTCTGGACACATTCCAGCTTGTCAACGTATCCCTTTAATTTTGGTGCCCAGAACTGGACACAGTGTGATTCCAGATGTGGTCTGACCAAGGCAGAATAGAGCAGTAGCATAACTTCCCTGGATCTAGACACTATACTCCTATTTATTGAGGCCAAAATATTTGCCTTTTTTAGCCGCTGCATGACATTGTTGGCTCATGTTTAACTTGTTGTCCACGAGGACTCCAAGATCTTTTTCACACATATTTCTGTTTTATTAGTTGTATTTATATCGTAGACTTAAGGTAAAGGTAAATATTTTCCCCTGGCATTAAGTCCAGTTGTGTCTGACTCTGGGGTGTGGTGCTCATCTCCATTTCTAAGCCGAAGAGCCAGCATTGTCCGTAGACACCTCCAAGGTAATGTGGCTGGCATGACTGCATGAAGCACCGTTACCTTCCCGCCAGAGCGGTACCTAATGATCTATTCACATTTGCATGTTTTCGAACTGCTAGTTTGGCAGAAGCTGGGGCTGACAGCGGAAGCTCATGCCACTCCCCGAATTCGAACCTGCAACCTTTCAGTCAACAAGCTCAGCAGCTCAGCGCTTTAACTCACTGTGCAACCAGGGGCTCCTATCTTAGACTTAAAGAGGGCTAAATAATCAAGGGATAAAAAAAATCAAGACTAATACCAATGATGATGTTCTCTATATAAAAATAGTAAAATCAAGCTTGCTTTTGGGATTTTTAAATTTTTGTTCACGCCATAGATGTTTGATTCTGTGGGTACAGAATCCATAGCCACAGTGGGCCAATTAATAATATAAAATAATCAATAATAAAACAAAAGTAAAGGCATACAAAATCATCAACTGTTAGGTCCAATGACCAGCCGTAATTACGACTGGATGTTCTTCTCCTCTTTCGAGAGGAACCCTCTGGAAAGTCCTGCTCATCCAATAACCCCTGATTCTAGTTTGAACCAGCTGCAGAGCTTCTAAGAGGCCAAAATCAATAAGACTCCCCCAGATAAGTGCCACTTTATGAGTGATAAGCATTGTTGACTTGGCCAGCTTTGTGCTGCTTTGCAAACCATAAAAGATTCAGTACACTAAGTACTTCAAAGTGTATTAAATGGAAAATAAAATCCCTGCAAAAGCCCTCTAGCACAGCAGATTTCCCTCCCTCCCCCCACTCCGTAAATTCTCCAATGACTTTTTATTGAAGCATTTCATATGACAGCTTTGGAGGGAGGCTGCTGGCTCAGAAGTTGACCCTGCCAAGCGGACAGTTACTGGGCTGTGATACAAATTGAGATGGGGCATCCTCAGGCATTTTGTGTTACCATGAAAGCCCGAATAGGAGGCACAAGCAGGTCATGCTGACTCTTCCACGGCTTCTTTGAGACAGTTCAAAAGTGGTCTGACAATTTCGCAGAAGGTCAGCTGAGGCAAAGCAGCAAAAGTTAGAAGTGGTGACATGGTGGAGCGAGTAAAGTGCTTCTTTTCGGTTCTTCCGGGATAGACTAAACCACTTCACCACTTGATCAATAGGGATTGTTCATTCTATGAGAAGAGTTAAGGTGCGGTACCCACATTGACCCATAGAAAGGTTGGCCCAGGTTTGTTGGATTGATTTTTGAACTAAAAATTTCAAGATACATATATATTAGGCTTGGTTGATCCAGCTCGTTAATTTCTAATCTCGCTATAAAATTGTAAATAAAATACCTTTAGAAGCGATATCAACGCTTCTATGTGATGTGGCGCCAATGTGATGTGGCGGCAAAAAAAGCCAATGGGATTTTGGCCTGCATCAATAGGAGCCTAGTGTCTAGATCTAGGGAAGTAATGCTACCCCTCTATTCTGCTTTGGTTAGACCACACCTGGAATATTGGGTCCAATTCTGGGCACCACAATTCAAGAGAGATATTGACAAGCTGGATTGTAAGGAGGCCAGAGGGGGATTGGCTGAGTGGGTTAAGGTGGTGGTTAATGCCCCTTCGGGAAGGCAAGATTCCAGCGAGCTTAAAACAAGCTATTATAAAACCGCTGTTGAAGAAACCATCACTGGACCCCACTAAATTTGACAACTTTCGGCCTGTTTCCAATCTCCCCTTTTTGGGCAAAGTCAGGGAAAGCGTGGTGGCCTCACAACTCCAGGTATTCTTGAGAGACACGGATTATCTGGATCCGGCACAGTCTGGTTTCAGACCGGGACATGGTGAGACGGTCTTGGTCGCCTTAGTGGATGATCTGCGCCGGGAGCTAGACAGGGGGAGTGTGTCCCTGTTGGTGCTCCTGGACCTCTCAGCGGCCTTCGATACCGTCGACCACGGTATCCTTCTGGGGCGCCTTGCGGAAATGGGCCTCGGGGGCACTGTTCTGCAGTGGCTCCGGTCATTTCTGGAGGGCCGCACCCAGAAGGTGTTATTGGGGGACACCTGTTCAACACCACAGCCTTTGACCTGTGGGGTTCCACAGGGTTCTATACTGTCCCCCATGCTGTTTAATATCTACATGAAGCCGCTGGGTGAGATCATCCGGAGTTTCGGGGTGCGGTGTCATCTGTACGCAGATGATGTCCAACTCTGTCACTCCTTCCCACCTGCTACTAAGGAGGCTGTCGAGGTCCTGAACCGGTGCCTGGCCGCTGTAATGGTCTGGATGAGGGCGAACAAATGAAATTAAATCCAGACAAGACAGAGGTACTCCTGGTCAGTCGCAAGGCCGAACAGGGTATAGGGTTACAGCCTGTGCTGGATGGGGTCGCACTCCCCTTGAAGGCGCAGGTTCGCAGCTTGGGTGTGACCCTGGATTCATCGTTGAGCCTGGATCCCCAGGTTTCAGCGGTGACCAGGGGAGCATTTGCACAGCTTAGGCTCGTGCGCCAGCTGCGCCCGTACCTCGGGAAGTCTGACTTGGCCACGGTGGTACACGCTCTGGTCACATCCCGCCTTGACTACTGCAACGCTCTCTATGTGGGGCTGCCCTTGAAGACGGCCCGGAAGCTTCAGCTAGTCCAGCGCGCGGCAGCCATGTTACTAACAGGAGCGGGACGCAGGGAGCACACAACGCCCTTGTTGTTCCAGCTCCACTGGCTGCCGATCTGCTCCCGGCCCAATTTAAGGTGCTGGTGTTATCCTACAAAGCCCTAAACGGTTCCGGCCCAAAATACCTTTCGGACCGCATCTCGGCCTATGAGCCCACGAGGGCCTTGAGATCGTCTGGGGAGGCCCTTCTCTCGATCCCGCCTGCCTCACAGGCACGTCTGGCGGGGACGAGAGACAGGGCCTTCTCGGTGGTGGCCCCCCGGCTGTGGAACACCCTCCCTGTAGACATCAGACAGGCACCCTCCCTTATGTCATTCCGCAAGAGCCTAAAGACATGGTTATTTGAGAAGGCGTTTAACTAAGTGCTACAACAATTGGCAATGACGACTGGAACGGAATATGGATTACGAGATTGGTTTATGATTCTACGATGAGACGGCGCGGATGATTTAGTGTAATTATATGATTGTTGTATTATTGATAGTTATGTTGATATTTCGTTGTGCTATTGCTTTATTGTAAACTGTGTTTTTATATGTTGTACACCGCCGTGAGTCGCCCTAGGGCTGAGAACGGCGGTCAACAAATGCAGTAAATAAAATAAATAAATAAATTCTGGGTACCACAATTCAAGAGAGATATTGACAAGCTGGAATGTGTCCAGAGGAGGGCGACTAAAATGATCAAGGGTCTGGAGAACAAGCCCCATGAGGAGCGGCTTAAGGAGCTGGGCATGTTTAGCCTGAAGAAGAGAAGGCTGAGAGGGGATATGACAGCCATGTATAAATATGTGAGAGGAAGCCACAGGGAGGAGGGAGCAAGCTTGTTTTCTGCTTCCTGGAGACTAGGACGCGGAACAATGGCTTCAAACTACAAGAGAGGAGATTCCATCTGAACATGAGGAAGAACTTCCTGACTGTGAGAGCCGTTCAGCAGTGGAACTCTCTGCCCCGGAACTGTGGTGGAGGCTCCTTCTTTGGAAGCTTTTAAACAGAGGCTGGATGGCCATCTGTCAGGGGTGATTTGAATGCAATATTCCTGCTTCTTGGCAGGGGGTTGGACTGGATGGCCCATGAGGTCTCTTCCAACTCTTTGATTCTATTATTCTATGGTTCTATGATGCATTTTGGCAACCCGGAAGTGTTTTTGTCATATCGAAGCCGCATCCGCCATCTTCCTTACGACTTCCGGCAGTTAATCGTAAATGCTGGGGGTGTGGCCTTCAGGAACAGCTGTTCTTACCCACTCCTACCTCCTTCCTCTTTGCATCGGTGGCTTTGCGAGATGGGCTTTGCAAGGTGGGCGTGGCTACCTTCCTGGCGACAAGCGGCGATGCAGAAGAGCTGGGTGTAGCCACGCCCACCTCATCCCACCTCGCAAAGCCGCCCATGCAAAGAGGAAGGAGGTGGGCGTGGGTAAGAACAGCTGTTCCTGAAGGCCACCCAACCTCCAAGGAGAGCTGTGCTTGGCCACGTCGCTGGGGGCAGGCCTCCAAGGAGCGCTGTGCTTGGCCACGCCCACCTCTCCCTTCTGCATGGAAGCTCATGGCAAGGGAAGGAAGGGAAACTGCGAGATTTTAATGGTTCTGGAGGGAGGGAGGGGTACCTTCCATTGACAAAACAAAGGAAATGATTCGGATTTCCTGGTATTTCCAATCTTTTTTTAAAGAAAATTTCGGAAATAATTTCAAAATCGAACCGCCGACGCCCCCAACTACAAAACGAGTTTAGAACCATTTTCTTTCTTGATCAACGAAGCCTAATATATATGAGTGCAGGAAGCCCCCAAGTTACAAACAAGACAGGTCATATAAGTTTGCTCTTAAGTTGAATTTGTATGTAAGTCAGAACAGGTGTATTTTTAAGTGTAACTCATCTATATAAATAAAAATGTAATGTTTGTTTGTGGGGTTAACATAACTTTAAAACTATTGGCTGAATTGACACCAAATTTGGACAGCATATACCTAACAAACCAAGGAGTGATCATCACTCCAAAAATTTGATTTTGTCATTTGGGAGTTGTAGTTGCTGGGATTTATAGTTAACCTGCAATCAAAGTACATTCTGAACTCCACCAATGATGGAATTAAACCAAACTTGGCACACAGAACTCCCATGACCAACAGAAAATACTGGAAGGGTTGAGTGGGCATTGACCTTGAGTTTGGGAGTTGTAGTTCACCTACATCCAGAGATCACTGTGGACTCAAACAATGATGGATCTGGACCAAACTTGGCAAAATACTCCATTTGCCCAAATGTGAACACTGGTGGATTTTGGGGAAAATAGACTTGACATTTGGGAGTTGTAGTTGTTGGGATATATAGTTCACCTACAATCAAAGAGAATTCTGAACCCCACTGTGCTGGTACGTCTGTACCAGGAGCTCCAACTTTATTTTCTTTCTGTTATCTGTTTGCAGTCATAGGGCAGGCCTCCTGTCCATCATAATTAAGCTTTGGTTCCGCCCCTTGTTCAGGGCTCTGGGAGGGAAAGGAGCCATTTTGGGCAGTCTCACATAAGGAAGCTAAACTATAGGACATAGACCAGCTCGTCCCGTAGAAAAGCTTCTTTTCTCAGAGCATCCAGGGTCAAGAACATCCGGGGAAACAGAAACAGAAATTCCAGGGAAAGGTCCCAAGGCTCTGGCTGAGAGCTCACAGCCTCTCAGCCTCACAGCAATCAGAGGGAAAACAGCCCTGAAGTTTCAAAGAATTCTCTGAGGGAGGACAGCATTACAGATCCACGGAACTCCAGCTGAAATATCTTCAAGCCGGCTGGTAGGTCTACTCAATACCTAGACGCATTTGGAATCGGTAGTAGGACCCACACTGATGAGGCATAGATAGGTTAAAAAGGGTTTTTCCTACAGAGAAAGTTCAGTTAATCAAAGTCAGGTACCAGTCCATTGAGGACTAGACTAAGAAAGCCTTGAAGTGTTGTTTGAACCATTGAAGATTTGTTGTTTGTTCCATAATAAAGACTTTGTTGTATCATTAAAGACTCTAAAGACCATCACTTCAGAAAAATCCCTGAGAACCTCTCTTTGAGGCGCCCCTGGCTTCCCGCTGGGCTTAAAGTATACGTCCTATAGAAAAGTACAGCTGTTACAGGCCCACTGCGCAACAGAACACTCACCAATGATAGACATGGGCCAAACTTCCCACACAGAACCCCATGACCAATAGAAATACTGTGTTTTCTGATGGTCTTTGGCGACCCCTCTGACACCTCCTCATGACCCCCCCCCCCCCAAGGGTCCCAACTCCCAGGTTGAGAAACACTGGACAAGAGGCTTAAACATCCAAGTTTCCACCTCCAATGCAACTGATCAAAGCTATAATTTCTGGGCAATAATAGACAATAGGCCTTCATATTTCCATCTCCAGTCCAACGAAGCAGACGAATTCCAGATGCGTGTTCCTCTGATGCCAGCAGATCCAGGATTCCTGGGAGAGAGGTGTGAAGGAAGAGACAGGCCAGCCTCTTGTATAAGGGACCCTAATGAGGAGGCAAGAACAGATTCAAACAGGGCTGCTGATAAATGTACCTCCCGCCGTTCCTCCCAACAGGAATGGCCCCAGCTAAAATAAACAGGCTCATCAGGGGGTTTGACAGGGTTGTTTTGATTATCCGGGAGATGAATCTTCTTGTCCTTTGATTCCCTGGTGTTTCTAGAGCCCGCAGTGCTGGGTAGCAGCAGGAGTTGATGGTTTGTCTATCCCAGGAGCAAGGGAAGGCAGCTGCCTGGAAGTGATTTATAGAAGGAAGTGGCTGTTAAGAACTTCTCCAAAACACATACTCAAAATAGCTGGATTTTCACTTGTCAAGACAGTAATTGAGCAGGCTGTCCTTCCCCTGAAGAGAAGCGTTGATTTGTCATTAAAAATGAAAGAGGTGCCAGGTTTGCAGCTCACAGAGAAAGTTTGATTGTGTGTAGTGTACATAAAGGGTGACTTTTCCATCACTCCTCAAAAGAGATGCCTTTGAATCCTCAAAAGAGATGCTTTATATATCCTGCTAAGAGCAATGGTTTGATCTTTGGGCTACAATTTTGAAGACCAGAGTTGCATCTACAGCAGGTATGGGCAAACTTGGGCCCACCAAGTGTTTTGGACTTCAACTCCCACAATAAACAGCCTCCTGGCAAGCTTATTTTTTATTTACTATATTTGCATACTGTACTTCTCAGCCCTCAGACAACTCAGGGCAGTTTACAATGGCAAAGATTCAATGCCCAAAAACACTATAAAACATTTTAAAACATTAACACATGATATAAAACCATAACAAGAGTATTAAAAACATAAATCATTTGCATCTCCTACTAAAAACATTGCCCAAACTCGTTGTCCAGTCGTTCCAAATTCCTGTGTCTTTTACCTTGCATTTTCAAATGCTTGCTCTCACAACCAAATCTTGACTCTTTTCTAAAATGTTAAGAGGGAGGGGGCTGATCTGATGTCCCCAGGAAAGGCGTTCCATAGCCAAGGGGCCACCACTGAGAAGGTCCTGTCTCTCGTCCCCACCAAATGTGTTTGTGACGCAGGCAGGATCGAGAGCAGGGCCTCCCTGGACGATCTTAAAGTCCTAGCAGGTTCATAAGGGGAGATGCGTTCAGACAGGTAAGTTGGGCCAGAACCATTTAGGGCTTTATAGGCTAAAGCCAACACTTTGAATTGTGCCCAGATCCATCATTGAATTGAGCTGGTGCAACAGAGGAGTTGCATGCTTCCTGAGCTCCACTCATGTTAGTAATCTGGCTGCTGTCCGTTGCACCATTTGAAGTTTCTGGATAGTCTTCAAAGGCAACCCCATGTAGAGCGAGTTGCAGTAGTCTATACGGGATGTAACCAGAGCGTGGACTACCATTGCCAAGTCAGACTTCCCAAAATACGGGTGCAGCTGGCACACAAGATTTAACTGTGCAAATGTTCCCCTGGTCACCGCTGATACCTGGGGTTCCAGGCTCAGAGATAAATCCAGGATCATACTCAAGGTACGAACCTGCGTCTGCAGGGGGAGTGTAACCCCATCCAACACAGGCTGTAACCCTATGCCCTGTTTGGCCTTACGACTGACCAGGAGGACCTCTGTCTTGTCTGGATTCARTTTCAATTTGTTTGGAGGTAGCTTCAGCCTACCTCCAAAACACCTGGAAGGCACACTGGAGCAACCACGTTTTCAGGCTCCTCCTAAAGACTGCCAGAGTTGGGGCATGCCTGATGTCCTTGGGGAGTGAGTTCCAGAGTCGAGGGGCCACCACCGAGAAGGCCCTCTCCCTCGTCCCCACCAATCGCGCCTGCAATGGAGGTGGGAGCGCGAGCAGGGCCTCCCCAGATAATCGGGAGGGATTGTGTGGGTTCGTACACAGAAATGCRGTCACGCAGGTAGGAGGGTCCCAAACTGTTCAGGGCTTTGTAGGTAAGAACCTGCATCTTGAATTGGGACCGGAAAATGAACGGCAGCCAGTGGAGCTCCTTAAACAGGAGGGTTGACCGCTCCCTGTAAGAAGCACCAGTTAACAACCTGGCCGCCACCCGTTGAACTAATTGAAATTTCCGGGCCGTTTTCAAGGGCAGCCCCACGTAGAGTGCATTACAGTAGCCCAATCTGGAGGTGACTAAGGCATGGACCACCCTGGCCAGATCTGCCTTCACGAGGTACGGTCAAGAGGGAGGCACATCAAGGACTGCCTTCCATCTAGAAACCTATGTTGATGTTCTCATTGTGACAAACCATGCAGATCCAGAATAGGTCTCTATAGTCAATTTCGGTCTCATCACCAAGGCACTACTTCTGGAAGACAATCAAATTTGGCCACAAGAGAGCATTGGGCCATGGAGATATATTTATTTATTTCAGATATTTGTATTTCCCCGAGGGGTTGTGGTGACTCAGGGCGGCTTCCAGCCAGCAACAATTCGATGCCTCCAATGTACACATAATAAAATACATGATAAAATTCAATAATTACATAAATTTGAAACATTAAATCACATTAATTAATTAAAATCTGTTTTGGTTTCAATAACAGCCTGGTGGCCTTATCTGAGCCGAATTCAGTAGTTAGAGACTCCATCAAGGATGTCCATAGTCCATTTCCATAGTGGTTGTCATCATTGTCACTGTCATGGTCAGCAAGATTACCTGAAGGCCTGGTCCCACATCCACGTGTTTACGTTCTTTCTAAAGGAAAGGAGGGACATTGATAATCTAATTTCACCAGGGAGTGAATTCCACAGGCAGGGGGCCACCACTGAGAAGGCCCTTTCCCTTGTCCCCGCCAAGCGCATTTGCAACAGAGGCGGGGCCGAGAGCAGGGCCCCCCCAGAAGATCTTAAACTCCGAGGTGGGACGTAGAAGGAGATACGTTCGGACAGGTACGCTGGGCCAGAACCATATAGGGTTTTATAGGTCAAGACCAGCACTTTGAATTGTGCTCGGAACTGGACCGGCAGCCAGTGGAGCTGACACAACAGGGGGGTGTTGTGCTCCCTGTAGGTAAGTAGGTAGGTAGACAGATAGATAGATAGATAGATAGATAGATAGATAGATAGATAGATAGATAGATAGATTTATAGATAATGGCAAAATCAAGTTTTTGGGGGATTTTTTCCTTACTCATGCAAGCTTTTATTACTATCAACAAGCCATAAGGCAATAAAATAGATAAATCCATCTGTAACACATGTAGACATGATCGCACTATGGGAAATATAAATGAACCATGCTGTAATGGAATAGTTGGATATGAAGACATGCTGCTACATACATTTTTAAAACAGCTAAATAAAATATGTTTTAAACTCAGTACAAAGCAAATACAATTAGAGCTGATCCAATGTATAAATCAAATATGTATTAGAACTGCAGAACATTATTACTGGTAGGTAGGCTTTAGATGTCTCTTTTTGTTTGCTTCTGAATTTTTAAAAAAACCATATTTTCAATCTGTGGATGGTTAAATGTGTTGATAATGAATCCATGAATAAAGGAGGCTATCCATATACAAGTCAGAGTTCATGCACAATTGGGAATCAGAGCAAATGCAGTAAATTGTAACTACAGTTATAATAATAACAACAATAATAATGATAATAATAACTTTATTTCTTACCTGGACTTTCTTGGACTGTTACAATGTGGATTTATTGCTCTTTTTACTTCCTAATCAATTGAATTTGCCTTTTCTCTGTGGATTACTTTTATTGCTTTGTCTTTTACTATTTTCAATAAACTGCTTGCTATTTTAACTCAACTGTGTGGTGTTGAGAGTCAGAGGGAATCCTGCTTTGGAGTACAACACTGGCATATTTTCTTTCTCTGGCAAGGCAGTGTGTGGGCTGATCAAACGTGGTTTATTTTTACATTATGGCACAATTTGGGATGCTGATTCAGAAAATTGCATTGGACAGACCGCATCAGCTCTAGTTTCTTAGATATAGTTATCATGGTTTTCTGTGAGTGAGCAGATGACAACTTGTATATGGAATATGTTCTGTATCTCAAAAACTGGAGCTGATAGGGAGAAATTGGTGAGAAACCTTGCACAGAGACAAGGCTAACAGTTAAGACTCCAAAATATGTGTTGGCCAATGATTCGCCAGTGTCAAACTCACAAAAGCAGAGGGACTGTGCTGCCATGCGCTGGGCCTGTAATAATTGATTTTTAAAACAGGACGTGCTCTTTGTGCCCAGCAGGGAGCTGGGGTGCCACGGGTGAGAGGCCTTCAAGGATTTTCCCATACACAGTCTTTATAAGGCTTGAAATGTTTAACAAAGTTCTTTATTATTGCTTAGATCTTCAATAAAACAACAAACACTTCTTGGATCTTCAACAGATTAAACAAATGCTTCTTAGCTTGCCCCAAAATGGACAGGCACCTTGCTTGGAGAACTATTTCTTTCTTTGTAACAAGGAAAACCCTTTTTAATCCCTCCCAGGCAATCTACTGTCTAAGCTTTGCTGATGTGGGTTCTACTACCGGTTCCAATCTGCGTCTTGGGTCCCGAGTAGACCTACCAGTCAAGGCTATGTAGATTCTCCAGCTGGAGTTCTTTGGGTCTGTAAAACTGTTTTCTTCCGAAACTTTAGGACTGTTTCCCTCAGCAGCTGTAAAGCTGAGAGGCTGTAAGCTCCCAGCTTTACAGCATTTTTCCCCGGAATTTCTGCCCCGGATGCTGTAGGAAATGAAGCTTTTCTACAGATGGAGCTAATCCATGTCCTGTAGCTTAGCTTTCCACTATAAGACTATAAAATGGCTCCCTCTCTTCCCATGGCCCTGAGGAAAGAGGTGGAACCAAAACTTAACAATGATAGACAGGTGGCTGGCCCTATGATTGTAAACCAAGGGAAGCCACCTTGTTGCAAATGCATGGAACCTTGGAATATATGCAAACACTCAATAGAAAGAAAATGAAGCTGAAGCTCCTGGTACAGCCGTACCAGCACAGGGACACCTACAGAAAACGGGTGGAGGACTCTTAGATTACAAGTCCTGTAAGTCTTTCCCATACTAGCCAAGGAATCTGCAAGCTAAAACATCTTCAGGGCCAAAGGTTCCAATTCTAGCAAAGGAAGGGTGTTATTTTCCACCATGTCCTCTCAATGAGAGAGATTTAACTTTACACTATTTTTACATTAGCGGAATCCTTGGCTCCTGTTCCGTCTGATTTCACTCCGTCTTCCACTTGTCACTGGCAGATAATCAGGAATGGAAGAAGGCGGGAGAAGAGGCAGGTTCCTAGCAGGCAGGTAATAAACACCTGTCAGGCTTTGATTAATGGCCTGGCAGTGTTGATGTACAGAAAGATAGTGATAAAAGCCAATGGAGGGAAGAGGTGTGAAAATGTCTTTTTTCCATCCCCAACACCTGAGAAGCTTAATTAAAGTGCATTTTTATTAACACCTTGCTCTCAATTTGCTTCGTTTTACTGGAGATAAGTGTTCGTTTTCTGGTCCAAGTCTTCGCACCTTGCAGAAGTGTGAAAAGACCAACTTTGTTCTTTTGCTTGTGCTCCCCTGCGTTGCCGTTTGCAAACCAATTTGTCAGAATATTTGCAATCTTATTTGCAGGATGACTGTAGAATGAATGTAATCTGACATGAATTTGACTGCTGTGCTGAATGCTATAGAATGGAAGAAGTTGTAGTTTTACCAAGTGTTTATCTTTCTAGAGATATTGACAAGCTGGAATGTGTCCAGAGGAGGGCGACTAAAATGATTAAGGGTCTGGAGAACAAGCCCTATGAGGAGCGGCTTAATGAGCAGGGCATGTTTAGCCTGCAAAAGAGAAGGCTGAGAGGAAACATGATAGCCATGTATAAACATGTGAGAGGAAGTCATAGGGAGGAGGGAGCAAGCTTGTTTTCTGCTGCCCTGGAGACTAGGATGCAGAACAATGGCTTCAAACTACAAGAAGGGAGATTCCATCTGAACATTAGGAAGAACTTCCTGACTGTGAGAGCTGTTCAGCAGTGGAACTCTCTGCCCTGGAATGTGGTGGAGGCACCTTCTATGGAGGCTTTTAAACAGAGGCTGGATGGCCATCTGTTAGGGGTGCTTTGAACACGATTGTCCTGCTTCTTGGCAGGGGGTTGGACTGGATGGCCAACGAGGTTTCTTCCAACTCTATGATTTTATGATTCTATGATTCTGTGCCAAAGAGTGCTGGAGTCTTACCAGACAAAAAATCACACAATTCCATAGTATTGGATCATGATAGTTATGGCACTGTGGTTCTGCATTTCTCCTTGCTAGAAATAGGGCTGGACAACATAATCACTTGGCTGCTTTTTGAGAACACTTTAGAGCAGGCATGGGCAAACTTTGGCTCTCCCGGTGATTTGGACTTCAACTCCCACAATTCCTAACAGCCGGTAGATGCAGAAATGGACTCACTCACCACTAATATGACACCTTCCTTCCTTTTTTGTTATTTTGGACTTAGGAAGGCTTTTTGGACTTTTTTTATTGTTTTGGATTTCTTCATGCCATAGATGTTTGAATTCGTTAATCCAGAATCCATGGATACAGTGGGTCCATTGTAAATTAAATTAATTTAAAATAAGCAATAAAAAAACAGGAGTAAAGGCATACAAATTGTCACAAAACGCACCCCATGACACACACACACATGTATAACAAATGGATTAATCTTATAGCCACAATATTACTAACTTTTAGGGTAGTTTGTGAGAACAGTCCAAAACAGAGGTCCTCAAACTTTTTAAACAGAGGGCCAGGTCACAGTCCCTCAAACTGCTGTCCCTCAAACTTTCAAACTAATTTGAAAAAAACTAATTTTTCTAATTTTTCTAATTTTTCTAATTTGAAAAAAAAAGAATTCCTATGCACACTACACATATCTTATTTGTGGTGCAAAACCACTTAAAACAATACAATAATTAAAATGAAGAACTATTTTAAGAAATATGAACTTATATTTCAATAGGAATTGTGGGCCTGCTTTTGGCTGATGAGTAGGATTTGTTGTTGTTGTTGTGTGCTTTCAAGTCATTTCAGACTTAGGTTGACCCTGAGCGAGGGCCAGGTAAAAGACCTTGGAGGGCCGCATCTGGCCCCTGGGCCTTAGTTTGAGGACCCCTGGTCTAAAAAGTTAGTAACATTGTGGCCATAATGTTTTAACCAACACCTCTATATTCTACATAATTCTATATTATTTTTGAGCTTCTTTTATCATGGCAGAAGTGACTTGAGAAATTGCAACTCGCTTCTGGTGTGAGAGAATTAGCCATCTGCAGAGATGTTGCCCAGGGGTGTGTGGGAGGCTTCTCTCATGTTCCCGTATGGGAAGCTGGAGCTGACAGATGGGAGCTCACCCATCTCATGGATTCAAACCACTGACCTTCAGGTCAACAGTTCCGCCGGCACAAGGGTTTTAACCCATTGCGCCACCATGGCTGGTGCTGATAGGATAGAAGCTCATGATAATAATAAAGCAGGAAGTAAATACATTGTTTACCTTTTCGTTGGCCAAAGAAATCTATAATTTTGATTTTAATATTTTTTGATTTTTGTAATAATGAATATATCTGGTAATGGTATTCCACATTTCAAAATGTATGGTAGTAATTATTTTAATATGACTTTTTTTTTTACTTTGCTGCAAGGCAGAGAGTTGGACCGGAAGGCCCTTGTAGTCTGTTCCAGCTCTATGGTTCTAATATGTATTTTATGGCCTGTTGACATTAATTAAAACTGTTGTTGTTCTTGTTGTGATATGAAGCTTCCTCTCAAAACAATTGGTTTTATTGGCATTGTTTTAGATTTATTGTTAGCTGCCTTGAGTCCCTATTTTGGGAGAAAGGTAGGATAAAAATTAAGCACACAAATAAATAAATACAGCTGCTGCTAGGCTCCCAATTGGGACCAGGTGTCAGGGTCAAAGCTAAGGCTGAAAACTGGAAACTGCTCTTGTATCTTGAAAGGTTCTTGAAAAGAGGAAATTTCAACATGTGTTGCTTGTTACTTGGTTGCATGACAAGCCTCATCTGCTGACGGTCCCTCTTATACACAACTGTTAATAGTACAAAACTTGGCTCTAGCTGTCAATCTGGCAACCCTAACCAGACCTCGTGCACGCTTCAACAGTTATACTGGTTCCAGATACAATACAAAGATGGGCTGCTTAAAGCATTGTATGTCTTAGGACCAGGACCCCGAAAACATCTATAGTGAAACATATTGGCTGTGATGCTGCTGAATTAAACTGTGTAAATACTCCAGAAACTTCGCTTTTGTGGCTGCCACAAACTATTTTGAATTGGTTAAGACTCTGTGAGATATTCATTGAAAAACTATAGAAAAATGTGCTGCAGGATGTCCTGCAAAAACAAAGTAAACTGGGCTCTCCAGGCCAATGGAGACTCCACCTCAGACATCAGAAGAGCTGCAAGGCCAAGAACAAGCCACGAGAGTCAAGACAAAGATCCACATAGAGGGAAAGTATGCTTACCGTACATCAAGGGAACCACTGACCGCACAGGGAAGCTGATGAGGAAATGCAACCTACAAACTATCTACAGACCTCTCATCTCACTACTTCTGAGGATGCTTGCCATAGATGCAGGCGAAACATCAGGAGAGAATGCCTCTAGAACATGGCCATATAGCCAAAATAAACTTAAAACAACCCACTATCTACAGACCCATTAAGAACATCCAACAAATGCTACATTCAGCAAAGGACAAGAGGGATCCTCTCACCTCTGCAGAAGTCTACCATATACCATGCAGCTGTGGACAAGTCTCCATTGGGACCACCAAACGCAGCATTGCCCAAACATGAATCAAGGAACATGAAAGGCACTGCAGACCAACTCAAGCAGAGAAGTCAGCCATAGCAGAGCACTCGATGAACCAACCTGGACACAGCATATTATTTGAAAACACAGAAATGCTGAACCACTCTAACAACCACCACGTCAGACTACACAGAGAAGCCATTGAAATCCACAAGCATGTAGACAATTTCAACAGAAAGGAGGAAATCAAGAAAATGAACAAAAACTGGCTACCAGTATTAAAAAAAAACTCTAAAATAAGGACAGTAAATAAAGAACAACACCCAAAAAGTAGGGGAATTCCAGATAGGAAACAATCAAGGCCAGGTAACACCTCCTAACAAAGGATTCCCCCAGGTAGGAAGCAGCCAGACTTTGAAGCCGAAAGGCCATTCAGTGCTAATCAAGATGGCCACTTGCTTCAAGCAGATAAGATTTCTTTCTCTCACCCTGAACATTCCACAGATATATAAAACCCTTGTGGCCATGGACCATAGGAAAAGACAGGGTTGGAAACAAAGGATTCCCACAGGTAAGAGGTAGCTAGGCTTTGAAGCTGCAAGTATATTACATTCTAATCAAGCTGGTCAATTGTAACATTCACACTTGCCTCAAACAGACAAGAGCTCTTTCTACTACCCTGGACATCATTCCACAGATATATAAACCTCACTTGCCTAGTTTCCAACAGACCTCACAACCTCTGAGGATGCCTGCCATAGATGTGGGCGAATGCTTCTGGAACATGGCCATACAGCCCTGAAAAATCTCAGTAGCCAAAAGTTTTTGTAGTTTAATTAACTTTCCCCATTTTTTAATGATAGAACCAATTAAGAAATGGCATTTGTAACCCAGAAATAAAATCATGTCACATAGTGTTAATCTTCTTTGAAGATATCTATATATAGACTAGATAGCCATCTGTCAGGTACATTGCAGGTAGCTGAAGTAAGCAGTGGATAAGAACACATGATTCCTCTGATCCATTCGCCTTCTAAAATTATTGAGTTCCACAATTCTAAGCCTGTTTTATTAGTTGTTTATCACAACATGTTGAGAAACCACTTCTTACTGACAATCTCCTCCATTGTCCGCTTCCTCCTGACCCTCTAGCTCATCCTATCTAACTCTTTTCCCCACTCTTGAACAGCTCTTACCGTGAGGACATTTTTCCCAATATTTAGGTTGAGCCACATGTCTTGATAGGATTGGTATGATACTTGTAATACGTTAAAGAACTTAGGTTATAATTATACTAGAGCAATGATTCCCAACTTTGGTCCTTCGGGTGTTTCACACATCATCTCCCAGAGACCCATCCAGCTTGGCCAACTGTCAGGAATTCATGGACTTGAAGTCTGAAATATCTGGAGGACCAAACTGCTTTGGAGAATTCCAGTGCCCTAATGAATTCTGAGTACAAATCCCACCATTCCATATAAGAGAGCTGTGGTACGTAAGATGACATCAACCTGCCATAGCTATGCTGTGGACCCACCTCTGAAGCCTTTCTTTTGTATCTTGTATCAGATTTTGGCCAAAGTCTTTCTTCAAGATATCAGAAGTTTGGCTCTTTCCTCCTTAACCCTAAAACAGTGGTTCTCAACCTTCCTAATACCACGACCCCCTAATACAGTTTCTCATGTTGTGGTGACACCCAACCAGAAAATTATTTACATTGGTACTTCACAACCGTAATTTTGCTACTGTTATGAATTGTAATGTAAATATCTGATATGCAGGATGCATTTTCATTCACTGGACCAAATATGGCACAAATACCCGATACATCCAAATTTGAATACTGGTGGGGCTGGGTTGATTTATTATTTGGGAGTTGTAGTTGCTGGAATTTATAGTTCACCTACAATCAAAGAGCATTATGAACACCACCAATTATGGAACTGAACCAAACTTGGCACATAGAACTCCCATGACCAAGAGAAAATACTGGAAGGACTTGGTGGGTATTGACCTTGAGTTTTGGAATTATAGTTCACCTACATCCAGAGAGCACTGTGACTCAAACAAGGATGGATCTGGACCAAACTTGGCACAAATACTCAATATGCCCAAATGTGAACACTGGTGGAGTTTGGAAAAAATAGACCTTGACATTTGGGAGTTGTAGTTGCTGGAATTTATAGTTCACCTATAATCAAAGAGCATTATGAACTCCATCAATTATGGAATTGAACCAAACTTGGCACACAAAACTCCCATGACCAACAGAAAATACTGGAAGGGTTTGGTGGGCATTGACCTTGAGTTTTGGAGTTATAGTTCACTTACATCCAGAGAGCATTGTGGACTCAAACAAGGATGGATCTGGACCAAACTTGGCACAAATACCCAATATGCCAAAATGTGAATACTGGTGGACTTTGGGGAAAATAGACCTTGAATTTAGGAGTTGCTGGGATTTATAGTTCACCTACAATCAAGGAGCATTCTGAATCGCACCGACAATAGGATTGGACCAAACTTCACACACAGAACCCCCATGAACAACAGAAAATACTGTGTTTTCTGATCGTCTTTGGCAACCCCTCTGATACCCCCTTGCGACCCCTCCAGGGGTCCCAAACTCCAAGTTGAGAGAACAAACCTATGGTATTGTTTCAGTTAAGCATTAGCAACTGGCTCCATTCACACTGCATGAGATTTGAATCCAGATCTCCGTGCGCTGAAATCTAAGGCACGGGCCTGTTACATCACACTACATAAGTGATTCGCAGTTGATCCAGAATATTCTTGGAACTGTGAGCACCAGGCAGAGCCAAACCCAAGAAAATGCACTTAAAGAGCAAGGTTTATATAAGTCAAACAGTAAGCTGCTATTTCCCATGGCTGGCTATTTCAAAGGAAGTTTGTTTTGATAACAAGAATCTGATCATGGAAGGAAGATGCCTCACAGGAAGCACACGCAAAAAAAAGAATATTTAAATAGAAACCTTGTTTGTTCTAAGGGGACATCAAAAGGTTGATCATGAATAAACAGCTTGTCAGGGAGGAACCCAGGAAATGAACAAGGAATCAGATAAACAGCAAGGATGCCTTTTTCCCAGGCAGCCACCATCTGAGTTAATAGCTGAGAGAGAAAATGAATAAAGCAAATAGCTATGTGAGGATTGCAAAATCGGAAAAAGCCCCATTGCTACATGTAAGTCCATTAGTTACTGAGTCCCCTCAGGGAGATAGGGTGGAATATAAATAAAGTCTTATTATTATTATTTGATACATAACAAGATTACTACACAGCAAACAAGATCCCTATGCTGGCTGTTGTATTGGATCACATGTTGGACACTTTCCAAGTGTCTGGGACTATGTGATGTATCCGCAAATAAAGCATGCAGATCTGAGTACAGTGGTCTTTTGTAGATGACAGATGGCAATTTTGTCAGTACCGATTGTTTTTAAGTGCGGGCCATGGTCTTTGGGCACTGCACACTGGGACCACCTTGACTGGCTTGTGCCAGAGTCTTTGCAGTTCAATCTTTAAATCCTCATGTTGTGTAAGCTTTTCCAGTTGCTTCTCGTCCATTCTGCTGTTGCCTGGGATTGCGACATTGACAATCCATACTTTGTTTTTTCCCACAATTGTAAACTCAGGAGTCTTATGCTCCAAAACTCTGTCAGTCTGAATTTGAAAGTCCCAGAGTAGTTTGACGTGCTCATTTTGTGTAACTTTTTCAGGCTTGCGATCCCATCAGGTTGTTGTCACAGGCAGATGGTCTTTGTTTCACAAGTTCCAGTGGATCATCTGAGCAACAGTGTTATGCCTCTGCCTGTAGTCTGTCTGCTCAATCTTCTTGCAGCAGCTGAGGATGTGATCCCTTGTTTCTACTGCTTCCTTGCAGAGTCTACGCTTGGAATCTGTCATTGACTTTTTGATTCTGGCATTGATGGCATTTGTTCTAATTGCCTGTTCTTAGGCTGCAAGAATCAGCCGTCCCGTCTCCTTTTTCAAAGTTCCATTTGTGAGCCACATCCATGTTTTTTTCCTTGTCAATTTGGCTCTCAATTTTTTCCAGGAACTGTCCATGGAGAACTTTTTTTTGCCAGTTTTCTCTTCTGCTTTACATTGTATTTTTACGGTATTCACTTTTGCACTTTAAGCAGTTTTCTACTATTGACTTCCATCAATGTTGGTGCTGTTATTATTATTATTATTATTATTATTATTATTATTATTATTATTTGAAACACAACAAGATGAGTCCACAGCAGACACACTGCTGGCTGTTGTATTGGATCACACGTTGGACACTTCCCAAGTGTCTAGGGCTGTGCGATGTATTGGCGAATAATGTGTGCAGATCCCAGTAAGGTGGCCTTCTGCAGCTGGCAGATGGTAATGTTGTAGTGCTGATTGTGTTTAAGTGCAGGCCAAGGTCTTTAGGCACTCCACCCAGTGTGCAGATCACCACTGGAACCACTTTGACTGGCTTGTGCCAGAGTCTTTGCAGTTCAATCTTTAAATCCTCATATCATGTCAGCTTTTCCAGTTGTTTCTCTTCAATCCTGCTGTCACCTGGGATTGCAACATCGACAATCCACACTTTGTTTATTATTATTATTATTATTATTATTATTATTATTATTATTATTGCAATGACCAGCACTGGTGAATAGTCGAATTAGTGGCCAGAATTTAAGGTCACTGTTGATCGGGATTGAGGAGTCTTGTGCTCCAAAACTCTGTCAGTCTGAATTTGGAGGTCCCAGAGTAGTCACTAATTAATCTTCATTCACAATCCCTTCTTCCACTTCCCTTCTTCCACTTCCTCTTCTTTCCACTCCTCCTTCTCAGACTACTATGCCATTACAGCTCTTTAAAGTTCAACAGCCACAGTTTAGTCATGTTTACTTCTAGTGTGACTATAAGTTTAATTTGGTCTGTGCCCATTGAAGTACTGTCATATCTCCTCTCAATCATCTCTTCTGCAGGCTAAACAGACCCAGCTCTTTAAGACGCTCCTCATAGGGCATGGTCTCCAGACCTTCTAGTCATTCTCCTCTTCATAAACCATATAAAGAAATTACCAAAAAAAACTTCTTATGGCCTTGATATGCTATGTGATTGCATACCTAATCAGGGGCATCACTCTCAATAGCACAGCAGTTATTGTCACATAGCCTCTCTGGACCACAATCCTTAGAAACAGCAAAGTTTTCAAAATTAATCACAATATTCCCAGGATCTAAGTATTTACCTGCTACTCTTGGTCACATAAACCCCTTGTTTTTCGAACCCATCTGACCTTGGCTCTCTTCTTCTCCCTATTTCTACAAGAAAGATGTGTCCAAGGGTTTGACTGGACATAAACAGTGGCCAAAATGGCCTGTATCCAGTGCCTGAAATCTCAACTGGTAAATAGGAGAGCGGTGAAAGAAGTCCTCCAATTAAGTAATGGCTACTGTCATCCAGGTCACCTCCTCCTTGTCGATTCTGAAGCAGAACTCTTGACCTCTCGGTCTCATACATCATTGCTTGGCACAAGCTGGTGGCTCTCTCATGTTGCTTGGACATGTGCTTTGTTTGGGAGGCTTTTCATGTGCTAAACGAAGCCTTCCCTCCATCCCACCTCTGCTTTCCCCCTCCCCACGGAGTAGACACAACAGCGGCGCAGGAGAAGACAATGTGACCCTCCATCGCAAAGGTCACCTCCTTAGAAGCACATCACTGGGGAACGCCAAGGTGAAAGGTCAGATAAATGGCTCAGACTTTTCATTAGCTGATACCCAAGGGGATGTAAAGAGGCTGCATGGACCAGCTCTGTTTTGTCTCTAGTATGTATGTGCAAGAGTCCAGCTGGTTGGTATCAACTCTCTTATAGACAGTTCAAAAGAGAGCTTTCTGTGGAGCTCAAAAGAGAAGTCCATTGAGACTCATCTTAGTGACCCATAAAACCAGACATAGTTGTCCGTATAGTGAGACACACCATTGGTTTGTCTAGCTCTGTACTACCTACTCTTATCAGCCAAGGCTGCATTATCAACAATAGTTATATTTTACCATGGAATTTTTTCCATACCAGGTGTCTGTAAGAGTGTGCAAGATCCATAGTTGCCTGGGCTGTTATACTGCAATCAACCATGTTAGGTGGGCTAAGTATTGGAGGCAATGGTCTAGTTATATATTTTGTTTTACTAAATATATAACACTAAAAACTATGCAATTACATTCGACCTACTACTACAGGTCTACAACTAAATGTATTAAAATAAGGGAATGGAAACACAAACACGAAACACATACATACACACAAAATGTGCTGTCACGTGCTGGGCCTATACCAGTTGGTTTTGAACAGGACGTGCTCTTTGTGCCCAGCGGGAAGCCGGGGTGCCTCGGGTGAGAGGCTGTAAGGATTTTCCTATACAGTCTTTAGAAGCTCAAAAGGTTTTAGCAAAGTCCTTTATTATTGCTTAAGTCTTCAACAAACAATCAAATACTTCTTAGATCTTCAACAAATTAAACAAATGCTTCAAGGCTTTGAATCAACTGGTGGCTTTCTTAATCTTGTCCACAAGGGACAGGCAACTGGCTTTGTGAACTGTTTCTTTAATTTTTCTTTTCTTTAAGAGGAAAACCCTTTTTAACCCCTCCTTGGGCAATCTACTTTCTAAACTTTGCTGGTGTGGGCTCTACTCCCGGCTCCAAACTGCTTCTTGGGTCCCGAGTAGACCTACCAGTCAAGGCTTTGTAGATTCTCCAGCTGGAGTCCTTTGGAACTGTTTCCCCTGGAATTTCATAAGAAATGTAGCTTCTCTACAGGTGGAGCTAATCCACGTCCTGTAGCTAAGCTTTCCAATGCAAGACTGACCTAAAATGGCTCCCTTCCCTCCCAGAGCCCTGGGGAAAGGGGCGGAACCAAAACTTAACAATGATTGATGGGTCATTGGCCCTATTATTGCAAACCAAGGGAAGCCACCTTGGTTTGAAGGGCTTTCCCATTTTGTGCTTCCAAAGAAACGGAAGACATAAAAGAAATGGTAGATACAGTAGGAACATTCACACTTCTAATAACAACTTCACACTTCTAATAACAACTATTTTCAAAGTAAGTATTGCACAATGAAACATGAAATAACACTTTCAAACCAAGAACAGAAACATTTTCAAATTTTGTTACATAATGTAATCAAATCCATGAAAATGAAAGCTGCGTATGTGGAGGACCAGCTTTGTTTCATTGACAAGATTATTTAGAATATTATATAAAAACTGCATATGTATAAGATATAAATGAAACATAAACAAATAATGTGCTTAAACTTGGGTCCCACTTATAAAATATTTCATTATGCACAAAAATGCAAAATAGAGGTGTTCCAAAATCCAAACTATTTCCGGTCCCAAACATTTCTGATAATGCATGCTCAACCAATAAAAAGTTTTTAAAAATCAATATAAATGGAAGACTTTAAAAACATATCAGTTAAGAAACAAATGTGAACAGCAAAACCCTGAAAACTCTTCATTTCCCAAAGGCCTGTGGAAACAACAAAACATTTTTTCCCTTTTTTCCTCGGAGTGAGTGGAACGGTCTCGCCTTTCTTGGAAGTCACTTCCAGAGCCTTGGAGCTACCACTTTAGCAACTGGCACGTTCTTTATCAATGCCGAGTATGATTTATCTCACTGCTTCCCTCCCAACCCATATAATGGAAACTTTGAGTGTGTTTCCAGAAATTGTAGTTAACCACTTAGAAGGCATGCTTGTCTATATGATGGAAAATAGCACCGCAATGGATGAAATAAGCAGCTGAAATGTTCCAATGCAAATCTCTACTCTCGTTTCCCATCCATCCTTGGTCCTACAAAAGCATTTTGGCAATTTATTTCCCCTTGGTTTAGCCACTCGGTCCAATCCCTGACAAAGAGGCATAAATGGGTTTCTAAATGTCAGCTAGCTGACTCTAAGCTGATGGATGCTCAGAGCCTCTTGAAGCAGCAAATCGCTTTCTGTTTTAGCAGCTTTGTGTAACAATTGTGGAAATAGTCGACTGGCTTCCCTGATAATGTAGAAAGGGGCTTTGGATGACTAGATTTTGGCTCAGATTCCTAGTAATTGCATGACATGGCCAAGCTATTTTCCTTCAAGGACCATCATGGAGGTTTTAGAATTAAGAAACGGGGGGTGGGGAGCGTGTTTCTCTCCCCCAAGGACAACTTCAAATCAGAATGCTTTGTGAAAAGCCTATGTCAACCCATCAAGCCATAGAGTGAGCTGGATTATGATTGCGATCTGTAAAATGCGATGACTTGAAAATGAATTTCCAACCCCAGCATCCCCTGCCTGGAAAATAAGAGAATTGGTTCGGCTTAGGACTGGTGATAGGAGAAAATGGAATTTCATGTTAGTGACCTATTGTTCTCAAAGTTTGGAATCTTGGCCTATCCTGAAGGCATTATTGGAAAGGAGGGCAAAGGCTAGGTTTACCCATCCAAGGGCTGTAATAGTCCTGTCTCTCTGCTCCATTGTTGGGGATAAAAAATAAAGGAGGCACGGTATTAAAACTGATGTCTGGTGGAATATTTGCAGTCGGCCCCCTTTATCTGCAGATTCTGCATCCTCAAATTCAACCATCCATGGATTGAAAATGTCACCTCACCCCATTTCCAAGAGCAATTTTTGATTTTTACCATTTTATATTAGGGACATCATTTTATCACGCCATTGTATATAAATACGATGTGTAACCGTGGATTTTAATATCCACAGGGTTTCCACTGTAATCAGACCAGGCAGATACTAAAGTCCCACTATATTAGCAAGAAATAAAATACTGCCAAAGTTTCTCCTGTTTTAATGTGCCAGATAAAAGTGGTATTTGGGAGTGAGACTGAAATATTGTTGATCTATAACCAGCAGCTTCCAATTTGTTTCTGCAACCTTTTTTGCTTCCTCTATTTTTCCCTTTCTTATTTGGTTCTATGTGAATACTTATCTTCCACTTTCCAATGAGTTCAAAATGGCATAATAATAATAATAATATTATTGAAGCCCGAGAACAAGCCGTTAGAACCAATGCCATCAAAGCCAGAATTGAAAAGTTGATGACAGATCCCAAATAAAGACGCTGCAAGGAAGCAGATGAAACAATAGATCACATCCTCAGTTGCTGCAAGAAGATCGCACAGACAGACTGCAAGCAGAGGCATAACACCGTTGCTCAGATGATCCATTGGAACTTGTGCCATAAATACCATCTGCCTGTGACAAAGAACTGGTGGGATCACAAGCCAGGAAAAGTTACAGAGAATGAACACGTCAAGATACTCTGGGACTTCCGGATTCAGACAGACAGAGTTTTGGAGCACAATGCTCCAACACAAGACAGAAAATCCTTTCTTCTTTTTTAAGAAGCACACTAGAATCCTGTCGGTTACTCTCAACTAGACTAGACGCATTCGATCCAATCAATTGTTCAATGATGAGACAATGTGTAGGCCAATTCAAATGATTCAATGTTTTGTTTTGTTTTCAAATCAGGGCTAACCATAGAGTTTGTTTAAAAAAATTATAAAACCACCACCTTATTTAAAATAAACATTGCTGTTTTATATTCTGGTGAACAAAGGAAAACATGAATTACTGATGATAATTCATGTCATTCATGTAATTCATGAATTACTGATGATAAGCCATGTACATACATTCAAGGACCCCAAATATCTGGTCAGAAATCTGGTGATATAGCTTCACTCCAAAAATGTGAGGCCCAAAGGATGCTGACAAGAGGGACAATGATGTTGCCCAAATAGAACTTGGAAACATTAGTTTGTTGTACTACAACCTTGGGAATTCAATAGTCAACATGGTCAATGCCCATGCTGGAAGGGGCAGTCAAGCTGTTGCCTAGAAAAAGCTGTGTTTTGAAGTTCCACACCCAACGTAATTGACAGCAGTTATATTCTGTGACCTTAGGAGGCCTGTCCTACAGAAGATATAGCCAAGATACTATTGACCTTTGGCAGAAGGTGTCCAGGTGAACTTTGATCTTTTGGATCTATTAATCCCCAGTTTGAGGGCATAAGGTTTCTTTGGGCGATCACCTACTTCGGTTACACGTCTGTTGTAATTTGAGAGTCATGATGGATGGTCCCCTTTGTTCTAAGCATCTGTGGCAATGATTCAAAGTAAAATGGGACAAGTGTGTTCACCCTATTATTCATTTGTTCATCTGTTCCCCTTCAGTCCCCACTCTATCCCAATTTTTATCTTTTCCCAAAAGAAGAAAGATACTTTGCTCAATTCACTCTAGGTTGGGCAAAATTGAGGCCCTCCTACCCAAACAAGCATGCAGCAGAGCAGAGCTGACCTAAGTCTGGGTTGGGTGTAACTTGCTCATTTTTTTTAGAAAGGCCATAAGCTTAATTTAGATTCTATAATTGAAGACAGTGATGTCACGAGGCAGGTGCCAGTGAGATCATGGGCCACCAACTCTTGGAAGTCAAGAACCCCTGAGACCTAACTGATGGTGATGTTATTTGCCTTCAGGTCAGCTACGACATATGGCAACCCTATGAATGAGAGACCTCAAAGAGTTCAAGTCATCAACCACCCTCTTCAAGTCTTTGGGTTGTCAGTTCCAGGCTAAAACCTGAGAGTTATAGATTACCCCATGTCATTAAGTATTATGCATAAACTACCAAACTCTGTTGTGCTCAGCATGTCATTCAGACACACACAGAGTATATTTTCCTGTTTGGAGGTTAAGACAGAAATATTAGCTTTAAGCTAAGCTAATCCTTCTGTCTTAACCTTTGTCTTCTTCATCTCAAGATCCTTCCTCTGGGCAGGACATCACAGTATATCATGACTTTGTCTGCAGAAGAAAATGCAGCCTTCGCCAGATGTACCCATGGAAAGGAAGAAGAAGATGGCTGATCCCCACCTTCTTCCTGGTCACTCAGGCACCTTTGTTGATGCCAGATAAGAGGGAACAACAGTTCATGTAGTCACAAATTGATCTTCATTGATAATGCGCAGCCATTCACCTTGTGATTCTGCCATGAACAAACACAATGCCTAACTGATATGGTCCTTCCCTCAAAGAAACAGTGGGACCAGCTCCTTCTTTGTCTCGCTTTGTCTTTTTTTCTCTCTCCTCCAATTCCTCTTTTAGAACACATCAGATAAAGGTAAGCCTCTCTGTCTGTGCGCAAAGAAAAGACCAATCCAATAGGGATTTATTATTGCCTGTTTCCAGTCCTTGAAGGAGGAAGAGTTTATTCTTCAGAAGGGCACTGCTGGAATAGCACAGTCATCACCTTCTAAATTCGGCTTCAAAATCTATAAAAGGACGCTCTCTGCAGAAATGGTGGCTGCTTACGGACTTGTAAGATTAGGTTTGCTTATAACATGTTAAGCCTCTTTCTAAAACACTTTTGGAGACCTAAATACTCTGGAGACACTATCCTGTCTGCTTTTGGAACCTAAGGAGTATTGGGCTTGGTTATCAAACAGCCAAATTAAGTGACCACTGTTCAAATCCAATCCTTGTTCCAACAAGGGGATCTTGACCCCGAATCAAATATAGTTCCTACCCATCTATTTGCTTCTGGTGTGAGAGAATTAGCTGTCTGGACATTGCCCAGGGGATGCCTGGATGTGTTACTATCCTGTAGGAGGCTTCTCTCATGTCCCCTCATAGGAAGTTGGAGCTGACAGATGGGAGCTCACCCTGTCTTGCGAATTCAAACCACCTACCTTAAGGTCAGCAATTCAGCTGGGACAAGATTTTAACTCATTGTAGTTTGAAGCCATTTCTCCATGTGCTAGTCTCCAGGGTAGCAGAAAACAAGTTCACTCCCTCCTCCCTATGACTTCCTCTCACATATTTATACATCATGTCTCCTCTTAACCTTCTCTTCTTCAGGCTAAATATGCCCAGCTCTTTAAGCCACTCCTCATAGGGCTTATTCTCCAGATCCTTGATCATTTTGGTCGCCCTTCTCTGGACACATTCCAGCTTGTCAATATCTCTCTTCAATTGTGGTGCCCAGAACTGAACACAGTATTCCAGGTGTGGTCTGACCAAGGCAGAATACAGGTGTAGCATGACTTCCCTGGATCTAGACACTAGACTCCTATTGATGCAGGCCAAAATCCCATTGGCTTTTTTTTGCTGCCACATCAAATTGTTGGCTCATGTTTAAGTTGTTGTCCACAAGGACTTCAAGATCTCTTTCACATGTACTGCTCTTGAGCCAGGCATCATCCCCCATTCTGTATTTTTGCATTTCGTTTTTCCTGCCTAAGTGGAGTATCTTGCATTTGTCACTGTTGAACTTCATTTTGTTAGCTTTGGCCCATCTCTCTAATCTGTTAAGCTTGTTTTGAGTTCTGCTCCTGTTCTCTGGAGTACTGGCTATCCCTCCCAATTTGGTGTCCTCTGCAAACTTGATGATCTCACAGGAGTCTTCAAGAGGTAGTTGGGTTAATTTATCAAAAGTGCTCAATATTTGAGGCAAGTGGTCTACTAACAGTGCTTTTGAAAGCTGGAACAACAACTCTTTTGTATACTCTGCAAAGGCATTTTATTCTGTACCTGATGAATACTCCTATGAGTCGAAACCGATTGATTGATGGAGTCTATTCTATTTCCACCAGCGTAAAGGAGAATTTTTTTTCATCTTTCAAGAAAATAACAAACTACTTCTGTTAAATGTGAATGTAATAATCCTATGGTTTATTGACATCTGTATTTGAATGTATACATTTAACTTCTATGTGTTTAGATACATTTGCATCACTTATCACTTCTGATTATCCTCCATGAGGACTTGGAATAATGGGAATTGCAACCCAACAGCACCTGTGGGACTGAGCTCAAGGAAAGGTTAAAGGACATTTTAAAGTCAGACATCATATTCACAAGCCTTGTGTATATACTGAAACCCCACTATCCTGACTAAATGCAGCTTCCCAAATGTTACAATATCACAACTCCCATCAGCTATAGTCATGATGAGGAATGTGGGAATTGTAGTCCAGCATCTGAAGGGCCCCATACAATGACATGTGGACCTTGAGTTTGACCTTAAATTGCTGGTCACAAAGCAACAGGAAGTGCTTTGATTAATTTTAAAGGAATACACTGAGCTAATTTGACCTCCTGGACTGATAGACAACTGGCTATAAATTATCTCAGCCAAACCTATTCGGTTGCTATATATGGTTGCCACCAACGCTCCCTTTGTAGCTTCATCTGGTTTGTGGATCCAGTATGTACTTCAAATGATTCTTTCAGGTCTGGACCATACCTAGGACTGCTTTTACCATATGAGGCTCAGAAGGCTTGGTCCATGTTCCTGCTTCCCATGACATCCTATGTATGACCCAGGGCTGCTCTGTTTCCCCTACTTTTGAGCATTTACTTGGCAGCTTGCCAGCTTTAAACAAGACAAGGTTGTTCGATCTATTTGTGGGAAGAGAGTTCAGTTCCTTGGCTACCCACTTGGATGTTGAAACTAAAATGCAGGATGGATATATCAAACCACTGGCATGTAAGACACCGGCTGCCACTCATACCAATGTCATTTTTATTTATTTACTTCATTTATATACCGCTTTTCTCAGCCCTTAGGCGACTCAAAGCGGTTAACAACAGCAAAATTCAATGCTCAGCATCATAAAAAGAGTTAAAAAACAATTAAAATAATAGCATAATAAACTGTTAAACATCAATATAACATCTCATTAGCATCTCAAGTAAAATCAAGATCCAATCTCATCATCCGTTGTTCCGTATTCCTATGTTCATTACACTGCCTATTCAAATGCCTGCTCAGACAACCAGATCTTCACTTTCCTCTGAAATGCCAATAGGGAGGGGGCCGATCTAATTTCTATAGGAAGGGCGTTCCACAGCTGAGGGGCCACAACTGAGAAGGCCCTGTCTCTCGTCCCCACCAGATGTGCTTGTGATGCAGGCGGGACTGAGAGCTTAATGTCCTAGCTGGTTCATAGGAGGAGATGCATTCGGACAGGTAAGTTGGGCCAGAACCGTTTAGGGCAGTGGTTCTCAACCTGGGGTCCCCAGATGTTTTTGGCCTACAACTCCCAGAAATCCCAGCCAGTTTAGCAGCTGTTAGGATTTCTGGGAGTTGTAGGCCAAAAACATCTGGGGACCCCAGGTTGAGAACCACTGGTTTAGGGCTTTATAGACCAATGCCAGCACTTTGAATTGTGCCCGGTAGCAGACTGGTAGCCAGTGGAGCTTGCGCAACAAAGGAGTTGTATGCTCCCTGAGTGCCGCTCCTGTTAGCATCCTGGCTGCCGAGCATTGGACCATTTGAAACTTCCAAGCAGTCTTCAAAGGCAACCCCACGTAGAGAGCGTTGCAGTAGTCTATATGGGATGTAACCAGAGTGTGGACTATTGTAGCCAGGTCAGACTTGGTGTGGCTTGCAGTGCTTCTGTTGGATCTCAGGCAGAAGAGCATTTTCCTGCCTTTCCTACTAGGAGGTCAAGGATTGAAGGTCTGACTTTCTGCTTACGTTAGTCTGAGTCAGAGCATTGGCCTTGGAATTTGTCTGCTCCGACCTCTTGGGCTGTTGTAATAGTTAAACAAGCATTACACCATCCAAGTCTCCAGCAGAAGTCTTCTCCAAATTCCTTTCTTTCTAGCTGGAGATTCCAGGGATTGAGCCCAGGATTCTGTGCATTCAAAGTAGGGGGTGCATTGTTGCCCTGTGACCTGTCTCTAAATCTGTCCAGCCCTAGACTATGAGATCAGACCCTGTGAGCCCAGATGTCCTTCCTTACATAACCTCATCTGCACAAAACAATCATTGTGAAAGATCTATAAACTTCCCTATTGAATCCAGAACTTGGGGATTTATTTATTTATTTACTTTTGGGGACAACTATAGTCATGTTTTTTTACTATCTACACTGCCCTATAATGCAGTTTCAAAATGCAGTTTAATTGCATTGAGCTGGACTACATGAGTCTACACTGCCATGTAATCTGATTCAAAGCTAGTAAACAGCATTGTGACACTGGGTGATTGTAGGGTTTTCGGGCTATATGGCCATGTTCTAAAAGCATTCTCTCCTGACATTTTGCCTGCATCTATGCCAAGCATCCTCTGAGCATCTTCCATAGATGCAGGTGAAACATCAGGAGAGAATGCTTCTAGAACATGGCCATATAGCCCGAAAAACCTACAACAACCCACTGATTCCAGCCATGAAAGCCTATATATTGTGACACTGCTTTATATGGCAGTGTAGATGGAACCTAGGGGACCCTCACTATGAAATGACAGCCCCAAATATGAATGAGTAGAAACTATTGGCATACCAATCTGCCACCAAAGAAGGAAATTTAGGGATCAAGGGTAACTTCATTTCAATTTTATTAGCATGATTTCCTATTTGACCATCTTTCCTCTCCTTTTTTCCTGTACTGTTGTTTCTTTAGGGGCTGGACATGTGATTTGGCATGGGTCTACCACATGTTTAAATTCCAAGAAATGCCCTATATCTTTTGAAACCCATCAGGAGGAAAAGGACCACACATATCATCCAGCTAGATCAGCGTTTCTCAACCTGGGGGTCGGGACCACTGATGGGGTCATGAGGAGGTCTCAGATGGGTCACCAAAGCATCGGAAAACACAATATTTTCTGTTGGTTATGGGGGTTCTGTGTGGGAAGTTTGGCCCAATTCTATCATTGGTGGGGTTCAGAATGCTCATTGATTGTAGGGGAACTATAAATCCCAGCAACTATAACTCCCAAGTGTCAAATCTATTTCCCCCAAACTCTACTAGTGTTCACATTTGGGCATATTGCATATTTGTGCCAAGTTTGGTCCAGATCCATCCTTGTTTGAGTCACAGTGCTCTCTGGATGTAGGTGAACTACAACTCCAAAACTCAAGGTCAGTACCCACCAAACCCAGTATTTTCTCTTGGTCATGGGAGTTCTGTGTGCCAAGTTTGGTTCAATTTCATTGTTGGTGGAGTTCAGAATGCTCTTTGATTGTTGGTGTACTATAAATTCTACCAAATAACAAAATCAATCTCCCTAACCTCACCAGTATTCAAATTTGGGTGTATCGGGTATTTGTGCCAAAGTTGGTCCTCAGAATGAAAATACATCCTGCATATTGGATATTTACATTACAATTCATAACAGTAGCAAAATTACAGTTGTGAAGTACCAACGAAAATAATTTTATGGTTGGGGGTCACCACAACATAAAGAACTGTATTTAAGGGTTGCAACATTAGGGAGATAGAGAACTACTGATCCAGATGGAAACATCCAACTCCTTTCTGAAGCTAAAAATACATGGTTTTGCTATTTGATTTCCTGGTCCAAAACAACCTCCAAGAGCCATTTGGTTGCATCCTTAGCAAACGGTAAACATTTGCCTTGGGAACATGGCAAGGCATTTCCAAGCAGGCCTTGCTATGGAGCTCCACCCAAGCTGACAGTTTCATGAGCCACGTTCAGCTGTCCCAAGCAGTAGTAGAAGATGGACCGTCCCATCCGGTTCTCCTCGCCAAAAGAGAACCAGCTGCGAGTGAGAGGAGAAAGTGGGGAATGGGTGTGGCGTGAGAACACTAGCAGGGAACCCCCAGAGGCCTCAAAACTCTGCTTCTCTTTTTATCTAAAAGACATTGATGCAAACAAGATGGTCAGTTTAGTGTCTTGCCTTCACATTATTAACAAAGATGATTTTAGCCACATGTTGGTTCCTCAGCGACCTCCAGCAACCCAGAACTAAATTTGGCCTCCTTAGGGTTTCAATCCAGTTTCCTCGGTTTCTTCAGCTGGCCACATCCACTGGTTACATCTTGCCTTTTCTCTCCTTGGATATAAATAAATATAAAATGGTGATGATGGTGATGATGATGGTGATGATGGTGATGATGGTGATGATGGTGATAATTGGTGGCATCTCTGGTTCTATACAATGCAAAATCCTACACAGTAACACATTGCCAAATGCAGACATGTATGGATATTGTCTTTTGGCGGCATATTTATTTATTTATTTATTTGTTTGTTTATTTATTTAAAACATTTATATTCTGCCCATCTCACCCCGAAGGTGTCTATGGACAACGTCGGCTCTTTGGCTTAGAAATGGAGATGATCACCATCCTCCAGAGTCAGACTCGACTCGACTTAATGTCAAGGGGAAACCTTTACCTTACAGCATATACACAGCAAACATTCAATGCTGGGACACAAATTTACATACAATACATAAACATTAAAAACATTTATCAAAATATTAAAATACACCATTTAAAACCATATTTGCTTTCTGGTGATTCAATGTACATAAGCCTTGTTTCATGCACAAAATTATTTTAAAATACTGCGTATAAAATTACCTTTAGCCTACGTGTATAAGGTATATATGAAACATAATGAATGTCATGATTTTGGTCTATCTTCAAGATATCACAATATATGCAAGTATTCAAAAATCTGGAACTAAATCAGAATATGGAACACTTCAGGTCCCAATCATTTTGGATAAAGCGTGTTCAACCTGTATCTGGATTTGTATGAACTCACCAACCACCAGGCAAGCATTTTAAATTATAGGCTACATGTATGTCTTTTGCAATGACGCATGTCATTTTTCTTCTGGCTGAAGGAAGCTGCCACCGGCTATTAGTAAATTCTTCATGGCTGTCACCAAGGTATGTGGTCTCCTGGTCACAGCGTTGCCCTTGGAACTGGAAAATGAAAAGCTAATAGAAGCAACCATTAATTTTTTAAAAATGCATTATTTATTATTCATGTTGCTATGTAACACAGATGTCTGCAAGCAAGGAGGAAATACTAATAAATTCAATATTCAAGAACAAGCAGTTTGACATGAGTCAGTTAAATTATTATTATTTCTAGCTGTGTGGACAATTTCTGCCAAAGCCTCGGTGCATTTAATATATGTGTTGCAGCCACAGCTGACAGCTATCTGGATCAACGGATGTTACAAAAGGCATTTCAAGCGACATATGCCATGTCTCAAAGTCTCTTTTTAGGGATGGGGAAGAAGTCGCTTCAGTTTGCCATATGATGAAAATAATATTTTTTTAAATATGTTTTTCAAATAATGATGCAAGCCACAAGGCTTTACAGTTCAACGCATTTCTTGGAACTGAGTAATGCAGTTCTTCCAACAAAAAGTAACAACAAAATAGTTAGGGACAATTAGTTAAATTCTATTATTTCCATATATACACATGTATATTTCAATATCATGTTTAAGTCAAGGGCAGGTTAGGGGCCAAAATTATGCATTTGGGTTTGACCTGTGGAAAAGTTGAGGGTAAAACAGGCGTGGGCAAACTTTGACCCTCCAGATGTTTTGGACTTCAACTCCCACAATTCCTAACAGCCTACTGGCTGTTAGGAATTGTGGGAGTTGAAGTCCAAAACATCTGGAGGACCAAAGCTTGCCTGTGCCTGGGGTAGAAGGTAGTGGCAGGTAACAAAGAAATGTTTTCCTTTACTTTTGAATATATACAGAGGGAACATATTTAGGAGGAGCAAAAGAGAAGGATCAAAGTAAAGGTAAAGGTTTCCCCTTGACATTAAGTAGAATCGAGTCCGACTCTGGAGGGTGGTTGTGCTGGTACATCTGTACCAGGAGCTCCAACTTTATTTTCTTTCTATTAAGTGTTTGCATGCATTCCAAAGTTTCAGGGATTCTGCAAAAAGGTGGCTTCCTTTGGTTTGCAGTCATAGGGCAAGCCACCTGTCTATCATTGTTAAGTTTGGATCCGCCCCTTCTCCCAGGGAGATGGGAAGGGAAGAGGGGGCCATTTTTAGTTAGTCTTAGTGAGGAAAGCTAAGTTAGAGGACGTGGACAAGCTTCACCTGCAGAAAAGCTTTATTTCTCAGGACATTCCGGGGGGAAATTCCCAAAGCTCTGGCTGGGAGCTTGCAGCCTCTCAGCCTTACAGCATCTGAGGGAAACAGCCCTAAAGTCTTAAAGAAATTCCAGAGGGAAAACAGCTTTACAGACCCAAAGAACTCCAGCTGGAGAATCTACAAGCTTTGTCTGGTAGGTTTACTCGGTACCAAGATGCAGGTTGGAATCGGTAGTAGAGCCCACACCAACAAAACGTAGATAACAGATAGCCTGGAAGAGGTTAAAAAAGGGTTTTCCTCTCAAAGTATAAGAACAATTAACGAAGACAGTTGCCTGTCCCTTGTGGACAAGATTAAGGAAGCCACCAGTTGATTTAAAGCCTTGAAGCATTTGTTTGACTCATTGAAGATTTGAGAAATATCTGTTTAATTTGTTCAATAATACAGGACTTTGTTTAACCTTTCAAGCCATCTAAAGACCATTTCTTCAGGAAAATCCTTGAGGGCCTCTTTCGAGGCTTCCCACTGGGCACAAAGTGTACATCCTATTCAAAAGACAATTTTTAGAGGCCCAGCGCGCGACAGAACAGTGGTGATCATCTCCATTCCTAAGGCAAGGAGCCGACGTTGTCCATAGACACCTACAAGGTCATGTGGCCAGCAGGACTGCATGGAGCACCGTTACCTTCCTGCTGGAGTAGTACCTATTGATCTACTCATATTTGCATGTTTTCGAACTGCTAGGTTGGCAGAAGCTGGGGCTAACAGCGGGAGGATTCAGACCTGCGACCTTTCGGTTAGCAAGTTCAGCAGTTCAGCGGTTTAACCCACTGCATCACCGGGAGCTCCCTGTCTTTTGGTGGCACCTTATATTTCACATGGAGATTTGCCTGTCACATTCGGTCACCTAATGTCACAATTCACTAATGGAGTAGCATTGACTCTATAGATCAAGAGCAGCACTTTGAATTATGCCCAGAAATGAACTGCCGGTCAGTTGTGTATTCTTGGTGGCCAGTCCCTGTTCAAAATCTTGATTCAGCTCTTTGGACCAATTGATGATTTATTTATTTACGATATTTATAGCCCGCCTTTCTCAACCATATGGCGACTCAAGGCGGGTTCCTCAATAATCTTCAAAGCCAGACCCACAGAGAGAGTGTTACTGTAATCCAAATGGGACATAACGAAGGTATATGTCACCATGGCCAGATCCAGTATCTCAATTGTCTTCCGGTTCTGCTGTCAGCTTCACATATATCGTCAATTGACTGACAGCTATTTATACACGATGCTGAATTACATAGGCATTCAGTCCGATCCAGCGTTCCTTCTTAAGTTCTTATGTCCTTCTTCAGACAACACATAATTAACTTACACAATTCACTGTCATAAAATGAGGCAATGGGTTTGTGCAGCTTTTGAAAAAAAGATTAGAGAAATGCAAGGAAGATAAGCTTATTTCTTTATACCTTATCTAAAGGAGGTTTATTTCAAAATACAGTAAAACAAATCGGGGTTACCAGGGCAATAAAACCCTCGTGACCAAATATGATTGATAAAACCATTCCAAAAGGTTAAAATAATCACAAGCTAAAATATGTTAAAAGACTAGATGAAAGATACGAATCTTAACTGCTTTCCTGAAAGCGAGCGATGAAGGCAGATAACTGTAATCTTGGAGTGATAGAAATGGATACGCGTCTAGTTGTGCATTTGGCGGAATATTTGCTGTCTTGGTACAATTCATAGGAACAGAAATTCTGCCTAAATGCTAGGAAGGTTTTCCTGATGGTCCATTAGGCGATCCTTCATTGTCCGAGTTAGATTGTCTTTCAAGATCGGTGTCCTGGCAGTGGGTACATAGGAGATCTATTCTTGACCTGCATGTTCTCCTGCGGTGAGGGCATTGGTTTCCAGGTTGAAAGTGGTCCCACTCGGGGTTGGCTTGATGCGTCTTCCTCTTGGCCCATTTTTCTCTTTCATCCTCCATTCGTGCCTCTTCAAATTCTGCAGCACTGCTGGTCACAGCTGACCTCCAGCTGGAGCGCTCAAGGGCCAGGGCTTCCCAGTTCTCAGTGTCTATGCCAGAGTTTTTAAGGTTGGCTTTGAGCCCATCTTTAAATCTCTTTTCCTGCCCACCAACATTCTGTTTTCCATTCTTGAGTTTGGAGTAGAGCAACTGCTTTGGGAGACGGTGGTTGGGCATCCAGACAACGTAGGTGTTCAATTGTGGAGTGCGCTGCCCCAGGGTCTCCTTCTTTTTAAACAGAGGCTGGAGGGCCATCTGTCAGGAAGACTTGGATTGTGTGCTCACATATGGCTAAATGGGGTTGGACTGGGTGGCCCTTGGGGTCTCTTATAGAGTTGGAAGAGAATCCAACTATGATGTGCTATTATTCTCAAGGCTGCCATTCAACACAAGTATGGAATGCATATGGAGATTTACAGTTTCCAGCATGTGAGATCTCAGCCATCATATTCCTCAATTTGGGATCAATATAGAAGAAAGCACCTTCCAACAAACCCAAGAACAAAAGCAATAGCATTCTCAGAACTGCTTCTCTAGCTAGACTGGTTTGTTATGACACAAGTAGTCCCTTTAATAGTTAGGCCATAAAGTTTTGGAAACTCAGGTCCTGTGACAAAAAACAATATTCCTAGCTCTGTGTCTTTCTTCAGGTCATCATGTCTCACAGTCCATTATCTGGTAGCTTCCCATCTTTCTCCACCCTCAAGAGGATGAAATAGCTCTCCTGTGGCTTAATAACTGGCAATGAGAACTGCAATACACTGCTATTTTTCCCATCATATCCTGTGCAGGTACAGCTCTACCAGGAGCTCCAATTTTGTTTGCTTCGCATTTAATGTTTGTTATAGTCCTAAGTTTCAGGGACTCTGCAGATAGGTGGCTTCTTTTGACTGCAATCATAGGGCAAGCCACCTGTCAATTATAGTTAGGTTCCCTGGTCCTGCCCCCTTTTTGAGTTTTAGAGGGAATAGGAGCCATTTTGAGTTCAGTCCACACAGAGCAGCTTTCCATGCAGGACATAATACCAAGAGCTCCTGTAGAAAGCTTCGTCTTCTATGGCTTGGCCAGGGAGATATACAGCCCACAGCTTGGCCGGGGTTGTACAGCCCTACAGCTCCTTTGCTGAAGGACTTCAGTCAGCCATCACGGAAGCCTGAATTCTTTTCCCCTGGAAGTCTACAAAGCTCTGCTTGGTAAGGGTCTCTTGTGGAAGCCAGAAGCAGTTGGTACCGGGTGCAGGGGCTCCACGCCAACAGAGGCAAAGAAAGACTGCCCAGATTAGAAGTTAAGGATTTCCCAATTAGTTACAGTTATGAAGATAGTGCCTGTTCCCTGTGGACAAGATTGAGAGAGAGCCAATAGACGGTTAAGAAAGCCTTAAAGTACCTGTTTCTTTTCATTAATAAAGTACTTTGTTGAAGCTTTAAGTATTCTAGAGACTGTGTTTTAAGGAAATCCAAAGGCCTTTAATCTGAGGCAGCCCCGGCATCCTGTTGGGCACACAGAATTTATGTCCTGTCTACAGTTTTATGCACAGGCCCAGCGTGCGACAGCACATATCCACTTTTGCCTTTGTCCCCACCCAGCTTTGTTTCTGAAACCAGAATTAGCCTATGGGCTGCCAGTTTCTTCACCTTTGTCACAAACCATTTAGAGCTTTTACAGCCTTAAAATTAGACCTGTCTTGCATCTGCACTGTATAATTAATACACTTTTGACACCACTTTAACCACCATGGTGCAATACTATGGAATCTTGAAAGTTGTAGTTCGGTGAGGCACCAGCACGATATGGCAAGGAAAGTTATAAACTTTCCCGTAGCATGGAGCCATGGCAGTTAGAATGGTGACAAACTGGACTTTGGATTGGGTAGCACTTCAGAAAACAAGGTATTTCAGAGAGATGAAAGATTGCCACTAAGTGAGATACTTGGCCATCTTATCACACATGGCGCTTTGTATGGCCAGCGTGGCAAATGATACTCATCTCAGTAGGCTGGTCATATTTTTTCATCATTTCATCATTTCAAAAACCTTTTGATGGTATTGAGCGCTATAGTCCACTCCCCCAAAGTTCAGCACTTTGGATAGCTCCTTTAAAGCAAGTGAAAATGTGACATGGATTTACTGTCCCGCTGACATAAGAGCCCCCTGTTACTACTGCTTATGGCATCATACAATAGGCATTATAACACAGAGGTGGAAGTCCTGGAACTCCTCAGATGTTATTGAATTGCAGTCCTCTGCAAGCGTGGCCAGCAAAGCCGATGATGAGGAATTGTGGGAGTTGCAAATGCAACATGATTCCCAACCCTGTTGGAACATGATGGACTACCATGAGGAATATTCCTGGCATACATTGCTTCTGAGAAAAACCTCTTTTGGTCTTTCCATGAACAAAATAACACAGAGCCCAATCACTTGGGGATCCCATGTCTCATAGGGTTGAAAAAAGGATGAGATCAAAGGGAAATCCTACAGCATTACCCAACCCCTGCTGTTCCCTCTCTTGCTTTGGTTCCCTTTCCCATGTCCCTACTGTTTTTTCTTCAGCCTTCCCATAAACACCAATCAAGATCACTCTCTTGCATAATGTTGCTGGTGCAGCTCTGAAATCCCACTCGCAGTCTGATTTGGACCACATTTATTTTGGTTCCTCCTTCAAGGGAATTGCCAACTGCAAAAAGGAGGGGCAAAGCGGAAGCTGGGAAGGGAAAGTAGCACACAGGGAGAAAGCTGGAATCCCCTTGGCACAATCCAAACAGTCTGCTTTTATTTACTAAAGCCAAGGTGAGAAAACCTTGTCCGGCTCTAAGCCTCACCTGAGAAAATACAAGTCCCCTCCTTTCATCTCTGGGTTCCTCGCCTTCTGTGTGTCTGAGAGCTTTGAGCTGCCAGCTGGGCTAACATCCTTCCTCTTTGCTTCCGAGGAGATATTCCATGGAGCGAAGAAGACTTCACAGGCACCAAATGCAGGAAGAGCATTTGGCCACCGCCTTCCTGTGGGGTGTTTATGTACACAACATGAGCATAGATACCCACCAATGTGCTGCAACGGAGAGACCCAAGTGTGAGAGATACCCTTGGGCGGTTTTTAAATATCAAAGCAGTCCTGCTGTTGCCTTTAATCATCCCATTAATCAGTTGAAAAGTAACCCTGTTGGGAGAGGGCTTTAACATGGCCTTCCTTATTTTGATTTATAGCTGCTGCGTCTCCCTCAAAGGCATCAACGGCTTCCTTATCTTAGCCGCTCTTACAACAACCCTGGGTGGTAAATCAGCACAAGGCCATCCTTGGAGAGATAGCGAACAGAGGTGGGGAGATAATGGCATTCCAGCTCAGGCCCACCCACTACCTTCATCCCCGAACAGGGATCCAAGTGTGGCTCCCCCACTTCTAATCAGATCTCCCAGCAACTCCCAGAATCCCCCAGCCAACTGAATAGCATAGCATAGGTCAAAGTTGCAGAGACAAATTTACATATGGAGTGCCGTTGACTGGGATTGTGTGTACTGTGTAGGCACCTTAGGTTGTATGTTTGGTTGTCTTTCAGATGCTTTGATTCAGTCCAGCAATGTTGCCATTGTATTGTCGAAGGCTTTCATAGCCGGAACCACTGGGTTGTTGTAGGTTCTTCAGGCTATATAATGATCTTTTCCAGAATCTTGCCTGGTATCGACGTGAGGCTGACCGGACGGTAATTGTTTGGGTCATCCTTTTTTACCTTCTTGAAGATTGGGACCACATTGGCCCTCCTCCAATCTGCTGGGACTTCTCCCGTTCTCCAAGAACTCTCAAAGATGGTTGACAATGGTTCCAAAATGACTTCCGCTAGTTCCTTCAGTCCTCTTGGATGTAGTTGGGAACTTAAATTTGTTTAAAGTGGTTTTAGTGTAATTTTGCAATTAAAGCAATAAAAAATAAAAGATAAGAATAGACAAATGCAAAAAAGGAGAATGGAGAAGAGGAGGAAGGTAGAGAGGGAGGAGGAGGAGGGGAGAATCACATCTAGTGATGCCACGACAGAATGGGATCTATCACACAAGTAATGGGAAGGCAGTCCCATCAGGAGACATTGTACCCATCATTTAAAAGGGACACTGTAATAATAATAATAATAATAATAATAATAATAATAATAATAATAATAATAAGGGTTTAAAGATTGAACTGCAAAGACTCTGGCACAAGTCAGTCAAGGTGGTCCCAGTGATGATCGGCACCATGGGTGCAGTGCCTAAAGACCTTGGCCTGCACTTAAACACTATCGGCGCTGACAACATTACCATCTGCCAGCTGCAAAGGGCCATCTTACTGGGATCTGCACACATTATTCTCTGATACATCACACAGTCCTAGACACTTGAGAAGTGTCCAACGTATGATCCAATACAACAGCCAGCAGAGTGATCTTGTCTACTGTGGACTCATCTTGTTGTGTCATTCTTGTTGAATGATTTGCAATCTAGGTTCTTATAGGTTTTTTCAGGCTATAGGGCCATGTTCTAGAGGCATTTCTCCTGACGTTTCGCCTGCATCTATGGCAAGCATCCTCAGAGGATGCAATCATTCAAATAATTATAATAATTCATCCTGATGGCTCGAAGGCAGGGTACAACAAAGTCATGGAGGGAAGGCAAACTAGTAACTGGAGGCTGACAACATCATGTGATAACTACTAAGGGCCCTTTGACAGATTGTCACCTTGTTGTGGTGAGCAGGATAGTGCATTCCAGTGAACCTATGAACGATTTATCCTGCTGCAATCCTGGTTTTCCAGCCTTGTGCAATAAAGTCATATGCAATCCTGATATGGTCAGATGCTGACAGTATGTATGTATGTATGTATTATCATATCAGAAGCAAACCAAGGGTACAATTGGTTTATAGCTTTTTTTTCTTCTTTTTCTCTTTATGTTTTGTGTATATTGTTTATATGCTTATATCATAGAATCATAGAATGAGTTGGAAGAGACCTCATGGGCCATCCAGTCCAACCCCTGCCAAGAAGCAGGAATATTGCATTCAAATCACCCCTGACAGATGGCCATCCAGCCTCTGTTTAAAAGCTTCCAAAGAAGGAGCCTCCACCACACTCCGGGGCAGAGAGTTCCACTGCTGAACGGCTCTCACAGTCAGGAAGTTCTTCCTCGTGTTCAGATGGAATCTCCTCTCTTGTAATTTGGAGCCATTGTTTCGCATCCTAGTCTCAAAGGAAGCAGAAAAGAAGCTTGCTCCCTCCTCCCTGTGGCTTCCTCTCACATATTTATACATGTGTTTTATATGTTTTATACTTTAATGCTATGTTGTTTATTTTATTGCAATTTGTATATTATTTAATTGTAATCTGTTGTTCGGGCTTGGCCTCATGTAAGCCGACCCGAGTCTCCATTAGGGGAGATGGTGGCGGGGTATAAATAAAGTTGATTATTATTATTATTATTATTATTATTACAATTGTAATATATATATATTTAAAAACACAAAGTTTAAAACTTGGCATTATATTAAATGTCCTTTGATCCGAAGCTGGCCACTCGGAGTGCCTCTGGTGTTGCTATAGGGAGGTCCTCCGTTGTGCATGTAGCAGGGCTCAGGCTGCATTGTAGTAGGAGAGGCTGACAGTAATATAAAACTAGTCATGGGGTGCAATGTTAAAATTGTAAACACAGTATTAGAAATAGCTTTCAGTTTGGTATTCCATCTCCACTGGCGTTTCCTCCTAATCAGGATGTTGCCTTTTCGGGGTAGGTCTGTCAATGGAGAAAGATATACAGTTTTGTGATATAAATACCAAACGCAGGAACACTACCAGAGCTACACTGAGTCTGTTGCTTCAGCCAAAAACGATATGAGAGATTTGTATAGTGCCTTTCAGATGACGCATGCCAGGAGTCTTTGCAAAGCCATGTTTTTATAGTACAGGTAGAAAGGGTGAAAGATGGAGAGAGAGAAAGAGAGAATGCCAAGCAGTCAAAGCCTATGCCCGCAAAGGTGATCCTACAGGAATTTCATTCTTTGTTGGGCCAAGGGATGTACAGTGAAATCTCCCTGGTGTTCTTAAGAATGTATTTGCAATCATTTATTCCTGGTCAGTTGCGTTTACTTCCTCGGACAAGTCAGGAATTTGTGGTTTGAGAAAACAGGCTCCAAAAAGGGGAAATGACACACGGCTCTTGAGAGAAATGTTGACATTCCTCCGCCTCCACTTTTATCCTCTGGAAGATTTTCAGCCAGTGTTCAAAGCTATCTTTGCTCGGTGAAGATCTCCAAACCGCAAAACATGTCTTCTTGTTAGGCATTTGCAAGCAAAGGATAACAACTTTGGGAGAGGGAATTTATCTTTTGCACAGAATGTGTCCAATGTATTGTCGAAGGCTTTCATGGCCGGAATCCATGGGTTGTTGTAGGTTTTTCTGGGCTATATGGCCATGTTCTGGAGGCAATTTTTCTCCTGACGTTTCGCCTGCATCTATGGCAAGTATCCTCAGAGGTAATGAGGTCTCATTACCTCTGAGGATGCTTGCCATAGATGCAAGCGAAACGTCAGGAGAAAAATTGCCTCCAGAACATGGCCATATAGCCCAGAAAAACCTACAACAAGCCAATGTGTCCAATGTTCAGTTCACAGCATTTCCCATTAAAACCAGAGCAAAGAGAAGGGTCTCTCTCAAACAATAAAGAGGAGACACTGGCCATTGTATCATGTTGAAACGAATGGAGCAGTGCCATGTAGAACCAGCAAGTATGCCTAGTATGCCTATGACTTTTAAAGAATTGTAGACACATAGAATCTAGGAGTTCGAAGGGACCACAAAGGCCATCCAGTCCAGTCCCACTCCATTCTGCCATTTAGGAATACACAAACTTTATATCATTGTTATTTTTTTGAGCCTTCAAATAATTTCTGAGCGATGGTGACTCAAAGTTGAATCTGTTAGGTGGTTTTCTTGGCAAGATGTTTTCAGGGAAGGAAATTCCACTCCTACATCATCAAAGGGGAGGAGACAGTAGCAAGCGAGAAGAATATGTTGGAACGTGTAAAAATCAGTTGGTGAGTGTGTTAACTGAAAAATGCAAATCACTAAGCTGATTGGTTGGGCTATATCCAGGGTGCTAGCTGAGCCTGGGACTTTTGGCAACAGTTATATGTTTAGGTTTTCTGTGCAGGAGCTTGTCAAGACAAGTTAGTTTTTGTTGTTGTTGTTGTTGTTGTTGTTGTTGTTTTTGCTTCTGAGCTGCTGGAAGAAGATCTTTCACATGGATCCCTTTGAATCTCTCTCAAAGGACATTGTGTAAGCCAATACAACTGTTCACATGATTGTATATATGTTGCCTTGCAAAACAAAGAGTAAACAGATTATTCTTTATTGGTCATCTGCGTGGCATATCTTTTCTCTAACAAGAAAGTGTATGTATTGGTAAAGACGTGAACTACACATGATTTTCATTCTGCCACAGAGTAAATACAAAGCCCTTTGGGAAACATACATAGCTATGTGGGGGGCAGGGGGGAATCCCTCAGCCTAATCCTATCTCTAGTCTAACTACTCTTTGAGGTCTGGAAACTTGATGACACAAGAGACCTGTGCAATCCAGGGCTGAAACCCAACAGTTTCTTTCTTAAAGTGACAGAACTAGCAAGCACCAGAATAACCTTTTCCAAGACACTGGAGTTTTGTGTCGGAAGGTACTGCCATCCAAACCACCATCTGAAACTGGTTAAATCACAGATTCTTCAGCAAACATTTCCCGAAGCCAAATCCATTCCAGCGGTGTGGGAAACATGCTGTTGAAAAGCTCTCCCCTCCACCCACGTTATTGGAGGCCAACGTGACCACCTGAGGTCCAAGGTGGTCCCTCACCAGTTTGCCCAGTCAGCAAAATGGCACAGAGGAGGAAAACAGGGCTGGAGGTGGGGAAGGAGGAAGAAGGAGTGCTAACACAGCAGCCTCCTGACAGGGATAGCAGCCGGCTGCAATTCCGCAACAGGGCTTTGCTTGTTCGCCTTAGATTTATAGGCCTCCCAGCAGTCTTATCACAACAATCCATTTCACTAATCTCAGCCCAAGACCATTCCTTAGCAACACTGCCTCCAGAAAACGCATTACAAATATTAGTCCCTCACTACAGAAAGCTCTGTTGCCGAGAGAAAAGGCTGTGCGTCCAAATGCTCCAGTAAAGCCAGAAATTATCTTTAGGGAGATAATTGCCTTGGTCTCTAAGTACTGTTTAGTCTGTCGCCTGCAGTGTGAAGCTTGGCAGAGGGAAATCAATCCATTGCATCCCCCCTGCCCCCCAAAATGCATGCTTGTTTTCAAGTGCTGAGTATCCACTGCGTTTTTTAAAACCCACAATCAATTAATTGTATGGACTTTATTCAATCAATTAATCTATTTACAAAATCAGCTCCATGCATCTTCATTTGGGTATGACAATAACTCTCAAACAAACTGGTGACTAAACAGTATTGTCAAAGATTCCGACACAAGTGTGGTGGAGGCTCCTTCTTTGGAAGCTTTTAAACAGGGGCAGGATGGCCATCTGTCAGGGGTGATTTGAATGCAACATTCCTGCTTCTTGGCAGGGGGTTGGACTGGATGGCCCATGAGGTCTCGTCCAACTCTTTGATTCTATGATTCTATGATTTTCATGACCAAAATCACTGGGTTGTTGTGAGTTTTTCAAGCTGTATGGCCATGTTCTAGAAGCATTCTCTCCTGACGCTTTGCCTGCATCTATAGCAGGCATCCTCAGAGGTTTTGAGGTCTGTTGGAAACTAGGAAAATTAGGTTTCTATATCTGTGTAAAGTCCAGGGTGGGAGAAAAAACTCTTGTCTTTTGGAGGTAGGTGTGAATATTTCAATTGGTTACCTTGATTAGCATTTAATGGCCTAGCAGTTTTCAAGGTTTAGCTTCTTACTGCCTGAGAGAATCCTTTGTTGAGAGGTAATTAGCTGTACCTGATTGTTTCTTGTCTGGAGTTCCCCTGTTGTTGAATGTTGTTCTTTGTTTACTGTTTTTTAATACTGGTGGCCAGATTTTGTTCATTTTCATGGTTTCTTCCTTTCTGTTGAAATTGTCCACATGGATTTCAATGGCTTCTCTGTATAGTCTGACATGGTGGTTGTGAGAGTGGCCCAGCATTTCTGTGTTCTCAAATAATATGCTGTGTCCAGGCTGGTTCCTCAGGTGCTCTGCTATGGCTGACTTCTCTGGTTGAGTTAATCTGCAGTGCCTTTCATGTTCCTTGATTCGTGCCTTGGCAATGCTGCTGCGTTTGGTGGTCCCTATGTAGACTTGTCCACAGCTGCATGGTGTTTGGTGGAGTCCTGCAGAGGTGAGAGGATCCCTCTTGTTCTTTGCTGAACGTAGCATTTGTTGGATGTTTTTAGTGGGTCCGTAGATAGTTTGTATGTTGTGTTTCCTCATCAGCTTCCCTGTGCGGTCAGTGGTTCCCTTGATGTATGTCAAGAACGCTTTTCCTCTGGGTGGATATTTGTCTTTCTTCTCATGGCTTGTTCTCAGTCTTGCAACTCTTCTGGTGTCTGTGGTGGATTATCCATTGGCTTGTAGAGCCCAGTTGGTGACTAAACGTCTTACTGTCACCTGGATCCATGGGAGAGGCAAAGTAGAAGAAGTCAAGATGTGGCTTTTTGAACAAGCGTTTGCAAATGCAGAGTAACTGACATAGGAAAATGGAACGATTAGACAATGAGTCCGGACAACGTTTTTAACAAAGAGACATTATGAATTTAAATTTTATTGATTTGCTTACTTTTTATTATACATTATGTTTTTAATTGTATTTATGACATTGTAAGCATTGAATTTTGCCCTGTTAACCTCCTTGAGTCACCTACATGCTGAGAAAGGCAGTATACAAGTACAATAAATAAATAAACAGGTTCTTGTGGGTTTTTTCGGGCTATAGGGCCATGTTCTAGAGGCATTTCTCCTGACGTTTCGCCTGCATCTATGGCAAGCATCCTCACTACCTATAGCCCGAAAAAACCCACAAGAACCTAGTGATTCCAGCCACGAAAGCCTTCAACAATACAATAAATAAAAAAATAAATAAATTGTAAAATCATAATGTAATTTGAGGTTTAATAGGTTTTTTCCTTAATTGCTCCTTATTATCCAACATTTTCATTTATCAAACATTCTGCTGGTCCTTTTATGTTAGGTAAGTGAGACTCTCCTGATATAGGGAATCAAGGCAACTGTGTGCCTCAAGTTGGATCCAATTTATGACAACTCTAAAGTGACCCTATGCCATGATTTTCTGGGGCCATGGTTGTATGACTTGCCCAACGTGTGTTTCCATATCCGAGTTCGACTTCACACCCTGTTCTCCAGTCCAATGCTCAAACCTCGATGCCACGTAGCACCTAAAAGTCATTCCTTGAGGAATTCAGTGTTCTCTGCCTAAGAAAGGAACAGTTGGCTTCACAAAATCTGAACCTCAAGAGAACCATCCTCTGGATCAGCATCGCTTTATCTGTCCTGTCAATGGGGCTCTCTAGATGGGAGATTTTTGTTAAATCCCTTGTGAAATTATTCCCAGTTGGCTCAACCAGTTTGAGAATTCACTTATCATTTAGCCACTTGCTGCTTGCTTCACACCATTATTCCATGCTTTTCTTGGCATGGAATATTAAAGAAACCAGCTCATCAGTATTCCAAGGGGTGCTTCGCTCAGCCGCCAACGGAGTCTGCAGAGGAATGAATAAAATGCACAGTTGACTCAGTCATACCAATAACGTATATTATATTCCCTCCTTATTATGTCAGGGTTGGAGGGGGGAGTTGGCTGCTCGCAGAGTTGAAATCCATCCTTTCAGTGCCAACCAATACTGCTTAGCATTCCCATTCATTTTTAATGAGTAAATATCAGGAAAATAGCCAGCATTATCTTTAACGTGTAAATACCAGCATTATCTTTAATGTGTAAATAATGGAGAGAGTAAATGCATATAGGTTTCCTCTCCACTCACATAAAATCTAAATTTCATATATTTCAAGGTTGTGCCTGGCAAATATTTGAATGTAGTGCCTTCGAAAACCCAATTTTCATATTGTTGGTCCAGGAGGTTTTATATGATTTGCACCCATCTGGAATAAATTAATGGGATGGGTAGCATTTGCTTTTGGAAATTGCAAAAGATTTGGGGAAAGTACATGTCATCGAGAAAGTGTTGCGTTAATACACCGGCTTTTTATATCATGGGCTTTTAGCAACAGAAGCGAGGCCAAAGGAAAAAGGAAGCCTAGAGAGAAATTCTGATTTAAGCAAAAACACCATGAAATTGATCCAGTAATTTGAGGAGAAACATTCATGATGTGGTCCTGGCCCCAGTGTGGTGTCTATGAATTATTCCGTTCGTTCCGTCGCATGCTTGTTTGTGAGCCGGTCTCACGGACTGAATTCACCAGCGCTTATTTCTTATTAGGCATGCATAGGATTACACTGTTTAATCCCCATTGCAAAAGAGCATACGATCCCCATTTAAATGTCTGGATTCATTTTTGAATCAAGCATATTTCATGGTTTTTTCCTAGAATATAAGAGTCGGAAGAGACTCTAAGAGCCATCCAACTCCCATTTGCCTTGCAGGAAGGTGCAGAGAGATGGCCACCCAGCCTCTGTTTTAGAACCTCCAGAGAAGGAGACTCCATCACACTCCCAGGCAGCACATCATCCTGCTAAGCAGCTCTTGCGATCAGGATGTTCTTCCTAATGTTTCCAAAGAAGAAGAAGAAGAAGAAGAAGAGGAAGAGGAAGAGGAAGAGGGAGAGGAAGAGGAACTTTATTTTTCTACCCCACCTCCATCTCCCAGAAGGGACTTGGGGCGGCTTACATGGGGCCCAAGCCCAAGGCAGAATGCAATCAAAAACAAAGCAAAAACAATTAAAACAGCATAAAACAACATAACAATAGTACTTAGCAACAACAATAACAGCAAACTAATTTTGGAGGTGGGGAGGAAAGAACACTACATGAACTAGTTAAAGGATAAGTGGTTTAGTAAGATGGATAATAATGTATAATGGCATAGGAAATATCATGGAAACAGTAAATTAACAGGATCAGTTAATATAGTATAAAGAATCTCCTTTCCTATCATTTTAGTTCATTGCTCCATATTCTTGCATGCTTCAACACTGACTACGTAGGGCTGCTCCAATGTGACAAATGCCAATCCACCATGGGATAGTTTGCACTGCCACCCCCATGGCCGATGCAGAAGCATGAGAGAAAGCCCTGACTGTCACTCTTACGGAGCCTGGTTTGCCCTATCTTTCAGCTGTTTGAGGCTGCTTTCTTTTGCATTTTGTCCCAGGGCTGCTGCAGTTTGTAAAAGCCCTAAAGGTTAATAGTTTTGTCCCCGCACGCCGCGGAGACCCCCGCCTTTAGGTTGATCTGAACCGCAGCAGGGAGTTCCACAGTTCCGGAGACCCAAGTTGGGACCAACAGATGAAATGTGGCTCAGCCAGCAGCTCAGAGCTCCTAGGACTGCATGAAACCTTCTTTCACTTTCCCCTTCCTGACTTTGTAACAACCCCTTAATAAAGTACTTGAACTTTGCAACTTTAAAACTTTTCCTGTTGATACTTTGTGTCCTTTCCTTGCCTGAACCCTCCCAAAGCATGAAATAAACCTCTTTCCAGGCTCCGGAGAGCCGTGAGCCTGCTGGGGGGCACCTACTGGCACCCCTCGGACCCCGGATTTGTGTTCGTCAAAACCGCGGATACCGAAATCGCCATTTTGGACCCCCGTAACCACTAAAACAGTAAAATGGCGGATCGACGCCGTTTAAATTTTGTATTTTTCTACAACTAATTCCAAGACTAACTGTCATCTTATTTTTCTCGATTTGGACTCACACACCCGAGGAATAATTGTTTTATTTAAAGTAATAAATTCGAACAGGGAAAACAGCTGATTGTCAAACTCAGCCGGTTTCGCCGGACTGCCGCGTTCTGCTCGCTGCCGCTCGCTCCAGGATGGCCCCCGCCATGGGGAATTCACCGTCGCTGCCCCCGAGAAGCCTTGGGGAAGGGGGGCCAGGCAGGAGGCCCAATCCTCGGATGGGAGCTCTAGTTTCCCCAAGGGCGGAAAGCGGCGGGATCCTGTTTCCCTTTCTACCCCAGCCTTCTGCCCAAGGAAAAATGGACTTTCTGCTGGCCAGCCAGAGCCACGGGCTGGCCCCTCTGCCTCCATGCTTCTCCGTGGGAAATCGGGATTTCTAGTTTCTTCTTTATGGAATAAAAAATGAATGTTTTATTACTGTAAGGGCTCGGGTGCGGGATGGATTGTGGGTTGTGTGTATGATATTATGAAATAACTCTGTATCATTGATGCTTATTACTTATGATTTTGATGTATGTAACCCTTATGAAATTCCCCTGTACCCTCGCTCCCTTGACCTCTGCCCCACAAAATACTGTGACCAGGAACTGCCTGAGGGAGAATCTCTCTATCTCCCAAGACTCACCCTTGATTAATTCACCCTGCATGGAACCATAGCCATAATGGACCCTGCCCCATTCTCTGAGCATGTCTGATGGGATTAGGGGACTTATGGTCACTCGGAATAAAAGATTGTATTTGCATAAGGCGTCGTTGATCCCCCCTGAGGTCCGATGTCGAAAAAAGCCATTCATATTTCCCTTCAAAACTCATCACGAACAGGAAAACCCTTTGTTGCCCTATATCACACCCCGCCAGTGAGAACAAAAGCCTCGCATTCCAGCTGGCGGATGCCCCTAAGCTCATCATTTCCTCGGCCATTGTCAAGACTCGTCCCGCCTCCTAGCCGCTGATTGGCCCATCTTCAGAAGCGCTAGAAAGGCACTGATTGGCCTCCCAGAGACAGCGGAGCCCGCTGATTGGTCCGGAGGCGAGGCGTGCGGCCAAGCCTCCTCCCAGCTGTTCCGCGGCCAGCCAATCAGCACGAAGCCGGCCGGCAGAGGGCAGGCGGGAATTTTGAAACTGTTTTCCTTTGTCTGTATGCTATAAAAATGCTTGGAAATTCTGTAACACCATGCTTGTAGTGAAATGATTCCTACAATTGCATCCGATTGCAGCTGAATCGCAAAATAAACGCCTCGGTCGCTTAATTTCTTCCGCCTTCGGTGAGATTATTTTATTTTAAATATTTTTACTCTTTGGATTGGCTTCCGCTGGCCTCACCAAGGTTCAAGGGCCCTTTTGAGCGGTCCTCAGGGATCTCCTCCGCCGGGAGACCCTCCCAAAAGAGCTCGATATCAGTAGCAGGTTTGCAAAGCCAGTTTGCAGGCCTCCTTTGCAGTTACTGGCCCAGAGAGTAACTTTTGAGCCCATCCCTTTTACCAGGCCAGACCTCCATTTTGGAGTCCTCCTTGACTGTTCAGTTCTGAAAAGGAATCTGATGCGCTGGAGGCCAGAAAGGTAGCTCCGACGAAACCACTGCAAAAACAATTGAGTTATAGAATTGAGAATAGAGAATTGAGATAAGCTTAATTGAGATATTATAGTTAGATATGCTTAATTGAGCTATAGTTAGATAGATTATAAGAGAGTTATAGAGTGTAAAGAAGAATAGATATTGAGCTTTGAGAATTGGGTTTTATAGAGTCTTATAGAGAGACTGCATTGCCTTATCTCCAAGGCTAATCTGGAGCTTAGATAGAGAGGGAAAGATTTGTTCTTTCTAAAAGGCAACAGCTCTGGATTAGGGTAAAGGATCCCCGGATCCCTTTGCCACTTGGGGAAAGGCTGACTCAGTAACTGGTGGAGAAGAGAAAGAAGAAATATCTATTTGATTTATCAATTGACTGTTCTGTTTGCAACTTTGAGAAATAAATATCCTTTTTGATGTTCAGAACTTGTAATAGACTCATTTACTGAGAATCTCAATCTTCTCAAGAAAAGCACCAGCAGTTCGCCCAGACATAGGGAACAGCACATCATAGTTTTGTTTTTATAAAAGCGTCTGGGTGTAATGGCACAATGCATCTTCCCTTATGAACATGCTAGGACTTTAAGATCGTCCAGCAAGGCCCTGCTCTCAATCCTGCCTGTGTCACAAACACCTTTGGTGAAGACAAAAGACAAGGCCTTCTCAGTGGTGGCCCCTCGGCAATGGAACACCCTTCCTGGGGACATTAGATTGGCCCCCTCCCTCTTAACATTTCAGAAGGGAGTCAAGACTTGGTCGTTTGAAAATGCAAGGTAAAAGACATAGGAATTAGAACGACTGGACAACGAGATGGGACAATGTTTTTTATTAGGAGATGCAAATGATGTATGCTTTTAGTATTCTTGTTATGGTTTTATATTATGTGTTAATGTTTTTAAATGTTTTATGGTGTTTTTTGGCATCGAATTGTTGCCATTGTAAACCGTCCTGAGTCGCCTAAGGGCTGAGAAGGGCAGTATACAAATACAGTAAATAGATAAATAAATAGTAAATAAATAAATTGGGAAATAATCCAATGCCCAACAGTTCAAACTAGAAATGTGGAGTGACAACTTTGTGTAAAGCCGGCTTCTTGATGTGGTCTCCCCTTTCTCTTAAAAATCCCTCTGTAGAAGAAAACTTGAGGGTTTCTTTGAATGACTTCTTGGGAGTGCACAGTTATTTTCTACGTTTATAGCATGCTCTTCCCGATAGTCCATCGAAAAAACTCGGGGACGAAGCAAAAAGAGAAAGAGAAGGCGCAAGCAAGTAGCTAAACTGGGCACAGAGGCTCTTATCTGACTTTTCCAGCTTGCTGGGCCAGTGTTAAGGGTCTGGTATGTATTTATGAACACATCAAAGCTGCAGAGGCTGACATTCAGAAATAGAAAACTATCAATCAGCAAGGCGCTCTCTCCCCTATATGTAGGCCTACAAGTGACTAAACTGTAATGCCATAAAGATCATTAAAGAAACGTAACGATAAAGGAGCCGAAGGTGCGTAAACTCTGCATTGGTTAGTTATAAGTCTTTGAACGGCTGGTGTCAGTTTGTTCTGCGGCTGCCTTGCATTCGCTTCAGTGCAGCTGGCTAAAGTATAAAACACTCATTAATGTACAAAATCTCCCGACTGCCTTTCCATACTGGCAGACAATAAAATTCAATTTATTAGCTCTAAAGCAAACAGTGGGTGTGGGGCTGGGTTTTCATGTGGGATCTTCCAACAAGGGATAAAAATGGCCCTCTGATTAGAAAACTCGAAGGGGAAAAGGTCTAATTCTGACAAATTGGGATTTCTTTAATGTTAAATAGGAGAATCCAGCACTTATTTCAAACAGGAATCCTAACTGTATCACTGAAGGCTTTCATGGCTGGAATCACTGGGTTGTTGTAGGTTTTTTTTTAGCTGTATGGCCATGTTCTAGAGGCATTCTCTCCTGACGTTTCGCCTGCATCTATGGCAAGCATCCTCAGAGGTTTTGAGGTCTCACAACCTCTGAGGATGCTTGCCATAGATGCAGGCGAAACATCAGGAGAGAATGCCTCTAGAACAGTGTTTCTCAACCTGGGGGTCGGGACCCCTGTGGGGGTCATGAGGGGGTGTCAGAGGGGTCGCCGAAGACCATCAGAAAATACAGTATTTTCTGTTGATCATGGGGGTTCTGTTTAGGAAGTTTGGCTCAATTCTATCATTGTTGGGGTTCAGAATGCTCTTTGATTGTAGATGAACTATAAATCCCAGCACCTACAACTCCCAAATGTCACAGTCTATTTTCCCCAAATTCCACCAGTGTTCACATTTGGGCATATTGAGTATTCATGCCAAGTTTGGTCCAGATCCATCACTGTTTGAGTCCACAGTGCTCTCTGGATGTAGGTGAACTACAACTCCCAAACTTAAAGTCAATGCCCACCAAATCCTTTCAGTATTTTCTGTTGGTCATGGAAGTTCTGTGTGCCAAGTATGGTTCAATTCCATCATTGGTGGAGTTCAGAATGTTCTTTGATTGTAGGTGAACTATAAATCCCAGCAACTACAACTCCCAAATGACAAAATCAACCCCCCTCCCCCAACCTCACCAGTATTCCAATTTGGGCATATCAGGTATTTGTGCCAAATTTGGTCCAGTGAATGAAAATACATCCTGGATATCTGATATTTACATTACGATTAATAACAGTAGCAAACTTACAGTTATGAAGTAACAACGAAAATAATTTTATGGCTGGGGGTCGCCACAACATGAGGAACTGTATTAAAGGGTCGCAAAATTAGGAAGGTTGAGAACTACTGCTCTAGAACATGGCCATACGGCCTGAAAAAACCTACAACAACCCAGGAATTCTAACTCGTGGAGTTTTCCAGGAGCACATCTATGCTGCAGAATTAATGGAGTTTGACACTTTTTCCTGGAAGCTGTTGTTTTTGGAAGGCCTTCCCTGCCAAAGAATGCAAAAATGCCAAAGATCAAAAACATTATTATCATAATCATATAGTCATTTCCATCATTATCACAATCATGTAGTCCAGTTCGACATCCAAGGTGCTGTCACACCTGCTGGCCAAAAGCCTGTTTCCAAAACCATCAATTTCTTCCTAAAGAAAAAGAGGGATGAAGCTGACCTGATCTCGCTGGGAAGCAAATTCCACAGGTGGGGGGGTCACCACCAAGAAGGCCCTGTCCCTCATCTCCACCAGCCGCGTTTGCAAAACTGGTGGGACTGAGAGCAGGGCCTTCCTGGACAATCTTAAACTATGAGGTAGAGGGAGATACATTCGGACAAGTAAACTATTTATTTATCGTGTCAGGCAACCGAACATTTGTATTACATTTTTTGACAGAACAAACAAACAAACAAACAAAAGACACAGAGTTTGCAAGCTTGGTAGTTGATTAAATGTCCTTTGACCAGTATCTGGCCACTTGGAGTGCCTCTGGTGTTGCGCAAGAAGGTCCTCCATTGTGCATGTGGCAGGGCTCAGGTGCATTGCAGAGGTGGTCTGTGGTTTGTTCTTCTCCACACTCACATGTCATGGATTCACTTTGTAGGTTGGGTCTGCATCTCATGGTGCCAGAGCGTAGTCTGTTCAGTGCCTTCCAAGTCACCCAGTTTTCTGTGTGCCCAGGGGGAAGTCTCTCATTGGGACAAGTAAGCTGGGCCGGAACCGTATAGGGTTTTATAGGCCAGGACCAACACTTTGAATTCTGCTCAGAAATGAACTGGCAGCCAGTGGAGTTGACATAGCAGGGGGGTGGTATGATCCCTGTATGCTGCTCCGGTGAGAAACCTGACTGCCACTTGTTGGACTAGTTGGAGTTTCCAAACAGTCTTCAAAGGCAACCCCACACAGAGTGCATTGCAGTAATCTATTCGGGATGTAACCAGAGCATGGACCACCGTGGCCAGATCAGACTTCCCAAGGCACGGGCACAGCTGGCACACAAGCTTTAACTGTGAAAAAGCTCCCCTGACCATCGCTGAAATCTGGGGTTCCAGGCTCAGCGATGAATCCAACTGATCAGCACTAGTCATGATGTCTAATGATGAGGAATACAGGAGTTGTAGTTCAGCATTTGGAGGGACACATACAATGACACCGAGGGCTGGATTTGGCCCTTGCATTTGACATATGCGCTCTAAAGAAAAGCAATGCCAGACAATGGAATCCGTCTTCCTCGATCCATTCACAAAACTCTAAAGCCATCACCAACAACCCGTTCTTTATCGCCTCCCCCATCAAAAAGGTCAACCTCTTAAGCTCCCTAATTTTCTTTCGGCGGGAGTTTAATTCGGTGCTAATCAGACCCAGCCGACTATCTGTGGGGTTTCAAAGCAACCTGTGGTGAATGTGATTATGGGCCTCCCGAAATAAGGAGCGCGAACGGGCGGTCCTTCCATCTGAACTACAAGATTACTCGCCTAACCATTAATTTACTGATCGCTTCTGCTGATCTCCAGCTGCATTTATCAGCGCAAAACATTATTACTTGGGCTGGGGTTGGCCCTGAAGATCTTTCACTCCTGTAATTTCTTTTCCATATCCCACCTTGATGTGAGAAGATAATTCCCTCCGTCTCACCCGGAGCGCCATCGTTCAGAAGTGCGTTGAATGGAAATTTTATCACTTTCCGTTTTTAGAGATTCAAGGGTGAGGGTTGAAACACACAGTTTAATAGGCCAGCAGGAAAAAGCTAGCAAAAGTTGCCAGCTTTGCACGCATCGGAATAGCCCTGATAAGGTGATACAGAAGAAGGGCTCAAGCAGCATTATCCTGAATTGTACTCTAATGACTTTGCTCCAATAGATACAGCGAAACAACAGGTTTAAGCTAGTTATTTTGTTTATTTCATCTGTTCACCACTTTCCTAGGATTCAACGCAACTTGCAATATATGGGAAACGAAAAAAAGAACCTGCAAAACGGTATTCAGCACAGAAGTTTTAAAAGCATTAAGTCATACATTCATTTAATATGCTGGGGTTGGGAGCACAGGAACTTTGTGAAAATAAGACAATCGTAAAATAAATAACTCTATATTTTTACCTGAGAAAACATCTCTTTAGGGACCCTTCCAAACAACCCTATTTCTTAGAATATCAAGACAGAAAATCCCACAATATCTGCTTTGAACTGGGTTATCTGAGTCCACACTGCCATATATTCCAGTTCAAAGCAGATACTGTGAGAGTTTCTGCCTTAATATTCTAGAACAGTGTTTCTCAACCTGGAGGTCGGGACCCCTGGAGGGGTCGCGAGGGGGTATCAGAGGGGTCACCAAAGACCATCAGAAAACACGGTATTTTCTGTTGGTCATGGGGGTTCTGTATGGGAAGTTTGGCCCAATGCTATCATTGGTGGGGTTCAGAAGGCTCTTTGATTGTAGGTGAACTATAAATCCCAGCAACTACAACTCCCAAATGTCAAGTCTGTTTTCCCCAAACTCCACCAGAGATCACATTTGGGCATATTGATTTTCATGTCAAGTTTGGCCCCAACCCATCATTGTTTTGATCCATTATTGTTTTGAGTCCTCTCGCGATGTGGGTGAACTACAACTCCAAAACTCAAAGTCAATGCTCACCAAACCCTTCCAGTATTTTCTGTTGGTCATGGGAGTTCTGTGTCCCAAGTTTGGTTCAATTTCATTGTTGGTGGAGTTCAGAATGCTCTTTGATCATAGGTGAACTATAAATCCCAAAAACTACAACTTACAAATGACAAAATCAATCCCTTTCCCCACCCCCGTCCCACCAGTATTCAAATTTGGGCATATTGGATATTTGTGCCAAATTTGGTCCAGTGAATGAAAATACATCCTGCATATCAGATATTTACATGATGATTCATAACAGTAGCAAAATTACAGTTATGAAGTAGCAACAAAAATAATGTTATGGTTGGGGGTCACCACAACACATAGGAACTGTATTAAGGGTCACGGCATTAGAAAGGTTGAGAACCACTGTCTTATGAGAAGGCCTCAGAGTGTAAGGTAGGCCTTGGAATCTCCAGAGCTACCAGTACACTCACGTATTTGTCCAAGTAAGATTGTCCTAGATCGGTGTACTTGCGGTGGGTCCGTAGGTGACTGTGGAGCCCTATTCTTGGCCTGCATGTTCTCCCAGTGAGGGCATCGGTTTCCAGGTGGAAGGCGGTCCCGGTCGGGGTTGGCTTGATGTGCCTTCCTCTTGGCACGTTTCTCTCTTTCACCCTCCATTCATGCCTCTTCAAATTCTACAGCACTGCTGGTCACAGCTGACCTCCAGCTGGAGTGCTCAAGGGCCAGGGCTTCCCAGTTCTCGGTGTCTATGCCAGAGTTTTTAAGGTTGGCTTTGAACCCATCTTTAAATCTCTTTTCCTGTCCTCCAACATTACATTTTCCATTCTTGAGTTCAGAATAGAGTAACTACTTTGGGAGACTGTGATCGGGCAATCAGACAATGTGGCCGGTCGAGCGGAGTTGATGGCGGAGGACCATTGCTTCAATGCTAGTGGTCTTTGCTTCTTCCATCACGCTAACATTTGTTGACCTGTATGCCGTCGTGCCTGGGGGCTATAACTCTTAGTGAAAGAGACATAGACGTGACATCTTTCCCCCAGGGGATTGCTTCTTGCCTTCCTTTAGAGAACTGGAACTCCCAAGGACCAAAACACTGTAGATAACTCAAAATAGATTTTATTGTTCACAAAGAGTTATCCCTTTAAGGCAATAAGCTGGAAGTTTCAAAGGGGTAAAGGAAAATATACATTACAGTCTCTGGTTGTCTTGGGTCCAAGGAGATTTTGCAGCTGAGAAGCTTTTCCTGTTCCCTCTTTTCTCAATGGCTGTGAAGGTCGGAACAAACACAACCCTCAGTCCAATGGCCTATGTTGAAGGCACAGAGTCTTCCTTTTGATGCCAAAGGACCGGTTTGAAGGCGCTTGGGTCTCCTCAACGTTGTCCAGGGTGATCTGGACATGAAGTATGAGTCCCAAGGGTAAAAACCTTAGAATTGGTGATGAGAGGTAACTTAATTAAGGGCTTTAGAGCCAAGTCTCTTTCTCACGTCTATCTGATAGAAAGTTTGATGGTAGAATGGAAAAGGAAAAGCTCTGCCCTCCTCCAGGAAGAGGTGGAGCCAAGCAATTGAGCTGAGGAAGCAATATAACTGGTGCAAACAACATTGATTGACAGCTATAAATAACCAATCAATCCAACTATACATTTACAAAGTAAGCAAGTATGGGCATGTTATACAGTTTAAACCTTTGCACTTTAAAGTTCTACACACAGGTGGCGCCACTCGCGCCATCACAGGCTGTCTTCCCGTGTAGACTCATATAAGTAAAGGTAAAGGTTTCCCTTTAAGTCTAGTCGTGTCTGACTCTGGGAGGTGGTGCTCATCTCCACTTCTAAGCCAAAGAGCCGGCATTGTTTGTAGACCCCTCCAAGGTCATGTGGCCAACATGACTGCATGGAGTACCGTTACCTTCCCACAGAAGCGGTACCTATTGATCTACTCACATTTGCATGTTTTCAAACTGCTAGGTTGGCAGAAGCTGGAACTAACAGTGGGAGCTCACCCCACTCCCTGGATTTGACCCACCAACCTTTCGGTCAGCAAGTTCAGCAGCTCCGTGGTTTAACCCACTGTGCCACCGGGGGCTCTTGTAGACTCATATAATCCAGTTCAAATCAGATAATCTGGATTATTGCATAGCAAAAGCTCTCTGGGATCTCAGCTAAAGAGATCTTACGTGTCAAATGACCATTTTACCTGGAAGTGCCAGGAATTGAGTTGAGCTTGTTCTGTTTAGTAGATATGTTGTTTCACTACTGAGCTTCAACGCGCTTCCAGCTGGAAAGAAGGAATAAACTATTATTGTTCCATCCAAAAAAAAAAAAAGATTTATAGGAAAGGGGAATTGTTGTGATTAATTATCACATCTGCAGAGACATCCTGTGTAGGCTTTTAAAAATATAGAATGCACGCTGCATTGGTTATTTATGATCCAGCTGTTTTAGCAATTAAGAACTTTAACGCCTAGTTTTGCCAATACAGTCAAAAGGAGTCTGTTTCCTTCTGAAAGCACAAGGCTTCTGTCTTTTTTTTCCAGCTCAAAAAAAAGAGCGAACAGGGAATAAATCAAATCCAATCAATAAACAGGAACTGGGCCCACTTGGGCAACAATTACGTTCTTTTTTGCAATACATTCAGCTGAAAAAAAGCACTGCAGGTGTTCCTAATAACCTGTTGCCCAATTATGTATACATTTTTTTTAAAAAAAATCTGTAAAACAACAAGTACTGTATAGTATAGTAATGTTCCTCTTTTGCATTTAATGTATATTTAAGCTGGGAATGATTACAAGCAAGAGATGGATCTTGCCACATTGTTGAGCTTGTATTCAAAATCTGTTGCAATGTATTGAATAGAAATACATTTCATCTTCCACATTTGCCAGGGCTAGGAGCATAGGACTCCATGAATATGGGAAAACAATGAATAAGAAAAAGCTTGTTTTGAACCTAAAGGACACTTCTCTAAGTATCTCTGGGTCACAACTATAGGATTAGTTGGAGAAACTAGAGACTTCTATAGGGCCATTCCTTCTAGCAGTCTCCAGGTAATCCAAGGGCAACATGAGCAACAAAGATCCAGGTCTTCATACCCTCAGTGGTTCCCAACCTGTGGTTCGTGGACCATCAGTGGTCTGCAAGAACTAAATTGTAGTCTGCAGCCTCACTGTTACTACACTGTTGCAACGAAAGCAACTGGTTTTGCAAAACCCTCTTATGGTGCCAAGGCTTATTAAATATGGTTTTCTATGGGCTAGCAGATGGCAACTACTGGATAGCATATGTTCAGAAACTAGAGCTGATGTGATCTATCCAATGCAATTTTGAATCAGCACCCCAAATAACCAAACCATATCTAAAGTTGCTAAGGAGGCTGTGCAAGTCCTGAACCGGTGGTTGGCTGCTGTGTTGGTCTGGATGAGGACAAACAAATTGAAACCGAACCCAGACAAGATAGAGGTCCTCCTGGTCAGTTGAAAGGCTGAACAGGGCATAGGGTTACAGCCTGTACTTGACGGGGTCACACTTCCCCTGAAGACGCAGGTTCACAGCATGGGAGTGATCCTAGATTCATTGTTGAGCCCAGAACCCCAGGTCTCGGCGGTGGCCAGGGAGCTTTTGCACCATTGAAGCTTGTGCACCAGCTGTGCCCGTACCTTGGGAGTCTGAATTGGCCACAGTGGTCCACGCTCTTGTTACATCCCAATTAGAGTACTGCAATGTGCTCTATGTGGGGCTGCCTTTGAAGACTGCCCAGAAGCTTCATTTAGTCCAACGGTCTGCAGCCAGGTTGCTCACCAGAGTGGCGTACAGGGAGCATACAACTCCTGTGTTACGCCAGCTCCACTGGTTGCCGATCTGCTACCGAGCACAATTCAAAGTGCTGGTTTTAACCTTTAAAGCACTAAATGGTTCTGGCCTAGACTACATGTCCAAACACATCTCCTACTATGAATCATCACAAAGTTTAAGATAATCTGGAGAGGCCCTAATCTCGATCCCACCACCATCGCAAATGCGATTGGTGGAGACGAGAGACAGGGCCTTCTCAACAGTGGCTCCCCGTCTGTGGAATTCCCTCCCCAAAGACATCAGACTGGCCACCTCCCTCCTGTCCTTTAGAAGGAAACTCAAGACTTGGCTGTGGGACCTTGCATTTGACCATTGAACAGGGGCTTGTATGAAAAAGACATAAGCAATTTCGAAGTGACAATGAATTAACCCAAGTGACAATGAATTGAATTGAATGTTTTGTTCAGTACTATGAGCCATTGGGACTCCAAACACCAGACCCAGGATCACCCCAGCTAGCTCAGACAGGAAGACAGTAGTAGAGTGTGGTGCTTAGTACACTAATAGCATCCCTATTCTGTTCCGGTCTCCTAGCCTCAGATGGACACACTCCAATGTGCTTGATTGTGGGATGGGGCACCAGGTCAGGAAGATGGAATCCCTATAGATCACTGTGACACCGCCTCCCCACCCTCCAGATCTAGGATGGTGCTGCATGGAGTTGCCTGATGAACAAAACCGAGACAGATTAACCCCCCAGCCTCATCTAACCAGTTTTCCATTATGCATGCCAGGTCTGCATGCTCATCCAAGATTACATCTTGGATGATAGCTGGTATTTATTTATTTATTTATTTATTTATTTACAATATTATTTACAGTATATATATTCCACCCTTCTCACCCCACAGGGGACTCAGGGCAGATTGCAATGCACATATACATGGCAAACATTCAATGCCAATTAGACATACAACATATATAGACAGATACAGAGGCAATTTGACATTCCAGCTTTCTGGCTTCATGAGGGTCTGCTCGATTTCAGCCACAGGGGGAGCTGCTGCTTCACCGCTCTCGTGTGACACCGAGTCCTTGATGGAGTATGTCCTCATTCTTCCGCACACTGCTGGAAGGTTTTACGGTGTCGTAAATTAGTTGAATTAGCCTCCCCACATAAAGCTGTACGGGGAATGCCGTGGATGTAACGTACCTGGATTTCAGTAAGGCCTTTGACAAGGTCCTCCATGACCTTCTGGCAAGGAAACTAGTCCAATGTGGGCTAGACAAAACTACGATGAGGTGGATCTCTAATTGGTTAAATGGATGAACCCAGAGGGTGCTCACTTCCTCTTTATCTTGGAAAGAAGTGACAAGTGGAGTGCCGCAGGGTTCCGTCCTGGGCCCGGTCCTGTTCAACATCTTTATTAATGACTTAGATGAAGGGCTAGAAGGCAGGATCATCAAGTTTGGAGACAACACCAAATTGGGAGGGAGAGCCAATACTCCAGAGGACAGGAGCAGGATTCAAAACGATCTTGACAGATTAGAGAGATGGGCCAAAACTAACAAAATGAAGTTCAACAGTGACAAATGCAAGATACTCCACTTTGGCAGGAAAAACGAAATGCAAAGATACAGAATGGGGGACAATGCCTGGCTTGAGAGCAGTACGTGTGAAAAAGATCTTGGAGTCCTCGTGGACAACAAGTTAAACATGAGCCAACAATGTGATGTGGCGGCAAAAAAAGCCCATGGGATTTTGGCCTGCATCAATAGGAGCATAGTGTCTAGATCTAGGGAAGTAATGCTACCCCTCTATTCTGCTTTGTTTAGACCACACCTGGAATATTGTGTCCAATTCTGGGCACCACAATTCAAGAGAGATATTGACAAGCTGGAATGTGTCCAGAGGAGGGCGACTAAAATGATCAAGGGTCTGGAGAACAAGCCCTATGAGGAGCGGCTTGAAGAGCTGGGCATGTTTAGCCTGAAGAAGAGAAGGCTGAGAGGAGATATGATAGCCATGTATAAATATGTGAGAGGAAGTCACAGGGAGGAGGGAGCAAGCTTGTTTTCTGCTTCCTTGGAGACTAGGACGCGGAACAATGGCTTCAAACTACAAGAGAGGAGATTCCATCTGAACATGAGGAAGAACATCCTGACTGTGAGAGCTGTTCAGCAGTGGAACTCTCTGCCCCGGAGTGTGGTGGAGGCTCCTTCTTTGGAAGCTTTTAAACAGAGGCTGGATGGCCATCTGTCAGGGGTGATTTGAATGCAATATTCCTGCTTCTTGGCAGCGGGTTGGACTGGATGGCCCATGAGGTCTCTTCCAACTCTTTGATTCTATGATTCTATGATTTCCCAAGAGTGATATGAATAGATGGAGCCAGCATGGTGCAACAGTTTGAGCATTGGATATAACTTGGGCAATTCATACATTTCAGAATGTGATAGGTCCACCTTAAGTTTGCCTTAAATTGGAAATGACTTGAAGATGCAACAATATTAATAGTTCAGATTGCAACACTGGAGACCCATATGCAAAATGCACACAAATGTGACTCAATGCTCAATAATGTGAAATGCCTAAATGTGGAGGATCCGCTCCAAACAAAAAATGCCCTGCTGCTTCTGTGGGAGAATTTACACATGTGTCAAACACAAGCAGGAATCCAGCTAGAAATTATTACAAAGGTGCCAAATTCCACTGGAATATCAGTGGAGGTGCACTCATACCTAGTCATATTGTTTCTTTCCACACTGTTTTATCTCTTTTCTCTCTCTTCAGGCCAGAGCTTTTCTCTTTCGATCCCTCTCTCACACACACTCTTTCCCTTGAGCCCCTCATTCCCATTCTTCTCTCTTTCAGCTGTCTGCTTCTCCGCTTCATTCAAATATAGTTGCCCTCTCCACCCCCAGACAGGTCAGCACAATGCTATATTTGTGTATCTCTCTGTTCGCCACCCACAGAATGTTGTTAAAGATGGAATGAGTCTAAAAACGCCAATCAAAGGGTGAGTGAACACATCGGGAAATGTGGGGCAAGTCCTGGCTTCATCCGTTAAGAGTGATTTTTAACTCAGACCTTGAGAAATGTGTACTCCATAGTAGTAATACTCTGTATTTCCAAACATTTTTTTTTGCAACTTCAAATGGGCTAATGGTATATTGTATTTTCCTCTTTGAGCTGCTCTGGATTCTGAAAGCATCACAAGAGGCCCTTCTTTCAATCCCAATATTGGGTGGAAAGTGGGGTATAAATTATTATTATTATTATTATTATTATTATTATTATTATTTTACTGACACAAAAACACAGTATGTCACAGCAAACGAGCTCTATATGCTGGATTTCGTATCACAAAATCACAAGTCGAACTCTTCCCAAGTGTTTAGGACTGTGTGATGTATTTTTGAGTAATTCGCACACATCGAAGTAAGGTGGCCCTTTGCAGTTGACAGATCATGATTTTGTCAATGTTTATTGTTTCTAAATGCTGGCTGAGATTTTTTGGCACGGCACCCAGTGCACCAATGACCACTGAGACCACCTGTTCTGGTTTATGCCAGAGCCTTTGCAGTTCGATTTTGAGGTCCTGATAACAGCTAAATTTATCCTGTTGTTTTTCCTCAATGCGACTGTCACCTGGTATGGTGACCTCAACAATCCAAACTTTTTTCTTTTCCACAGTCGTGATGTCTGGCGTATTGTGTTCCAAAACTTTGCCAGTGTGGATTCGAAAGTCCCACAGTATTTTTGTGTGTTCATTTTTCCACTACCTTTGCAGGTTTATGGTCCCACCAGTTCTTTACTACTGGCAGGTGGTACTTGTGACATAAGTTCCAATGAATCATTTGGGCCACAGAGTTGTGCCTCTGTTTGTAGTCTATCTGTGTGATTTTCTTACAGCAGCTGAGGATATGATCCATGGTTTCATCAGCTTCCTTGCACAGTCTGCATTTTGGGTCATCCGCTGATTTTTCAATCCTGGCCTTAATGGCATTTGTTCTGATGGCTTGCTCCTGGGCTGCAAGAATTGGGCCTTCTGTCTCCTTCTTCAGGGTTCCATTTGTGAGCCATCACCAGGTCTTCTCCTTATCAACTTTTCCTCCAATTTTGTTAAGTGTGCCTCATTAAGTTCTCAATCTGCCTTGGAAGTCTGTAGCAGACCCCAATAATGAGGTCCATCTTGCTTCTTTCCTCCTTAATATTTATCCAGACACTCTCAACCTGACTCCCGGGATTTAAGTTATGGATCTCAACACATCTGTAAATACCCTTGATACATGTTTTTGAACTGCTAGGTTGGCAGAAGCTGGGCCTAACAGCAGGAGCTCACCCTGCTCCCCAGATTCGAACTGCCAACCTTTCAGTCAGCAAGTTCAGAAGCTCAGCGGTTTAACCCGCTGTGCCATCAAGGGCCCATTCGTTTTAGTAGTCTTTGTAAAACGTACAAAAATAGCTTTACTTGTAGTTTACTTCTCCATAATCAAACACATGATTTAATGGAGGAGAGACGAGACTAATAAAATGACTAAAGGTTAGAGTGATTCTATCTTTCCTGCTTGGTCTAGTTCTCAGGAATAGGTTATATTTTTATTAATACATTCCAGTTATGTCACTCATTTCATGTTTCAGTGATGCCTGTTACATCACATTTTGATTGCTGTATTAATAGTTCAAGTTCATCTTATTTATTTCCCATGCTCTGTGCGTTAGTGTAGAAACAGAAAAAACAAAAACCTTCTTGTCAACCTATTCCTCCAATATATGCCCGCAAAAAACTAGGAAGGAAGGGGTGAAACTGAATACAGATCTCGTGCTCCAAAATCCAAAACAGAAAATCCCATTCTTGCCAAGACTCCAGTCCTCTGGATCACTTGGCTAAAACCTCAGAACATGAAGGAAGCTGGTATTTCCATGCCTCGGAAGTTAAGTAGTGGGAAAGATGCCCACGCAGTCCTTTTCAATAATCTTCATCCTTCTGTCAGAAGAGAGGGAGCAGCAAAAGGGTCAAAATTTTCCTGGCTTAAAAAGCAGCCCATTAACTCCTGGGCGGCTGGAGATCACTTAAAAATGCACACGCAGAGACACGCACACACACTTCTCTCTGGCTTGCAGGGAAACAAGCCTGCCATTCTTAGGTGTGAATATTTATGTGTTTAGTCTCCAACGGATACAGCTCTGCCTTTGCCAAGTCCCTGGCTTTTCGGCAAGGGGGGGTCGCGACTGTACACACTTCTCCCTTTCAGCAGGCTCTCCCGCCCCACTCAAAAAGGGGTTTTGTGATTTAGTGGGATTTAGCAGACACGAGGCTTCTTTCCCTATTCCAAATAGTCATTTTCAATGAAGCCAGAGAACTTGGTTCTGAGCTTGGGTGCAACCCTCAACCTATGATTAAAGGTCCGCATCCCAAAATCTGAAAGGATTTGCTATGTTTCAGTTCTTGCGAGCACTTTAACACACCACAGGGGCTTGAGAGACTCAATAAAAAGGAAGGGATAAGGAGGTGATTTGTGCCAGACTACTATTATGGCAGATCTGCTCGCATTTCATACGTTGCACCTACACTATAGAGTGAATGCAGTTTGACACCACTTTAACCGCCCTGGAATGTTATGGAATCCTAGGAGTTCTAGTTTCCATAGCACTGAGCCAGGATTCCATAGCACTGAGCCATGGCAGTTAAAGTAGTGTCAAACTGTATTAATTGTGCAGGGTAGGTGCATCCAGTGGTGAAAAACCAGGACATGTGTGGCCAGAGAGTGGTCCAGATAGCAAAAAACGATCATCGAGGAAGAACATCCAAGCTGAGAGAGGCTGAAACAGGTTGCTTTTTGTCAGGGGCGGCTCAACCCATTACGCAAAGTAAGCTTTTGCAGTGTAGTTGATTTTGCCCAGGGACGCTCTTGAGGCGCTCTTGGGGGAAAATATACCTTGACATATGCGAGTTGTAGTTACTCGGATGTATAGTTCACCTACAATCAAAGAGCATTCTGAACTCCACCAATGATGGAATTGAACTAAATATGGCACACAGAACTCCCACGACGAACAGAAAATATATACCAGTGATTGACTGGGGGGGGGGGGGTGCAAAATACTGTTTGCTTACCATTGAAAATTGTCTAGGGTCGCCTCTGCTTTTTGTTGGGGAATCTGAGCTAGTAGGCTCAAAAATAATCTTCAGTTGGGGTGCAGGTAAAGGTAAAGGTTTTCCCCTGACATTAAGTCCAGTCGTGTCTGACTCTGGGAGTTGGTGCTCATCTCCATTTCTATGCCAAAGAGCCAGCGTTGTCCGGAGACACCTCCGAGGTCATGTGGCCGGCATGATTGCATGGAGCACGGTTACCTTCCCGCCGGAGCGGTACCTATTGATCTACTCACATTTGCATGTTTTCGAACTGCTAGGTTGGCAGAAGTTGGGGTGGAATCCATTGGGGTGATTCCACCATAAATATAGCAGAGTACCAGAAATGAACTTCATAACCAGAAGAAACTTTTCGCCTGAGCTTATTGGGAAAACCAAAATTATACCTCTCCTTGTCCTGTCCCTGGTTAACAGAGGAAAACGATGTTTGGATTTTGAACTAAGGACTGCATCAGATGTAGCCGATCATGTGACGCAAAACTACTTCTATCCGTTCCTTGTGGGACTCCTTCTTAAAAATATGTTTAAAGTGTGTAGAAACTGAAGTTTTTGGAGTTGGCTTGAGTTGGTGGTGCAGCAAGTTAAACTGCTGAGCTGCAGAACTTGCTGACTGAAAGGTCAGTGGTTCAAATCCACAGAACAGAGTGAGCTCCCATTGTTAGCCCCAACTTCTGCCAGCCTAGCAGTTTGAAAATATGCAAATATGAGTAGATCAATAAGTACCGCTCCGGCGGGAAAGTAACAATGCTCCATGCAGTCATGCTGGCCACGTGACCTTGGAGGCGTCTACGGACAACACTGGCTCTTTGGCTTAGAAATGGAGATGAATACCACTAGATTTAATGCCAAATGGAAATATTTACCTTTACTTAAGTTTATTCTGCAGGAAGGGAAACTAATCTATGCTGTCCCAAAGGTCAGTCACCATTTCCCCACCAAGACATTCAAAAAGGCTAGGATCAACACTATGGTGGAAATAGTAGAGGGGACTGCTGCCTCTTTTTAGGTTTTGAGACTCAACTCAAAGAAGAGGGTGGTTCCTTTGTTAATAAGAGTTAAGTCATGATACTGGCGCAGACCTATGAATAAGTCAACCCAGCTTTTTGGGTTGATTTTTTGACTAAAACGTCTAGGCTTATACGTAAGTTTACAGAGTAGATGGCAAATGTTAAAATAGAACAAAACGAATTCTGTTATTAAGCCCTAAGAATGTAGCAGGCTGACTGTACTAGAACCAGACTGTCCAGAGGAGAGCGACTAAAATGATAAAAGGTCTGGAGAACAAGGCCTATGAGGAGCGGCTTAAGGAGCTGGGCATGTTTAGCCTGAAGAAGAGAAGGCTGAGAGGGGATATGATGCCATGTATAAATATGTGAGAGGAAGCCACAGGGAGGAGGGAGCAAGCTTGTTTTCTCCTTCCCTGGAGTCTAGGACGTGGAACAATGGCTTCAAACTACAAAAAAGGAGATTCCATCTGAACATTAGGAAGAACTTCCTGACTGTGAGAGCTGTTCAGCAGTGGAACTCTCTGCCCCGGAGTGTGGGGAGGCTCCTTCTTTGGAGGCTTTTAAACAGAGGCTGGATGGCCATCTGTTGGGGGTGATTTGAATGCAATTCCTGCTTCTTGGCAGGGGGTTGGACTGGATGGCCCATGAGGTCTCTTCCAACTCTTTGATTCTATGATTCTAACCTGAAACAGCAATTAATCAGTTAAAGAGACGTTTCTGCAATTTTTAATTGGAAGATTCTTTTACATAAATAAACGACATTAGAACATTAACAGTCTGTGTAAACACGACCTTTCTGCAACATTATTTTTCTTCCAACAGGCAATTGGTGGCTGCCAATTTTTTTAAAAAAACAGCTGAACTCTGCCAGTACCCATCTGCGCCTTTTTTGTACAAGAGTAATCCATTTCCACACGAAGATAATGTGCCAAAGCCTCCTTAACAACATCTAAATGGACGGTTGCTTCTTAATAGTTTTTCAACTTGGATCACTAATAATTTGGGTCATTTCTTTGCAGATGCACTTCTCCCTTTTTCACCGTATGAATTTTATAGGCAAATGAGCAAGAGAAATCTGATTAAGTGTTCACCTGTAGAATGAATGCCCACTGACACCACTTTAACTGCCATGGGTCAATGCTATGGAATCCTAGGAAATCTAGTTTGGTGAGGCATCAGCAATATTTAGCAGAGAAGGCTACAAACCTTGTAAAACTACAACTCCAATCATTCCACAACACTAAGCCATGGCAGTTAAAGTGTCAATCAGCATTAAATCTACAATTTAGATCAGGCTTGGGGAAACCTCTGCCCTCCAGGTATTTTGGATTTTAACTCCCACAATTCCTGACAGCCTCAGACCCCTTCCTTTTCCCTCTCAGCCACTTAAGCGGAAAAGGAAAGGGCCTGAGGCTGTTAGGAATTGTGGGAGGTGAAGTCCAAAGCACCTGGAGGGCCCAAGTTTGACCCAAGTTTGAGCTAGATTGTAGATTTGCTATAATTTACAATCTAGCTCAGGCTGTTTTAGACCAACTGTGACCTCAAGAGGCTGGTAACAATTAATAAGGGTTATAAATATCCATTGGTAATGTTTTCTTTTATATAAGCTCCATATAGAATAGCGTAATTGCACAATGAAGCTCAGGAATGTGCCCCATGGTGCAATACACAATGCCCAACATGCAGTATTCAGTGACAGTCACCCAATGAATATACCGTACTCTTGTGCATCTACATGCATAATGGTTCTAGATTCACCACTCTGCAAATGTCAACTGAATTTGGAAATTGCACAATATAGAACTACATGCATTATGAATTTTTGTTTGCATGTGTTACTAACAGGATGCAAGCCTAGGCTTGGGAAAACTTCTGCCCTCCAGGTATTTTGGATTTCAACTCCCACAATTCCTTAGAGCCTCAGGCCCCTTCCTTTTCCCCCTCAGCCAATCACCTTGCTATCAGCAACCGTGCTCAGGTCTTGCAGACACAGGACAACTGTGACTTTCCTGATTGAGCCTCTCCATCTGGAATGTGGTTTCTCTTGGTTCTTGGGGTCTTCTACCTTCAAAGCATTATTGCCTTTTCTAGTGAGTTGTCTTCTCCTGATATGGCTAAAGCAGGCATGGGCAAACTTTGGCCCTTCAGGAGTTTTGGACTTCAACTCCCACAATTTCTAACAGCCTCAGGCCCCTTCCTTTTCCCCCTCCACTGCTTATGGTAAAGGCCTGAGACTGTTAGGAATTGTTGGAGTTGAAGTCCAAAGCACCTGGAGGTCCTAAGTTTGCCCATGCCTAATCTAAATGCACCTCAAGAGTCACAGTAGAAGACAGTTATAGCCAGGATGTATAGTTGACCATTTCAACAGTCTTCCTCAGTCAATCATTAAATGTGTTATTGTGCAAGGATACTTGTTGCATTGGATTGCACACTCTGTATGCATGCATGAACGTGTGCATTGACATGCGCATTGAATTCCATATTTGAGCTCTTGGTTCAATCGCAGAACATGGTCATGCAACACAAAAGTTGCACAGCGCCATTCATGGAATTGTAGAGTTGCATGAGACCTCAGGAGTCATCCAGTCCAACCCTCTGCCGTACAGGAAAATACAATCAAAGCTCTCCCGACGAATGGCCATCCAGCCTATGCTTAAAAACCTCCAGAGAAGGAGATTCCATCACAACATATAGAGTTTTATTTCTTGTAACTGTTTTATGGCATTTAAACTCTCTTGCAAGTTTAATTCTATTTTAATTTTTATATGTTGAAGACATTAAATTACATTTTGTAGTGACTTGAGCCACTTAGGATCTTGGTTAAGAGAGGAAAAGGCAATATAAATATCAGTGCAATTTGCTGGCCAACAGCCTTCTTATCATCCAATTAACTAACTTCAGACACAGTTGTTTCTACTTCAGTAGCAGCTCTTATTTTTCTTTACTTTTTATTCATTGCAGTAACACTTACTCTTTAGCACAGTCAGATGCAAGGGAGAAGAGCAAAGAGAAAAAAACAAATGGTATCTGGTATATTTATACCCCTCTGTTATCAGCTCATTAATTCAGTGTCCGGCCTCCTAGTCTATAGCAACATCTTCCTTGTCTGTTCCACACAAGCTTCATAATGCCCCACAACTTAACTCCTTCACAGATTACAGCATGATAATAATAAATATTATAATAATGATAATAAATATTATAATTATGATGATGGTGATACATAATTCTGCATGTGAAATTGCATCCTGTGCAACCCTGATATGGGATCTCAGACCTCTTCTACACTGCCATATAATCCAGATCATCAAAGCAGATAATCCACATTATCTTAGTTGAACTGTATCAGGTCTGTTTACACTGCCAAATAACCCAGTTCAAAGCAGATAATCTGGACTTTATATGGCAATGTAGAAGGAGCCTCCATCACTGGGCGAGTCTACACATTTCTGTTGGCGCTGTTACCTGTAAAGGAGGTTGACAGTTTCACAGCAGCCGCTGTGTAGCGCCGTTAATAATACATGACAGTTCTTCTTTTAAATCAGTCTCATATTTCCTCGAATGGATTGTTTTCCCCTCCTTGGAACAAGCAGAGCTATTGTGCTTTAATCAAAGAACATCAGATAAACTAATCTTACATGTCTACCAGCAGAAGGTGTAATCTTCAACGGTTAAACGTTCCGGCTGATCCAAAGACAAAGGGGAACTCTTCTGAGTTTTTGAGACATGGGTGCCACACCCCTCTATTCACACACATTGGCTTTGGAAGGATTGCCTTCACCTCCCCAAAACAGGGAGTGGGAGGAAAGGGAGAGAGGGAGGGAGAGAGTTAGATAATACATAATAGATGATAGATGATTGATAGATAGATAAGAGGACACTATTTATAAACTGTCTGTATATGTTGGCTCCCAAATTCGGATGGAAGTTATCTTGGCTCATTGAGCATCAATTCTCTAATACTCTTACACTGATAACCTAAGCTGTTATCACAGATGGAGAAGACAGGGTTATAAACAGTACAGGAGATAGATAGATAGATAGATAGATAGATAGATAGATAGATAGATAGATAGATAGATAGATAGATAGATAGATATAGATAGAGACAGATAGATATAGATAGAGACAGACAGATAGATAGATAGATAGATAGATAGATAGATAGATAGATAGATAGATAGATAGATAGATAGATAGATCAATAGATAGATCAATAGACAGATCAATAGATAGATAGGTGATAGGTGGTTAGACAGAGATAATTTCATAATTTGAAACTACATAATTGCTTTGCATTGAAATATATACATATGTGCCTTCAGGTCACCTGTTAATTTAGGATGACCCCATGGATTGCAATAACACTAACCTAAACTGAACCTTTTAGCTTCCAATACCAGAAGGGATCTGGTATCTTTAGAATACCTATAGATTGGGAGTATTTAGAGTACTTATAAATATATGTGTATTAACAAATTGTGGTGCTATTACCACAATCATAAATATCTCCTTAAACCCAACTTAAACTCCAGGGAGCTGCTAGGTGTTATGAAGGTGTGCAATGCAGATTAATGGGAAGCTTCAGGATAATGTCTTGCTCTATTTTTACTCATAACCATAATATCACCTTTTTTCCTTGTCTTTTACTTTTGTTGTATTTTGTATTTTGAAATGGTCATATGACTGATCAATTAAATAAATTATTATTATTACTATAATATGATGCCATTGAGTGTGGAAATAAATGTGAAATGCACAAAGCTCTGTATGATGCAGAATTGTAGAGTACAATGTGCAACATGTATGTTCAAGTTCAATAAACAAAGGCATCACAATTGCAGCGCCACTGTATGCATATCCCTTCTACCTTAATAAGCTAAATACAAATGTGTGCATTGCTATTATTATTATTATTCCTTTGGAAGCTTTTAAACAGAGGCTGGATGGCCATCTGTCAGGGGTGATTTGAATGCAACATTCCTGCTTCTTGGCAGGGGGGTTGACTGGATGGCCCATGAGGTCTCTTCCAACTCTTTGATTCTATGATTCTATGATTCTCAACCCCAAAGAGGGACTCAGGACGGCTACCAACAGGCACCATTCAGTGCCGAACAATAAAAAAAGGCATAATATACATTTAGCATACATTAAAACAATCATAAATACATTTTAAAAGTTCACCGTTTCACAACAACTTCCAAATCAACCCATTGCCATCTCCATCTGCCAAAAACAATCCATTAAAACAATATATTCTGTGAAAGCTTGATCCCATAACCAGAATTTGAGCTTTTTCCAGAAGGTCGTGAGGGAGGGGGCAGGTCTGATCTCATTAGGGAGTTTCACAGCCGAGGGGCCACCACTGAGAAGGCCCTGTCTCTCATTCTCACCAAATGTGACTGCGATGGCGGTGGGACTGAGAGCAGGGCCTCCCCGGATGATCTTAAGGTCCTTGATGGTTCATTGGAGGAGACACGTTCCGACAGGTAAAGTGGGCTGGAACCGTTTAGGGCTTTATAGGTCAAGGCCAGCAATTTGAATTGTGCTCGGAAGCTAATAGGCACCCAGTGGAGCTGGCATAACAAGGGGGTTGTAAGCTCCCTGTACCCGGCTCCCGCGAGCAACTTGGCTGCTGAGCATTGGACTACCTGGGGCTTCTGAACAGTCTTCAGAGGCAACCTCACATAGAGTGTGTTGCAGTAATCTATACGGGATGTAACAAGAGTGTGGACCACCGTGGCCAAGTCAGCCCTCCTAAGATATGGGTGCAGCTGGCAAGTAATCTATATGGGATGTAACCAGAACATGGACCACTGTGGCCAAATCAGACCTCCCAAGATTCAGGCTCAAGTTGGGTCATCCTAAATCAACAGGTGACCTAAAGGCACATACTCAAACATCCAACTGTTTTGTGCAATGCTACCCAAATGCCCAACTGTTTCTCTATGAGAATTTATTCACACACAAGTAGCAAAAAAGGATGGTAACAATAGTAGGACAGACAATACCTGCAGGTGCACAAAGAGTAGCCACGGCAGATTAAGTCTCTGCCTTTATTTGCCTCTCTTTTTCCCATTTGTATTGTCACTGCGGAAAACAAAAGACACCGAAGCCTAGACCTCCCTGCAAGTGATGCCTGAACGCAGCCTAAATAACAGAGTGACTAAATGAGAGCAGAACCTGCCGTAATGGAGAAAATAAGCAGCTTTGGCTTGTTACATCTTCAAATGCTGCTTAATAAGATAATTACACAGCTTCCATTAGAGAGGAAAGCTGGCAAGTTGAGGCACTGGGACTCTGGCTGATCCTCCTGGATTTCAATTTCTAAAATTGCAGAAAGTCATGCATTCTTTTCCTTCCTACGAGGAACTAAAAGGCAGTGAGTGCTCAGCTTTTGTCTTCAGGAACATGCCTTGTCGGAATTTGGAACTCCCAGATTAGCCACTCTAATGCTTTTAGATGAGGCCGATGTATCAGGATGGTGCAGTATTTGTTGTTGTTGTCTCCATATCTATATCTATCAATCATCTATCTATCTGTTAATCCATCCATTCAAAGGACATTTCTGTTGTACTAGACTTCTTGCTGATATGTATCTTGTCGAAGGCTTTCATGGCCAGAATCACTGGGTTGCTGTGAGTTTCCCGGGCTGTATGGCCATGTTCCAGAAGCATTCTCTCCTGATGTTTCATCCACATCTATAGCAGGCATCCTCAGAGGTTGTGAGGTCTGATCTTAATGCAGCTGACTCCCAGCCAGCCATGCCACAAGAGTTGGGATTCTCCTTCTCATCTCTATTTTGTTGTTGTTCATTCGTTCGGTCGTCTCCGACTCTTCGTGACTTCACGGACCAGCCCACGCCAGAGCTCCCTGTTGGCCGTCACCACCCCCAGCTCCTTTAAGGTCAGTCCAGTCACTTCAAGGATGCCATCCATCCATCTTGCCCTTGGTCGGCCCCTCTTCCTTTTACCTTCCACTTTCCCCAGCATAATTGTCTTCTCCAGGCTTTCCTGTCTCCTCATGATGTGGCCAAAGTACTTCAACTTTGTTATAAAGCCCTAAATGGCCTTGGCCCAATTTACCTGTCCGAACACAACTCCCTTTACGAACCATCTCGAAGACTAAGATCTTCTGCGGAGGGCCTGCTCTCAGTCCCACCACAATCACAGGCGTGCTTAGTGGGGACAAGAGACAGGGCCTTCTCAGTGATTGCCGCCCGGCTATGGAACTCCGTTCCTAGCAATATTAGAACAGCCCCCTCCCTCCTCTTCTTCAGAAGGATGATGAAGACCTGGCTGTGGGACGAAGCCTTTGGGCCAGAGCAATGAGGCAAAAATAGAATAGCATCCTGAAATGGTTTTTAAGCAACTGACAATTGAAGAGAGATATTGACAAACTGGAATATGTCCAGAGGAGGGCAACTAAAATGATCAAGGGTCTTGAGAAGAAGCCCTATGAGGAGAGGCTTAAAGAGCTGGGCATGTTTAGCCTGAAGAAGAGAAGGCTGAGACATGATAGCCATGTATAAATATGTGAGAGGAAGTCACAGGGAGGAGGGAGCAAGCTTGTTCTCTGCTTCCCTGGAGAGTAGGACGCGGAACAATGGCTTCAAACTACAAGAGAGGAGATTCCATCTGAACATGAGGAAGAACTTCCTGACTGTGAGAGCTATTCAGCAGTGGAACTCTCTGCCCCGGAGTGTGGTGGAGGCTCCTTCTTTGGAGGCTTTAAAACAGGGGCTGGATGGCCATCTGTCAGGGGTGATTTGAATGCAATATTCCTGCTTCTTGGCAGGGGGTTGGACTGGATGGCCCATGAGGTCTCTTCCAATTCTATGATTCTATGATTTTAAAGTGGATATAAGTGATTTTAATGTTAGTGTATATTTATAGTTTTATGTCCTAGCATTGAATGTTTGCCGTATATATGTGGTGCTCCGCCCTGTGGGTGAGTAGAGCAGAATATAAATGGTTCAAATAAATAAATATTCCCAAGCTGTTTATTTCATCATCGTCATCATCTACACCACTGGAGAAATTACAAGGCTTATCCGGTATTGCACCACCTGACATCTGCCGGGAAGTGGCAGCCAATAGTGAAAGGACCAAGGCAGAGACATCTCCAGATCATCCCGTTTGGGTATCAGCCAGCACTTCAACGACTTAAATCTAGAAATAGTTTTCTAAGATCTACAGAGACACTTGCTGGAACACCTCAGCAAGCGAGAGTCCAAAAGTGGCAGGCCCAAACCCAGCACCTCAATCAATGGCTGATACCAAATGAGAGACTCCCCCCTGGGCACACAGAGGACTGGGTGACTTGGCACCACAAGATGCAGAGCCAACCTTCAGAAATGGGGCTACAAAGTGGAATCCTCGACATGCGAGTGTGGAGAAGAGCAAACCACTGACCACCTGCTGCAATGCAACCTGAGCCCTGCCACATGCACAATGGAGGACCTTCTTGCAGCAACACCAGAATCACTCCAAGTGGCCAGATACTGGTCAAAGGACATTTAATCAACTACCAAACTCACAAATTTTGTATTTTGTCTGTTTGTTTGCTTTGTCTGTTAGAAATGTAATATAATCGACTGGTTGCCCTGACACGATAAATAAAAATAAATAAATCATCATCATCATCAACAACAACAACAACAACAACAACAACAACAACAACAACGCAGTCTGAAACCGCATTCTAAGGCAGTGTAGATAGGACCATGTTTCTGTACACTGAAACATCAGAAAGCAAAAGAATCATTATCTCAGCCACAGATATGGACAATTTTGGATTTTGAAAAGTTTGGATTTGGAGATTACACTATGTAACAAAATTTGAAAATAAAAATGCTGTTCCTGATTTGAAAGTATTATTTCCTGTTTAATCGTGCAGTACTTACTTTGAAAATAGTTGTTATACTCCAGAGACTTTGTTTTTGTGACTGCCACAAACTATGCTGAATTGGTTGAGATTCTATGAGATATTCATTGAAATACTATGCTCACCCTGAACCATGTTGGGCTTCTTAAAGGAAGAAACAGTTGACCAACTCCCAAACAGAAACAGTTGACTACTTCCTAACAAAGGATTCCCCCAGACAGGAAGCAGCCAATCTCTGAAGCTGCAAAGCTATTCAATGCTATTCTTCTTCCCTGGAGACTAGGACGTGGAACAATGGCTTCAAACTACAAGAAAGGAGATTCCATCTGAACATGAGGAAGATTTTCCTGACTGTGAGAGCCATTTAGCAGTGGAACTCTCTGCCCCGGAGTGTGGTGGAGGCTCCTTCTTTGGAAGCTTTTAAACAGAGGCTGGATGGCCATCTGTCAGGGGTGATTTAAATGCAATATTCCTGCTTCTTGGCAGTGGGTTGGACTGGATGGCCCATGAGGTCTCCTCCAACGCTTTGATTCTATGATTCAGGGTGGCCAATTGCAGCATTCGAACTTGCCTCAAACAGACAACAGTTCTTTCTCCCACATTGGACATTTCACAGATATATAAACCCCACTTGCCTTGTTTCCAACAGACCTCACAACCTCTAAGGATGCCTGCCATAGATGTGGGAGAAACAGCAGGAGAGAATGCTTCTGGAACATGGCCATACAGCCCAGAAAACTCACAACCATCCAGTGGACTATCAATTTGCACATAGATCTTGTCTACCTTTTTTTTGCCTTGGAATCATGATGCCAAATTATTTGTCTAGGCACCTTTCTCTCTGCGGTGAATATGCCACTGTGAGCCAGGCTTCTGAAAAGATTAGGAAGACATCATTATCTGGAGGGAGGAGAAACTCTCACTTTCAGAGACCGCAGGCTGCAGCATTGCACCAAATGGGCCGGTTTGCTTTGAAGCTCTTCCAGGGAGCTTACAGCCTTCCCATCTGCTGGAAGGTGTCTCCTCCATCAGGCAAATCCCGTCTCCAGCGCCTGAAAAGTGCCAAAGCTGCCAAGTTTGGGAAACACTGTGAGGCTGGGATGAGGGGAAGGGGATGCTCTTCCATTTACCACATCAAAGGCTCTTCCGTCCCCTCACTTTGGCTAATATTTGTTCTGCATGTCTTCTTCCTTTGCGCTTGACACCTTTTATAAACAATTTAAAAAGAAATAATCCTCTGGGGACAGTTTCAAAGAATTAATGCATCCTCCCCACTTCCATCCCCTTTAGTACAGGGTGGGAATCCTTTATCCGAAATGGTTGAGACCAGATTTGGGTTGCTGTGAGTTTTCCAGGCTGAATGGCCATATTCCAGAAGCATTCTCTCCTGATGTTTCACCCACATCTATGGCAGGCATCCTCAGATGTTGTGAAGTCTTGGATTTCTTTCAGATTTTGGAATGCTTGTATTTGCAAGATGAATTTGGTGTTTAAAGTTGGCTTCCGTTTCCAAGATATCGCATCATGCATATTCCATGTGTCTTGATACCTTTAACAACAAATTGGAAGGAAATAATCCTTTGGGGACAATTTAGAAGAATGAATACATCTTCCTCATACCTCCAGTTCCTTTAACACACGTTGGATATCCTTTATTGGAAATGCTTGTTACTAGAAATGTCTTGGATATATTTCGGATTTTGGAATACCTGTATTTGCAAAATGATTATAGAATCATAGAATCAAAGAGTTAGAAGAGACCTCATGGGCCATCCAGTCCAACCCCCTGCCAAGAAGCAGGAATATTGCATTCAAATCACCTGACAGATGGCCATCCAGCCTCTGTTTAAAAGCCTCCAAAGAAGGAGCCTCCACCACACAGAGTTCCACTGCTGAACGGCTCTCACAGTCAGGAAGTTCTTCCTCGTGTTCAGATGGAATCTCCTCTCTTGTAGTTTGAAGCCATTGTTCCGCGTCCTCGTCTCCAAGGAAGCAGAAAACAAGCTTGCTCCCTCCTCCCTGTGGCTTCCTCTCACATATTTATACATGGCTATCATATCTCCTCTCAGCCTTCTCTTCTTCAGGCTAAAAATGCCCAGCTCCTTAAGCCACTCCTCATAGGGCTTGTTCTCCAGACCCTTGATCATTTTAGTCGCCCTCCTCTGGACACATTCCAGCTTGTCAATATCTCTCTTGAATTGTGGTGTCCAGAACTGGACACAATATTCCAGATGTGGTCTAACCAAAGCAGAATAGAGGGGTAGCATTACTTCCCTAGATCTAGACACTATGCTCCTATTGATGCAGGCCAAAATCCCATTGGCTTTTTTTGCCGCCACATCACATTGTTGGCTCATGTTTAATTTGTTGTCCACGAGGACTCCAAGATCTTTTTCACATGTACTGCTCTCAAGCCAGGCGTCCCCCATTCTGTATCTTTGCATACCTTGATACCTTTAACAATAAATTGATATATATATATGCTCTGTGCTTAATGAGTACCTTAAAAACCAAAGAACCAATGAACGAAATCACACCAAACGTCTCACAACACAAGGAGTGACCATCACACAAAAAATTATGATTTTGTCATTTGGGAGTTGTAGTTGCTGGGATTTATAGTTCACCCATAATCAAAGAGCATTCTGAACTCCACCAACGATGGAATTGAACCAAACTTGCCACACAGGACTCCCATGACCAACAGAAAACACTAGAAGGGTTTGGTGGGCTTTGACCTTGAGTTTGGGAGTTGTAGTTCACCTACATCTAGAGAGCGCTGTGGACTCAAACAATGATGGATCTGGACCAAATTTGGCACAAATACTCAATATGCCCAAACATGAACACTGGTGGAGTTTGGGGAAATAGACCTTGGCATTTGGGAGTTGTAGTTACTGGGATTTATAGTTCACCTACGATCAAGGAGCATTCCGAACCCCACTAATGATGGAATTGGACCAAACATCCCACACAGAACCCCCACAACCAACAGAAAATACTGTGTTTTCTGGTGGTCTTTGGTGACCCTTCTTTTTTTTTTTTTTTTTTTAATAATTTTTTATTAGTTTATCACAATTATTACATACTATTGCATTTTCTACATCAACCTCTTTAACATGTTATTTTGTTGTTTTGCTTTGACATTCCTCCCCTTTTTTTTCTCTTTTTTTTTTTTTTCCCCACCTCCGTGCTCCCCTCCACCCGTTTCAAGCCACATTTCTTACATTTCATCAGTCCAAAATTTCATTTCTTCTTGTGACGGTAATTTTCCTTCCTTATTTTTTAATCCATTTATCACAAATTTCCCCCATATAGCATCAAAATCACTTTGTTTCCATATACCTTTTTTAACCTTTAATATACATGTCAGTTTATCGTTTAAAGCTAATTTCCATGCTTCCTTATACCACTCCTCTATTTGTATATTCATTTCTTTTTTCCAATTCCTTGCTATGAGCAGTCTTGCTATAGTTAGCAAATTTGTTATCGCTTCTTTATCCTCCTTTTTCAATTGCTTATTGGTATATAATGATAGTAAGGCTATACTAGGACTTTTATCTATTTTCATATTCATTATAATTTCTATTTCTCTAAATACTTTCTCCCAAAAATTATTTACATATTTACATTGCCACCACATATGTATATATGTTCCTGGTTCTTGACACCCTCTCCAACAATTTATTGAATTATTCTTATTCATGTATGCTATTCTTACCGGTGTTAAGTACCACTTCCATACTAGCTTATATTTGGTGACCCTTCTAACACCCCCCTGGTGACCCCCTCCCCCGGGTCTTGACTTCCCAGGTTGAGAAATGCTGCCTTAAGGCCATCCAGTCCAACTCCCTTCACCAGGGCAAGAAAACATAATCAAAGCCCTCCTGACAAAGGGCCATCCAGCCATTCACACACACACATATATGTATATGACAGATGCAGTATCATAGATTTGAAAGGGACCTAAAGAAGGACGATGATATGTTGTATGTTGTGCTGGTACGGCTGTACCAGGAGCTCCAATTTCCTTTTCTTCCTTTGAGTGTTTGCATGTATTCCAAAGTTCCATGCATTTGCAATAAGGTGGCTTCCCTTGGTTTGCAGTCATGGGGCTAGCCACCTGCCTATCATCGTTGGGTTTTTTAGTTCCGCTCCTTTCCCCAGGGTTCAGGAGGGAAAGGGAGCCATTTTGGTTCAGTCTTACAGTTGAAAGCTTAGCTACAGGACGTAAATCAGCTTCACCTGTAGAGAAGCTTCGTTTCTTATGAAATTCCGGGGGGAAACAGTCCCAAAGCTCTGGCTGGGGAATTTACAGCCTCACAGCTTTAAGGAAAAGCCTTTAAAAGAAACAGTTTCACAGCGCAACCCTTGTTGGGGTTAAAGAAACAAACCCACAACATTCGTGGAGAAAATCCAAAGGACTCCAGCTGGAGAATCTACAAAGCCTTGACTGGTAGGTCTACTCGGGACCCAAGAAGCAGTTTGGAGCCGGGAGTAGAGCCCACACCAGCAAAGTTTAGAAAGCAGATTGCCCAAGGAGGGGTTAAAAAGGGTTTTCCTCTTAAAGAAAAGAAACAGTTCACGAAGCCAGTTGCCTGTCCCTTGTGGACAAGATTAAGAAAGCCACTAGTTGATTCAAAGCCTTGAAATATTTGTTTGACTTGTTTATTTATTTATTTATTTATTTATTTGGAGCATTTATTAACCGCCATTCTCAGCCCACTCGGGCGACTCACGGCGGTGTACAGTACAAAAGGCAATTCACACAAAGACAAGTACAACAGCATATTAACCATACAACAATACAACAGTTAAAATTACACTAACTAATCCGCTTCGTCTCGTAATAGAATCGTGACCAATCTCGTATTCCTTGTACCATTCCAGTTGTCTTTACCACATTACTATAGCACTTAATTAAATGCCCTCTCGAACAGCCACGTCTTGAGGCTTTTTCGGAAGGACAAAAGAGAGGGCCCTTCCTAGAGAGATGTATTTGATTGTTTGTTGAAGACTAAGCAATAATAAAGGACTTTGTTAAACTTTTCAACTTCTAAAGACTTTGTATAGGAAAATCCTTAGGGCCTCTCAGCCGAGGCACCCCAGCTTCCCACTGGGCACAAAGAGCACGTCCTGTTCAAAAGCCAATTGCTATAGGCCTAGTACCTGACAGCACACATGTTCTGAGTAGGGAAACCAGACAATCTCCACATCAACACTGGCAAAGAAACAGCAAGAAATACTGTTTACCCACAAACATAAAGACATGACATATATTAGAAACCAACACTTTCTCATTACTTTATTTTCCAAATCAACAGACTGGGCCACAGCAACGTGTGGCAGGGGACAGCTAGTGTTAAATACAAATATTTTAAATAGTTTTCTGAATGAAACACTGAGCCATCAGAAAGTAAATTTTTAAAAAAAAGAATAGCTCAAGGAATTTGGTTGCTTGTCTTTTCTAAATAGCAGAGTGCATGCCAAAAATCCTATTTAAATTCCAGTCCTAATTAGACATTTTGGCTGAGATTCAACATCAGGGTGGAATGGCTTAAACCTCCACAAGCCAAACTGTGCATAAATTATGCCATTCTTGGATGAAGTGGCAACTGAGCCTGTGACAAATGTGCAAGCAAAAGCGCAATCAGATACGAATAGCCTTTCCAGGTATATACGTTGATGAGAAATTACACCTCATGCCCAATTCTGCTTGATGACAAAATGTGAGTGTTTCTCTAATATACCATCAAATATTCAAAAGCCGTGTTCATCCCATCAGCCACATACAGCTCATTAAAATGGCAAGTAGTTATTTTATTAGTGTTATACATGTAAAAAATATTCTTACACATATTTATATACTGTTAGTCATAAATGACAAAATATCCTGGAAATGTATGCTATTATCTTACAAATCATATGTCTTTAAAAATATAAATGAAAGGTTTTCATGCAATGTGTTGTTTTTCATGCACTTTGTTATTACAGTTTATTTATGTGTCCGTATCTCTTATAAAGGTTTGATTTAATACCCAGTTTGCAAGCCAAACAATAACTGTACCACAAAATGATATATTTTTAATGGCTGCTCCTGAGAAGTCTCTCCGAAGTAGATGACTTCCAATGTCTTGGGATTTTATCATACAATATGGTAGGCTTGTGCATATCAGCTGAACCTCGATCTATTTCTGTTGGCCGGATTCTGGTAGACTCTCTACCCATTTTTGGCTGCCTCCCAAAAATGGGCATGTAGCCAGATAGCTGTTTTTGTTTCACAGCCAAAAAATATGGCTAAATCTGGCCCATTGGCAGCAACGGGGAACTTACGTAACTCCCTTTTCCGTTCCTGAAACTCTTTCTTTTTTTCCCTTCAAGGGAGCCTGGGTTTCAGCAATGGGGTTAAGGTAACACCCTTCTTGAGATGCTTTCCTTTTTCCATTCAAGGGATTCWGGATTTCAGTAATGGGGTTAAGGAAGCACCCTTCCTGGGACCCTTTCCTTTTTTTTTCCATTCAAGGGATTCTGGGTTTCAGCAATGAGGTTAATGAAGCACCCTTCCTGGGACCCRTTCCTTTTTTCCTTTCAAGGGATTCTGGGTTTRGGCAACAGGGTTAAGGAAGCACCCTTCCTGGGACCCTTGCCTTTTTTCCTTTCAAGGGATTCTGGGTTTCGGCAACAGGGTTAAGGAAGCACCCTTCCTGGGACRCTTMCCTTTTTTCCWTTCAAGGGATTCTGGGTTTCGGCAACGGGGTTAAGGAACCACCCTTCCTGGGACCCTTTCCTTTTTTTCCATTCAAGGGATTCTGMGTTTCAGCAATGGGGTTAAGGAAGCACCKTTCCTGGGACCCTTTCCTTTTTTCCATTCAAGGGATTCTGGGTTTCAGCAACGGGGTTAAGGAACCACCCTTCCTGGGACCCTTTCCTTTTTTTCCATTCAAGGGATTCTGTATTTCAGCAATGGGGTTAAGGAAGCACCATTCCTGGGACCCTTTCCTTTTTTCCATTCAAGGGATTCTGGGTTTCAGCAATGGGGTTAAGGAACCACCCTTCCTGGGACCCTTTCCTTTTTTCCATTCAAGGGATTCTGGGTTTCGGCAACGGGGTTAAGGAAGCACCCTTCCTGGGACCCTTTCTTTTTTTCCATTCAAGGGATTCTGGGTTTCAGCAATGGGATTAATGAAGCACCCTTCCTGGGACCCWTTCCTTTTTTCCACTCAAGGGATTCTGGGTTTCAGCAATGGGGTTAAGAAAGCACCCTTCCTGGGACCCTTTCCTTTTTTTCCATTCAAGGGATTCTGGGTTTCAGCAATGGGGTTAAGAAAGCACCCTTCCTGGGATTCTGGGTTTCAGCAACAGCGTTAAGGAAGGAGACAAAGCTTACATAAGACACATCACAGCATTCTTCTATTCCGATTGGCCCAATGGCAAGACCCACAGGAAAACCACATGCGAGCAGCATGCGGTAGCCTCTTCGTGCGTTGCATCATGCTGAATAGGGGAGGAGGAGACATGATCGACAGCCACGTGGTCCTGTTACAGTCCAAAAAACATGACGGCTGGGCACTTACCGTTACAGCCAACCGACCAAGCCGAACAAGATGTATTGTCAAATAGAAAATGGCTAAAATGGATCTGCACACATGCCTACAAGACTGTTGAAGTGCAATTGCAGCAGGATAAAAGCACTTGTTGATGAGACTTTTCCACACAAGGTTACGGTTGTTCTGTGGTCACATTGCACTTGATTCATGATGGGATCATTCTTTCATTGACAAGAAAAATCATCCATGAATCCAGTATTGTTGCTGTTGCACATCCTTCCCTGTGCAAACATTCCCAGTACTGCAAAGTGGAGGAGGGTCCCACAAGAAACTGTGTAATTGTGCATGTGCCAAAATATAAAGATAGACAAAAGAAAGAGTATAGAAAAAAACACAGTTTGTATGTGTTGGGTAAGGCAAATTGTACTGGAAGCAAAGCTGTGTAGGAATTAACATCAACCAAGTGCCAACATTGTGCAGTTGTGCCGAGGTGTGAAAGAAACCATTCCCATAATGACATGCTTCTGTTTTGTAAAACAATATGATTGCAAAAGATGATGTGTTGAAATGATAAAATCTCCAGATTACCATTCCCATGTAGAAGAACCTAAGAGTTACAGTCCAAGAAATGTCTTTGTACTGCATCCTGTCAGATCCCCAAAATCTGGAGGAAAGCAAGAATTATAGCCATCTTGAAGCCAGGCAAGGACCGTAATGATCCAAAATGAAAGACTCTGTCCTCTGCACACAGAAAACTGGGCGACTTGGAAGGCGATGAACAGACTGCGCTCTGGCACCACAAGATGCAGAGTCAACCTTAAGAAATGGGGCTACAAAGTAGAATTCATGACATGCGAGTGTGGAGAGGAGCAAACCACTGACCACCTGCTGCAATGCAACCTGAGCCCTGCCACATGCACCATGGAAGACCTTCTTGCGGCAACACCAGAAGCACTCCAAGTGGCCAGCTACTGGTCAAAGGACATTTAATAGAATACCAAGTCTCCAAATTTTGTGTTTTGTTTGTTTGTTTGTTTGTTTTTTAATGCAATACAACTGGTTTGTTTCACTCCTGACACGATAAATTAAATAACGGTCTTTATCGAGACCATTGCTAACAATTATGTCTATTAATATATTTATTTCAGATATTTGTACCCCGCTCTTCTCACACACACACCCCAGGAGGGAGAGAGGAATAGAGAGAGAAAGGGAAGGGGAAAGATATCTCTGAGTCTCACTTTCATCCTCTTATCTTCTTTCACTTCTAAGACTCAGGGTAGAAGAGGTTAGTGGGGTCCATATAATGCAGCCTAGATATTATCTTTGGTTTCTCTAAAATCCACTGCAAAGGCGAGAGATTAAAGGCGCGGGCGCCCCATCTTTGAACTCCTGAGCTGCCATCTGCCCACAAAGAACCTCTCACCTGTCAATCAGCTTCTTCCGAAATGCCAGAGGCTGAATGATACAGATCAGAGATGGGTTTCTACTGAGAGGAGCGTCTATGTTGAGGCTTCCTCCCCATCATCCCCGCTGCCTCCTCCCTCAGGAGACAAAGCACAAGGATTGCCAGTTGTCCAGGTATTAGGTTTACGCTCCCAGATTTGGGGAAACCTTATCCTTGTGACATTTATGCAGGACCGTCTGCTGGCTCCCATCTGTGTATTCACCAACATTTGCCAAATTAAATCAGCATCTTTTGCTTTTCATGTAATTCACATCTGCGCACAGCAAAGGGAAAGCTGGGGATCAGATAGATCATTAAATCAAACTGTATGAAACATTGATATCAAGGTATGCATTTGTCCATTCTCTCAATATCCACCAGCAAGTATGGAGGGTATGTTTGCCATGGCTTTGGTTCCCTTTGGAGCTATTTTAGATCAAAAGGAGATTTCTGGTCACTTACTGTGGCTAGAAAGGGGCTTTCCTCAACACAAATTGGCAGGCAAGGGCTAAAAACGTTGTGAAATGCCCCCACAATCCTTATGAGAGCATTCAGGTACATTTAAGTGACAGAAGTGTATTTTTTGCATGTGTGATGGAAGGGAATGTGAACATAAGAGAATCAATTTACCTGTCTCCATGTACTTCCAACCATTTACTTCCAACCATTGGCACAGTAGTCCTGATTTATAACAGCCACCAACAGATGCAACGAGTGTCAAAGAAAGTAGATTCAATGTATTGTTGAAAGATTTCATGGCTGGAATCACTGGGTTGTTGTAGGTTTTTCGGGTTGTATGGCCATGTTCCAGAAGCATTCTCTCCTGACATTTCACCCACATCTATGACAGGCATCCTCAGAGGTTGTGAGGTTTGTTGGAAACTAGGAAAATTGGGTTTATATATCTGTGGAATATCCAGGGTGGGAGAAAGAACTCTTGTCTGTTGGAGCTAGGTGTGAATGTTTCAATTGGCCACCTTGATTAGCATTTGATGGCCTGACAGTTTTAAGGTGTGGCTTGTTACTGCCTGGGAAATTCCTTTGTTGAGAGGTGATTAGGTGTTCCTGGTTGTTTCTTGTCTGGAGTTCCCCTGTGCTTGAGTTTTATTTTTTATTTACTGTTATAAATAAAAAACAAAACATACAATCAGGAATTATGAATTGTATTAGTCTATGCTGCCATATAATCCATTTCAAAGCAGATTATCCGGATTTTATATGGCAGTGTGGAAGGGGCCTGAGATACCAGGGTTTGCCAAGAAAACTCAATTATAAGGTAAGTTTACCTTCATCACAAGTCAGAAATTACTTGAAGATACTGGATTGCTATGAGTTTTCCGGGCTGTCTGGCCATGTTCCACAAGCATTCTCTCCTGATATTTCACCCACATCTATGGCAGGCATCCTCGGAGGTTGTAAGGTCTTGTCGAAGGCTTTCATGGCCAGAATCACTGGGTTGTTGTAGGTTTTTCTGGGCTATATGGCCATGTTCTGGAGGCAATTTTACTCCTGATGTTTCGCCTGCATCTATGGCAAGCATCCTCAGAGGTAGTGAGGTCTGTTGGAAGTAGGAAAAATGGGTTTATCTATCTGTGGAATGACCAGGGTGAGACAAAGGATTACAACAGCAAAACAACAGAGGGAAAACAAACAGGCACATAAAATCACTCTCAACAAAAGATTCCCCCAGGCACTTCCACTTCCAAGCCATTGAATGCTAATCAAGGTGATCAGCTGAAACATTCACACCTAGCCCCAGCGGACAGAAGTCCTTTGTCCCAAACCAAATAAAACAACTCAGTGCCCAAATCTTTACTTTTTTGCTCTCTAAAAAGTAGGCACAAACATTATAGGAAGGGATTGCTGTAACATAATAAGTACAGAACTACTGAACCGTGCATATTTTTAAGGGGGAGGGGGAGGAAGCAGAGGGAAATCTGAACTCACCGAACAGACGGTTACAAATGAGAGGGAGGAAGAGCCTGGTGGCTTTTATCTCCAGGAGCATCTCAGGAAACCAGTGGGACTCACTTTTTGGCACAAAGGAGTGTTCAGACCATCTGCCAAATATTTGGAGGGGCAAAAGGTGGTGGCCAGAGGGAGTGGGAAGGACAGAGCAGAGGTAGGGAGTGCAGCTTGACACTCATTTTCTAGATCTAATTAATCTAATTAGCCTTCTCCTGTTGGATTCCTGAGCCTGGATTGATGTTTCGGCAGATTTGTGTTGAACTAAAGGGCAAAGACATTCAAGCGTTGCCAAAGTTTCATGCAGAGATTGGGAAGGCCTGGCTTCCCTTTGGACCTTAGGTCTCAGGTCCTAGCTAGCCAGCCTGGACAAATGTTGACCCTGGGATCTAAGATCTAAGAATGTCATGAACTTCGGAGGATCAATGAGCTGTCAGAGTTCAAACCACCTGAAGACCCTTCTCTTCCATCAGGCCTGCCCAGTCCATTTTACACTATTTATTTTACATTTACATTATATTACTATTGGAATCTTTGTACCATGTATTTTAATATAGGTTGTTGTAGGTTTTTCAGGCTATATGGCCATGTTCTAGAGGCATTCTCTCCTGACGTTTCGCCTCCATCTATGGCAAGCATCCTCAGAGGTTGTGAGGTCTCACACCTCTGAGGATGCTTGCCATAGATGCAGGCGAAACGTCAGGAGAGAATGCCTCTAGAACAGTGTTCTCAACCTTGCGAATGCCGTGACCCCTTAATGCAGTTCCATATGTTGTGGTGACCCCCAACCATAATATTGTTTTCGTTGCTACTTGATATCTGTCATTTTAGTACTGTTATAAATCGTAATGTAAATTTCCGATATGCAGGATATACTTTCATTCACTGGACTAAATTGAGCACAAATACCCAATATGCCCAAATGTGAATGCTAGTGGGGTTGGGGGGGGGGGGAGGATTGATTTTGTAATTTGGGAGTTGTAGTTGCTGGGATTTATAGTTCACCTATAATCAAAAAGCATTCTGAACTCCACCAGCGATGGATTTAAACCGAACTTGGCACAAAGAACTCCCATGACCAACAGAAAACACTGGAAGGTTTGTGGGCATTGACCTTGAGTTTGGGAGTTGTAGTTCACCTATATCCAGAGAACACTGTGGACTCAAACAATGATGGATCTGGACCAAACTTGGCACGAATACTCAATATGCCCAAATGTGAACACTGGTGGAGTCTGGGGAAAAATAGACCTTGACATTTGGGAGTTGTAGTTGTTGGGATTTATAGTTCACCTACAATCAAAGAACATTCTGAACTTGACCAACAGTAGAATTGGGTCAAACTTCCCACACAGAATCCCAGTAACCACTAGAAAATACTATGTTTTCTGATGGTTTTTGGCGAGCCCTTTGACGCCTCCTCATGACCCCCTCAGGGGTCCCAACCCCCAGGTTGAGAAACACTGCTCTAGAACATGGCCATATAGCCTGAAAAACCTACAACAACCCAGTGATTCCAGCCATGAAAGCCTTCAACAATATATTTTACTATATGTATTTCATGCAGGAGTAATGTGTTTAATCTGTGCATTTTATTGTATGTATTTTATGCTGACGTGTTTTATCAGCAGTAGCAGCATCACAAGAGCCTGGAACCCCAGGTCTTGACAGTGGCCAAGGAAGCTTTTGCACAATTAAAACTTATGCACTAGTTGCACTCATACCTTGAGATGTCAGATTTGGCCATGGTAGTCCATTCTTTTGGTACATCCTGAATAGACTACTGCAATGTGCTCTGCGTGGGATTGCCTTTAAAGACTGTTCAGAAGCTTCAAGTAGTCCAACAGGCAGTAGCCAGTGTGCTGTCGCACGCTGGACCTGTGCATAAGACTGTAGACAGGACATAAATTCTGTGTGCCCAACGGGATGCCGGGGCTGCCTCAGATTAAAGGCCCTTGGATTTCCTTAAAACAGAGTCTTTAGATTGCTTAAAGGTTCAACAAAGTTCTTTATTAATGAAAACAAACAGGTACTTTAAGGCTTTCTTAACAGTCTATTGGCTCTCTCTCAATCTTGTCCACAGGGAACAGGCACTATCTTCATAACTGTATACTAACTAATGGGGAAATCCTTAACTTCTAATCTGGGCAGTCTGTCTTTGCCTCTGTTGGCGTGGAGCCCCTGCACCCGGTACCAATTGCTTCTGGCTTCCGCGAGTGACCCTTACCAAGCAGAGCTTTGTAGACTTCCAGGGGAAAAGGAATTCAGGTTTCCGTGATGGCTGACTGAAGTCCTTCAGCAAAGGAGCTGTAGGGCTGTATAACCCCGGTCAAGCTGTAGGCTGTATATCTCCCCGGCCAAGCCGTAGAAGATGAAGCTTTCTACAGGAGCTCTTGGTATTATGTCCTGCATGAAAAGCTTCTCTGTGTGGACTGAACCCAAACTGGCTCCTATTCCCTCCAAAACCCAAAGGGGGCGGGACCAGGGAACCTAACTATAATTGACAGGTGGCTTGCCCTATGATTGCAGCCAAAAGAAGCCACCTATCTGCAGAGTCCCTGAAACTTAGGACTATAACAAACATTAAATGCAAAGCAAACAAAATTGGAGCTCCTGGTTTTGTACCTGCACAGCCAGGTTCCTTATTGGAGTAGGGTACAGGGAGCACACAACCCCCTCCCCCTTGGGTGTTAGCTCCACTGGCAGCCAGTCTGCTGCTGAGCACAATTCAAAGTGTTGGCTTTGGCTGATAAAGCCCTAAACCAGGGGTCTCCAAACTAAGGCCCAAGGGCTGGATATGGCTGTCCAAGGTCATTTACCTGGTACTCGTTCAGGGTCAACCTAAGTCTGAAATGACTAGAAAGCACACAACAACAATCCTCTCTCATTAGCCAAAAGCAGGCCCACACTTCTCACTGAAATACTATTAAGTTTATATTTGTTAAAATTGTTCTTCATTTTAATTATTGTATTGTTTTTAAGTGCTTTTTGCACTACAAATAAGATGTGTGCAGTGTGCATAGGAATTCATTCATGTTTTTTCAAAGTATAATCCGGCCCTCCAACAGTTTGAGGGACTGTGACCTGGCCCTCTGTTTAAAAAGTTTAAGGACCCCTGCTCTAAACAGTTCCAGCCCAGCTTACCTGTCCAAACGTATTTTCCTCTATGAACCATCTCAGAGGTTAAGATCATCCGGGGAGGCCCTGCTCTCAGTCCTACCTCCTTTGCAGGCGCAACTGCTTAAACAGCTGATGGGGGAAAGGAATGGGTCTGAGGCTGCTAGGAATTGTGGGAGTTGAAGTCCAAAGCACCTGAAGGGTCCAAGTTTGCCCATGTCTTGTATTTCAAGGGTGACCGCTGTATCCTTTAATACTCAATTGGAATCCAGAATAATTGAAAACAAATGAAACATTGGTGGGCATGACTTGATTCTCTGTGGCCATTTGTTTCACACAGAGGAGGGTTATTGCAAAGACAAGTGGTTAAGAACTCCATTTACTTTCATTTAGAAGAAGGGATTCCATTGTTTTGTAAGGAGAGTTGCATGGCAATGAATTCTTATCATTCAAAAGCCCCTTCTTCATTTCCAGACAAAAAGGAAGAAACTCTGGATAGCATTTCTGGTCTGTTTACCCACACCACGCCCTTCAAGGAGATTGGCGAGAAATTCCTGGTCTTTGCTTAAGGATTTGATGGTGCAATTAGAAGCTTTTGGAGGTAACAGAAGAGGGAGACAAGATTGAACCAAGGAGAACTTGAGAAAGCTATCTTGGGCATGAGGCAGTTCACTTGTGGGGCACAAGGGAAAGAGGCAATTCCCAGATTGTATTGTCAAAGGCTTTCATGGCTGGAATCACTGGGTTGTTGTAGGTTTTTCGGGCTATATGGCCATGTTCTAGAAGCATTCTCTCCTGACATTTTGACTGCATCTATGGCAAGCATTCTTAGAGGTTGTTAGGTCATTTCTCAGATTGTTTCTTAGATGCCTATGCAAGCTTTTGAACACAATGGGAAGATGACGAAACAGGAAGACACTGCTTCTCTCATCCTTGAGACTGGCCTAAGTGTGTACACATTACATCAAAGGCTGAGACCCAACATGAAAAAAGAAAGAGTGTAACAGATGGTCATCCAGGCTCCAGAGGAACTTTGCCACTATACAAAGCAATGTATTCCACTGTCAAATGGCTCTGACCACCTTCCTATCCTGCTGGTATGAATTCAAGCAGAGTTGACAATTGGTGGTTCCTATGGGCCCCTTCTAAACAGGCCCTATATCCCAGGTTTTCTGTTTATCCCAAATTATCAGGCAGTGAAGACTCATATAATCTAGTTTAAAGAAGAAAACCTGGAGATCAGATCCTGGGATATAGGGCCTCTCTGAAAAGACCCGAAATCTTCAGGTTTTATCCCAGAGCTTCAAGTTCTCCAAAGTGCTGAACTCTTTCCAAATAAGTTCAGCACTCTGGATAGCTCCTTTGCTGTTATCCAAAAGCCAATTCACCTTATGGAATTGATGTAACTCTTCAGATATCTGAAATTCCCAACAGTCCAAGCCAATATGGCCAATGGTGACAAATTTTGGAGTCTAACAAGACTGTGGTGTAATGTGTTGTTGAAGGCTTTCATGGCTGGAATTACTGGGTTGCTGTGAGTTTTTGGGGCTGGATAGCCATGTTCTAGAGAATGCTACTGAGAATGCTGTTGGAACACAGCCATACAGCCCCAAAAACTCACGGTTACCCAATATGGTGTAATGATTTGGGTGTTGGATCACTCTGGATACTAGGTTTTGAATATCGACTCAATCATGGAAACGTAGTGAGTAACCTTGGACAAGTGACACACTTTCAACCTTGGAGAAAGGCAATGGCAACCTCCTGTGAACAAATCTTGCCAAGAAAACCTCATGATAGATTTGCCTTAGAGTTGCTGTACATGTGAAACAACTTGAAGGTTCACAATAATAACTACTACTATTAGTAGTAGTAGCAGTAGTCAGCCCTCCACATTCAGTGAAGTTCGGGATAGAAGCTAACCACAGAGTGGGACAGAAGAACCTAAAGTCCTGGAGAGAACATTGTAATCAAATCCATAAAAGTGGAAGGCATTAGAGTATGACATTAGAGGATGAGTCTTGCTCTTAGTCTATAGACCAGGCATGGCTGTTAGGAATTGTGGGAATTGAAGTCCAAAACACCTGGAGGGGAGGGCCCAAGTTTGCCCATGCCTGGTCTATACGAATTGCTCTGTCCAACCCATCAATGTAGGTCCTTTGTTCCCAAAAGCCATTGGTGGCTACAGATGACACATGATGCCAGATTAAAAGACAAGTGTTTATTACAGCATATTGTTGCATTATATTAAATTTACAAAGCGATATGATTTATATATAGATATAAAACACAGCTGCTTATGATGTAGAAGTATTGGACACCAACGGAAATATTAACACAGTCAACGCTCATGCTCTTAACATGCATATTTGCGTGGATTTCAAGGAAACATATATTACACAATAGAATCCAAAAACCTTTTGGGTTTTGCCCAGAGTCCAAAAGGAGGGAAGTTGTCAGAAAACGACCCAGGCATTTAAACACTTGGGATACTCTGTACAGTTCTGGTTGCCAGGATATTGTAGAATTGGAGATGATGTAGTATCTGGGGGTTGGAGTGACTCTACTGTGAGCAAAAATTACAATATTTGGAAAGGGGCGTTACATTTAGAAGAGGAGTAAGGTGGACCATAGTCAAGAGGTTCTTCAGCACAAAGTAAAGGTAAAGGTTTCCCCTTGACATTAAGTCTAGTTGTGTCCAACTCTGGGGGTTGGTGCTCATCTCCATTTCTATGCCGAAGAGCCGGCATTGTCCATAGACTCCTCCAAAGTCATGTGGCCAGCATGACTGCATGTAGCCCCATTACCATCCTGCAGAAGCAGTACCTATTGATGTACTCACATTTGCATGCTTTTGAACTGCTAGGTTGGCAGAAGCTGGGGCTAATAGTGGGAGCTCACCCCGCTCCCCGGATTTGAACTGCCGACCTTTCAGTCAGCAAGTTGAGCATCTCAGCAGTTAAACCACTGGGGGCTCTAGAGCTGTAATAATTTAACTGCAATGGTTCCTTTGAATGCAGTTGTGGAATTTGTCATTTCAATAAGAGCTACTTAGAATTTTCTGTCTGACAAAACTAGAAATCCCATGATTTCATTGGATGAAGATAAGTCAGTGAAAGTGGAGTCGTAACTTTTCCACTAAGTAGCATGAAGGTTCAGAGTTATGCCTGAAGTAGAGGAAGTGGATAGCAAGTACTTTTTCTCCCTCTTAATAATATTCAAGGACTGCTAGCGCCCATGTTCTTTGGCTTATGAAACTAGTCTGGGTTTTAGTCTGAACTTTAACAGAACTATCCAAGGAGCTTCATAAACATTTTTCCAACAAAACTGTTTCCAAATTCGAGAGGGAAATGATGCACATTTGCATTTATTTCTATATTCCATCTGGATTGCACATGAGGGAAGGAAGGAGACACATTGATATTTTACAAGCTTTTGTCAGTCTGAGTTTAAGGCACAGAGCTATTTTTTCTTGACACTGCACCACTGAAGGATATTGCCATGGTTTAGTTCTCATCACATCATAGGGATCATATACAGCCATCCCTCCACATTCATTAGGTTTAATGGCACTGGATCCACATGAAAGTGAAAAATGGCAAATTAAAACATGCTACATAAGGTGAGAAAACATCTCTCTAGAAAACTATAGGTCTTCCAGCATGATCTATGGTGGCCATGAGCAAAATTGGGCCCTCCAGGTGTTTTGGACTTCAACTCCCACCATTCCTAACAGCCTACCGGCTGTTAGGAATGGTGGGAGATGAAGTTCAAAACACCTGGAGGGCCCAACTTTGCCCATTCTGATCTATGGCCAACTTCTACCAGATGTTGCACTTAGAAATGCACCAAAAGACTCAGAGAATCCGAGAGTAATGTTCTCTCTCGCTGTACAAGTTTGCATAAAGGACAATAAATATGAACATGTTTCCATAACGCCAAAACATTTGCCAATATGGATGCATACAGTTTGGTAAATAGAACCTCAAAGCAAAGGTTCAAACAATTGGCACTCAACATTATACGATTGACATTGGCTTTCAAAGCATTTCTCCAAGCTTTCCAAACTTTCAAAAATATGAAGATCTGTTTGAGATCGAACATGTCACATTCAAAATTAAGAAATTCCTCCAAAGGTCAGGATTTGGATAAGGCATGGACAAACTTGGGCCCTCCAGGCGTTTTGGACTTCAACTCCCAGAATTCCTAACAGCCTCAGGCCCCTTTCTTTTCCCTCTCAGCCACTTAACCTGTGTTGGGTTTCATTCCTGACTGCCAAGTCTCCAGTCCTCAATGAGTAGCTAGACTAGATAGGATTGGAGTGAGGGATTCCTTCCCCACATTTTTATGCATGGTTGTCCCAGAAGGGGTTCTGCCTTCACTATTCTTCTCTTGCCACTATTTCCGCTCCCCTTTGAAGATGTAGAAATGGACGAGTGTTGAATGAAAAGTAATGCCTCCACCTTCATTACTTGGGTTTTGATGGGAATATTTTAATAGATCAAATGCAGAAATAATCCTTAGAATGTGCTCTTTAACTACCACTATTTACTTTTCCACATAATCACCAGACAATGGGATACATTTCTGCCAACGATGAACAAGTTTTCTGAAGCTGTCACAGAAGTAGTCGACACTGTTTCCACAACAGTTCTCTCATCCTGGGTACCCATTGTGTACAGATTTTCTGATAGKCAAAAASAGCAATAATGTGACCCAAAAGTTCTTGTGAAATGCCGATTATGCTCAAAATTTCTCCCTGACTGATACGACGATCGTCCTGAGTCAATCTGTCAACCGTTTGCTTGTGAAACTAGGCAGTTGCTGTCATAGGACATCCAACTCTTTGTTTGTAACACTAGTCAGATGTTCCCACCTCAACATCTTTAAACTTACTTGCCCAATGACACACAGTACTCACATCAACACAATAACCCTAAATAGCTTYCATTCTCTGATAAATCTCCTTTGGGGTGACACCTTCTGCTGTCAAGAATTCAATGACTGCACGTTGCATTGACCGACTGTCTGCGCAGGGTTCCATACTTTGCACTTTAACAACACAATCGTTCAATGCTAAGGCATCCCGCCAAAATGGAACTGTAGAGGAGAGTCTACTGAATAAGCCAGTACCCACTGCATACCAGTACTGCCATCTGTTGAGGAGTTACGAAGGTGGAGGCATTACTTTTCATTCAACCCTCGTAATTTCTGTGAAAGATGAGGTAACTTTTTCTTAAAAGGTATTTTTATTGCCCTGGGTTTGGCCATGTGATCTTTTCTCCATTTTGGTCTTTTTTCCTTCTGCCTTTGTCTTCCTTTGAGTGACGAGGCATTTTGTCTTTCTCCAGACAAAATGTAGCTGCATGAATAATTTTGCTATTTTTATCCTTTTACCTTCCTTAGAAGATAGCTTAAAAAGCTAGTTAGCTCAAAGACCCTTTTTTATCTAGAATGGATTTCTTTTTTACTTCAATATATATTTTTGGAACCTAAAGTTGTGATTATGCAATTCTGATCCATCCTCTTGAATGGAAGCTTATCCTGGCTCACCACGCGTAAATATCTGCTGGTTGTGAACTGTGCTTCTGGCACTCTGCTATATTACTGGGGAATCACCCCAAGTGAGTGTTATTTTGAGTCTAACAGCTCTGATTTCGAACAATGGGTTATGGGCCCAGCCCAACAACCTGGAGGTCCAAAGCTTGTCCATGCCTTGAGTAGATGATATAAAAGAATAGTTTAAAACTGAATCTTTGGAAAGCTGTTACTATCCAGAGACACTGCCTAATGACTTCTTTAATTCTTACAAAATTCTGAAAATATTTACCTGCTGATGAAAAATCAGGTAAATATGGGGTGGTCATTATAATTCCACCCCATTCCATCAAGCCCACTGATCTTTTCACCTCTCTGTATTAAAATGACTTATTTCTGCCTCTCTGAATGTCCTATAGAAACAAAGGACAAAGTAAACACCCAACAGAATGCTCAGATCTTCTTTAACCCAAATTCATACAAAAAAGAATCTTGCCCAGAGGTCTTCTGTTTCTATATATTCAAAAGCGGTGACCGTTCAAACCTGGCAGCCCTTGGATAAAAACTAGCCCAGTGGACTTTGTTTTGCCACTTTAAAGGCACTAGTGTTGACACAAAAATCTGAGATTCAAGTGATGTTGTTTGAGCAGTTCAAAGGTTTTAAACACGTGCATCTTTTTTTGCTTTCAAAACACAAACAGACCACATTCTATGTACAAGAAGCACCTTGTTTCATTTCAGCTGGGAAATGTGTGCGCATCAGCGCCTGCATGCTCACCAAAGCATGGTGACCAGAGAACTTCATTTTGGCATGTCTGGAGAAGAATAGCACCAGAAACCAAGGAAGGGTTCTGCATAGAGCAAGGCATTTGGTTATATTTTTATTGCCTTTCCCAGGCAGTGGTGAAAGGCATCTTCAAGCTACCAAGCACAAATGTTTTTGTAAACTAGGAGAGAGCTGGTGTGTTTCCTGCCGCTGATGTGTCACATGCAACCAACACAGATGTTGACTCAAGTTTAGACCCATGTCTTTGCAAAGCCATTTTTTCCTTCTGGCATGTTCTGGGATGAACTAGAACAGGCATGGGCAGTTCTTGAAGGAGAACATCCTTCTCTTAAGGAGGCGGATGGTGAGTCCGAGAACACGAAGGTCCAGGAACCGCGGATATGGAGGCCCATGGATACCGAGAGCTGTAGATGCCAGGTCCCATGACTATGGATAATCATGGGACCTGATATCCACGGGGTCTCAGTATTCGCAGGTCTCCATATCCACGGGCCAAAGTCTGCCCATGCCTGAACTAGAAGCATATTGGTATGCCAAGAATTCTGCCCTTCAATAAAAATTCTGCCCAAATAAAACTTTCCTTCCATCCCAAAAGGGTGAAATAGTGAAAATACTCATACCTAGTTATCTCACATTGTCTGCCTTCATATCTCCTTCACAATTGTACTGGTACCATTTCTCTGACTACTTAAAACAGTATTGCTAGATGTTTACATGAAGTTGTAAGTTACTGCTGAAGGGGCATGGGCTTACTAGCACTCCAAATGCACAAGCTTAGGAGTCCCCTCAAAGATTCTGGTAGCAGTTCAAGGAGGAGGCCATAAGTTGGATTCTTACTACAAAGGCTTTTATTGTGGGCCTGATGCCACACCCCATTACAGCACTGCAATGCTCAAAATTATGGAAATGATGGAATATGTCATCAGGGAAAATTCCTGCTGGGAGGGCAAGAAGATAACCAAATTGGGAATGGAAGAGGCCTTCTGCACGATACTTCAACATACAGCAATTCTATAAATGAGACACCTCCAAGTCAACCTAACCTCAACAGTCCTGCTCCGGTCTTACAAACTCAGGCAATGGCTTCCTTGATTTAGCCTAGGCACAGGCAAACTTCAGCTCTCCGGGTGTTTTGGAAAGGGCCTGAGGCTGTTAAGAATTGTGGGAGTTGAAGTCCAAAACACCTGGAGGGCCAAAGTTTGTCCATGCCTTATTTAGCTTATCCACCTGGAAAATGGCTTTCCTCTTTTCCAACAGCCTTCTCCCTTACCAAACATCATTACCTTTTCTATTCAGTCCTCTTTGTTTTCATAATATGGCTAAATTATGGCAGTGTAGTCATCCTGGCCTCCAGGGAGGGTTCAGGCTTTGTCCTAGGACATATCTATTCCATCTTTTTTTAACAGAACTGTTCTCCAGACCTTTTCAAATGAGTTGCTTTTCTTCCTATCAGCTTTCTTCACTGTCTAGCTTTCCCAACCACACACAGAAATCAGAACTATAATGGTATGGACAATCTTAACTTTAACATTCAGTGATATATCATTGCATTTCAACATTTTGACTACTTCTTTCCAGATGCACACCCCTTGCCTTCCATTTCTTAACTGCGGCCTCCATTTGGATTAATGACTGAGCCAAGACATGGAAAACCTTGAACTACTACAATGCCTTCGTCATCTGGTCTCAAGTTATGTAAACCACCTGCTATTTTTGTTTTCTTACTCTTCAATTGCACACAGAAATTCCTGCCTCAAAATAACCAACATAGACACAGGAGGCTTCTCCTGTTTTTACCCTGGTAACTCTTGAGGAGGAATTGGCCTCATTTTGTCTCCAACATTGTAGCTACACCCCTACGTAGAAATGTCAGGTTCCTTCTCCATATTCTTAGGTGACCTCTAGGATCAAATTATGCATTATGCCATTGCATTATTTGCTTTCAAAATGCATCTTTTTCCGACTTTAGTAGTTGGGAGAAGTACTACTCAGCCTTAGGAATACAGCAATTGGGGTTTGAAGAGCATGCCTCAAAATACCATGATCCTACCCAAACACCCCGTTTGTCATCTTCCCCAACTGCTATTTGTCATGGGTGGGAAGCTGACATGAATCCTTTCCAAGATTTCACATGTAGCCCATCATCATCAGAGTGGTCAAGATGACAAGTTACCAATGAGAAGAGACACACAAGCTGAGAGGCTGAGGCAGTTTGCTTTTTCCTGAGCCTCTTGGGAAACACAGTATTTCACCTCTCCCTCCTCTCTAGTTCAATGCAAGCTACCTTTATCAGTTGTTCCCAACCTTTGGTCCTCCAGGTGTTTTGGACTTCATCTCCCATGATTCCTAACAGCTGGTAAGCTGGCTGGTATTTCTGGGAGTTGAAGTCCAAAACACCTGGAGGACCAAAAGTTGGGAACCACTTTAGTTGAATTGGGTTAACTCAGTGCAAATTACATTTAGATTCTGAACTCAGTTTGCAGTAAACTGAGGACAAAGGAAGAAAGCAGAAGGTGGAGAGAGAAATTGGGACATTCTAAAAGCATCTGCAAATCTGGGATGACAGAAGATTAATTCAGACTGCCCCTGCCAAACCAAGACAGTTGGTAAGTGAGACATTTTTTGCAATAGCACCTTTCATTTCAAGCATGATAGGAATTAACAGTGAGGGTAATTTTCAATGGAAGTATAGTGCAGAAGCAAAGGGTTAACCCTCCCATCAGTTTTCTACTATGTCTGCAATTTGGTGTTTTTTTTTAACCAGTACCCGCAGAGAATATGGGCATGCAAAATCAGAAATAATGCAAACCCTATTGAAATGAAATACATGCCTTCAATTTACCTGTTGACTTATGGTAACCCCATGGATTTTTCATAGATAAGAGCTCCTCTGAGTTTACCAGTTCCTTCCTCTAAAATATAGTCTGGTATTTGTTGGTGGTTTCCCAACCAAGTACCAACCAGATCCGACCATACGTAGCTTCCCAGATTCAATAGGATTTGGCATTTATGTCCCCCGGACAACCTTTACATGCACATACACACATACACAAATACCAATACTGCTGCCATGGACCACCTGAATAGGTTACACCACCATAACTGACTTCTCCATTTGTACATCCCGCCTTTTGTGCATTAGGGGACACTTCATTTGAATGAGTAGAAGGGACAGCATTAGTTTTGTGCCTTCTGCATACTAAACAAAAGCACCCAAGGCTCCACAAAAGCCTGGTGCATAGCACGCACATATATACACACCCACTGGAGGCACATACACAAACCCAAGTCCCTTCTGCAGGCAGGTGTGTTATCCTTATCATTATTAAAATACTTAATGTTACTCTCAGCGACCTGTAGAAATTCAGACAGTAGTCATCAGTTTGAGCGAGCCAGATCGAAAGCGGAGGATTTTTTTCTTAAGGTTATGCGAGGCTTTAATCTTAACGAAAGCCTTGGCTGCGTTTTCATGGAGCTCCGAAGCTGTGGCAACTGCCTGGATGGGAAGAGTCTGGACAAACTGGGACCAGATGAGGCCTCCGCTCTCGTCCGAGTCACTGGTTGTCGTGCTTTCGCCAACAAACTCCACCCCGCTCAAGCTGGACTCGCTGTCCCCAAAACAATTGGTTGTATAATTGCTCCTTTCATCCTCGCTGGTATCCACAACTGTGGAATGGAAAAGGGATTCGCACTCTGCCGAATACTCCGAGTCGCTGGCCACGTAGGCATAGGGACTGGCATAAGGGTGGGGGACCTGCGCATAAACCCCAGCTGCTTCTCTCCGGTTCCTCCTGGCCCTCCGAAGGGCTTCCTCGTACGACACCTCGGCCGACAGTTTCCAGCGGCGATAATCGGCCCGCTTATGCTTGGGTTTGGCTACCACAGGTTCTCGGCCATGGCCGTGGGGCCTCAATCCGGATTTCAACACACCCGGCGGCCGGTTGAGAAGGCTGGTCTCTGGCAGAAGATGGTTGCTCTTCTTCCCTCTCACGGTGGCCTTCTTTGGCTTCCTAGTTATATCCGAGTCATCAGGGAACCGGCACTTTTTGCTCATGGATTTGCCTTTCTCACGAGCAACCAGTGGCCCATTTTCCATCACGGTGACCAGATGGGACCTGTGTTTGGCCATAGAGCTCTTGAGGATTTTGACACTTCTGGTGCCCTTGTGAAGTCTCAACGTTTGAGGCTCGGCTTGTACATACTGACCGTTCACCAGTGCAGACTCCTCCAGGCTCTGAGAAGATGATCCTTCGCTCTTGAAATCCAAGGGAAGCCTAGTTTCCTGTGTCGGAGGAATGGAGCAAGCTACTTGTACCCCACTGTTTTTGAACAGTATCTTTTTGGGAACGTGGGTAGGTTTATTGTCCTTCAGAAGTGTCCCATGCCGGCAAGGGCTTTCCTTAGGACACGCCACAAAGGACTGGCCACTTTCCTTGCCCATGTCCCCCTTGCCGACTACTGGACACCGTGCCACCTCTTGGGATTTGACATTCCTTGTTGGAGGTTTGCTTTGAGGTTCATTGTTAGCATTTGTGGGGGGCACCTTTTTGGTCTCCTGGTGCTCCGTTTCTTTTGAGTGCTGCTTTGAGGGGGAGAAGGCACCATTTTCAATAGTTGTGGGAGTTCCACCAGAAGGAGGAAATACCTGACCCACATTCTTAAGAGTTGTAGCATTGTGGAGGGTTGTGCCCGTCACCTGACGAAGGCACATGCTTCCATGTCTCAAAATCCCTTTAGTGGGGTCTGCGTTCAGGTTGGTTCTTGGTTTATTAGTCCTCACCGAAGGGATGCGTTTCTGCACAAGGCTCAAGATGTAGCTGTCCATTTTGCGGCTGGTGGTGGGACAGGACGCAGAATGAGGGATGTGAGGGAGACACGGAGCACCTGATTTGGCTGAATTAGGTTCAGCTCCAGCATCAACATCGATGGTGTTAACATCAGATTTCTCTTCCTCTTCTCTCAAGGGGCTACCGGCCACTGGCAGAAGAAACATTGGACTCTGAACAGCAACTGCGTGTAGGGGACTGGGGTAGCGGTATACATCATTCCCATTTTTGGACACCAGATCACACTGATATTTTGGATGCACATCAGCAATCACATCCAAGGAATTGGAGTGTGGCGTAGAAGGAGAAGCCATCCCCGTAGACTGGTCTTCATGTTGGCTTCCCTTGTTACATTCCAGCCAGCCAATGAGATCTGAAATTCAACAGGAAGAAAAATAAGTAATAATAATAATAATAAACAAACATTATTTGTACCCCACCACCATCTCCCCAATGGGGACTCGGGGTGGCTTACATAAGGCCAAGCCCAACAACACAATACAATAGATAAATAGCTTGAAGAAGCACATCTGAAAATCATTAAGTCAGACCACCGCAATTACACAACTACATAGTGCAGTGGTCCTCAACCTGGGGTCCCCTTTTGGCCTTCAACTCCCAGAAATCTTAACGGTTGGTAAACTGGCTGGGATTTCTGAGAGTTGTAGGCCAAAACACCTGGGGACCCACAGGTTGAGAACCACTGACATAGTGTCTCCCAGCCCAACTCCTTATTTACTAGGCAGCAGCTGCTGCAAATAACCACCATCTGTTCCTCTCTCAGTCAAGAAGCAGCCAATTGATATTCTGTGTGACAGCCAAAAGCAGTATCTCTGTTCCCTCTTGTATTAGAGACCACTTACATGAAAGCTGTAGAAACATCAGCTGGTTGCTTCCCAGTTAACAGGAGAACAGACTCTTGTTGTTTGCAATGGCTGCTGTCTGGTTAGTGGTGACTTATGCATTAGTCATCTAATGTTTACATATGTTGTTTTACCGTTGTTTTAAATTGTTATTTAATTGCTTTTAATTGTTATTGTTGTTTGGGCATGAAATAATGCCAATTATGTAAGCTGCCCTGGGTCCCCTTTGGGGTGAGAAACGGCGGAGTATAAAATGTTGTAAATAAATAAATAATGCATTCCCTAAATGAGTGGACATGTAGGATATTAATGTGTACTCAGACATATAAACTGTTGGTATATTCATTTGCTAATGTAAAAACAAGCAAAGTAAATAATTTGTTATATATAAGGGGGGAGACAAATTGGTAAACTATAGAAAAATAGGTTCTTGTGGGTTTTTTCGGGCTATAGGGCCATGTTCTAGAGGCATTTCTCCTGACGTTTCGCCTGCATCTATAGCAAGCATCCTCAGAGGTAGTGAGGTCTGTTGGAAATAGGACAATGGGTTTATATATCTGTGGAATGGCTGGGGTGGGGCAAAGAGCTCTTCTCTGCTGGAGCTAGGTGTGAATATTTCAACTGACCACCATTAGCATTTGAAGGCCTGCCTGAGCCTGGGAAAATCATTTGTTGAGAGGTGTTAAGATGTGCCTGGTTGTTTCCTCTTCTACAGAAAAATAGAAACAGAGAAGCAGAAAATCCTATCTTAAAATGGATTGATGTTTGTACTTTAGATTTATGTTTAGTTAGAGATATAAGATGGTGAGAGAAACTGTGACGTCAGTTATGTAAATGTTGTTTGTGTATATATAAGAATACTTGTTTTTGAAAAAAGGTGAAAACCTGGCTTTTTGAGCAGGCCTTCCCAAATATAGCATAGCTATACAAAATTATGGAAATACTTGATAACGCAATGGAATAATGACTTGATATGGAGACACTCACAATAATGTTTTAAGGCTATGTACAGTTTTTTATATTTTTATATCATGCTATTGTTTTTAGGGAGGAGGGAGCAAGCTTGTTTTCTGCTTCCCTGGAGACTAGGACGCGGAACAATGGCTTCAAACTACAAGAGAGGAGATTCCCTCTGAACATGAGGAAGAACTTCCTGACTGTGAGATCCGTTCAGCAGTGGAACTCTCTGCCCCGGAGTGTGGTGGAGGCTCCTTCTTTGGAAGCTTTTAAACAAGGGCTGGATGGCCATCTGTCAGGAGTGATTTGAATGCAATATTCCTGCTTCTTGGCAGGGGGTTGGACTGGATGGCCCATGAGGTCTCTTCCAACTCTTTGATTCTATGATTCTATGATTAGCATAATTTTATGATTGTTTTACTTATTATAATTGTTGAGACATTGAATTGTTGCCAATCTGTGAACCACTCCAAGTCGCCTCTGTGCTGAGAGGGACGGTCTATAAATATGGTAAATAAATACATAAATAAATAAATTTCTTTGTGTTTTTCTATTTAAATTAGAATTAAAACGTAAGGAATGTGTAGCTTTAAATTACACAATCATGACTTCCTTAGTAAATTATGGCCCATATAAGCTTCTTAGAGCCAAAATAAAATTTCACATTCTATATTTTTCATCTTTTTAAAAAGTGAACAAAGTTAAATAAAATCCCAAGGAGAGGATTACTCAAGGACACAGTTTCCAGCAAACTCTGATTTCCATGGCTGGTGACCAAGATCTCCCTTCTCCAAACTTCTGAATCTCAAAACTGGGGCACTGTTCCACCACACCCCACTGGAATTGAAACTATCCTTCTTCCTCTTATCTGAGCACCATTGTTCTGTGTTTTGCTAATGTTCCCATAAAAATTAAAAGCTTAAGACTGGAAGTTCAGTTGGGTTTTGGCAGGGCTTTCTTTTAGCATTCCTAGCAGAGGTTTCTGCAACACACCCATCTAATTTGGAGCATGGGAATAGAAGAGAGCAGGGAAGGAAGTGTTGTCGTTTGGATGTTCTGCTTTCCCACCAGGCCACATGCATGAGATCATCTGAAGCATGAGCATTTACCATGCTTTTCTGTGTTGTAACTGGTTGAAAAGTGCAGCACTAACGTAAAATGCTCATGGGCCATGTGTATCATAGAATCCTAGAGTTTGAAGAGATCTCATGGGCCATCCAGTCCAACCCCCCGCCAAGAGCAGGAAAATTACATTCAAAACACCCCTGAAAGATGGCCATCCAGCCTCTGTTTAAAAGCTTCCAAAGAAGGAGCCTCCACCACACTCCTCTCACCACACGGCTCTCGCCTCCAAAGAAGGAGCCGCCACCACACTATGGGGCACAGAGTTCCACTGCTGAACTACTCTCACAGTCAAGAAGTTCTTCCTCATGTTCAGATGGAATCTCCTCTCTTGTCATTTGAAGCCATTGTTCCACGTCCTAGTCTCCAGGGAAACAGAAAATAAGCTTGCTCCCTCCTCCCTATGACTTCCTCTCACATATTTATACATGTCTCCTCTCAGTCTTCTCTTCTTCAGGCTAAACATGCCCAGCTCTTTAAGCCGCTCCTCATGGGGCTTGTTCTCCAGACCCTTGATCATTTGAGTCACCCTCCTCTGGACACATTCCAGCTTGTCAATATCTCTCTTCAATTGTGGTGCCCAGAATTGGACACAATATTCCAGGTGTGGTCTAACCAAAGCAGAATAGAGCATGGGGAGCATGACTTCCCTGGATCTAGACACTAAAATCCTATTGATGCAGGCCAAAATCCCATTGGCTTTTTTGCTGCCTCATCACATTGTATAGGCCATGACTTTTCAACCCCATGCATTTTAGTGTTTTCTCAAGCAAGGAATCCTCAGAGGTGGTTTTGTCAGCTCCTTCCTCTGAAATAAAACCTCCTGCACCTGGTATGTATTAGTGGTTTCCCATCCAAGTACTAACCAGGGCTTATCCTGCTCAACTTCCAAGATCAGATAGGATCTGGTATTTAGCCAGATCAACTCGGAGATACAGAGATAATGCTTACTGATCCTGCTCAGGATTAGTGCTCAGTGGTACTGACAAGACCAAGGATTAAGGTTCTAGTTGCAAAATAGCACTATTATAAACAACAGTATGTACAAAATCAAGGAGCCCTCGGTGGCGGAGTGGGTTAAACCACTGAGCTGCTGAGTTTGTTGACCGAAAGGTCGCAGGTTCGAATCCGGGGAGTGGCGTGAGCTTCTGCTGTCAGCCCCAGCTTCTGCCAACCTAGCAGTTCGAAAACATGCAAATGTGAGTAGAGCAATAGGTACCACTCCGGCAGGAAGGTAACGGTGCTCCATGCAATCATGCTGGCCACATGACCTTGGAGGTGTCTACGGACAACGCCGGCTCTTCGGCTTAGAAATGGAGATGAGCACCACACCCCAGAGTCGGACACAACTGGACTTCATGTCAGGGGAAAACCTTTACCATTACTATGTACAAAATCTATGTTTTGTAAGCAATACAAAGCTAAGATCAAATTGGGATGCTGTGGTTTTTGACTCTGAATATGTTTTAAGGGTTTTTAACTGGAATTTTTTTAATACTGTTAATATTTAATCCTGTTTTAACGTTTGCATATTGGTATAGAATCATAGAATCATAGAATCAAAGAGTTGGAAGAGACCTCATGGGCCATCCAGTCCAACCCCATTCTGCCAAGAAGCAGGAATATTGCATTCAAATCCCCCGACAGATGGCCATCCAGCCTCTTTTTAAAAGCTTCCAAAGAAGGAGCCTCCACCACACTCAGGGGCAGAGAGTTCCACTGCTGAACGGCTCTCACAGTCAGGAAGTTCTTCCTAATGTTCAGATGGAATCTTCTTTCTTGTAGTTTGAAGCCATTGTTTCGTGTCCTAGTCTCGGTATATTTTAAATGATATGCTAATGCTTTTATGTTAAGCCACTTTGAAGTCCCTGTTGGGGCCACGGTTAGCACAGTGGGTTAAACTGCCAGCGACAGAAAATCTTTCCGACCGGAAGGTTGGCAGTTCAAGCTGCAGGTTGGGGTGTGCTCCCACCATCAGCCCTAGCTTCTGCTTACTTAGCAGTTCTAAAACAACGTGAGTAGATAAATAGGTACTGCTGTGGTAGGGATGTAAAAAGCGCCCCTGAAGACATGCCGGCAATTCAATCAGGAAGGCATCCATGGACAACAGGCTCCTCGGCATGGAAAAATAGAACAACAACACCTCACCATAGCCGAGTCAAGCACAGCCAGAAATGAAAAAGAAGGAAGCCTTGCCTCTGTCTATGTATTGTCTATCTGTTTATTGTCTGTCTGTCTCCCACCAGATATACTCCATTTACCTATCTCACCCAGGGTTGCATGATTTTATCCCTGCATTTGTCTCAGCCCACTCTTCTCAACACTTCATTTTTAACTTTTTATTTTATTTCATACCCTGTGTTCATCCTATTGTATTGTTTTTTATTGTTTGTATTTTATTTGATTTATTACCTGCTCTATGTATTTTATTTTGTTTTATTATCATTGTTGGGCTTGGCCTCACGTCAGCCGCCCCAAGGTCCTGCGGGGAGATGATGGTGGTGGGATATAAATAAAGTTTATTATTATTAATAATAATAATATTAATATTAATATTAGTTAATTGTTAATTGTGTAACTCCGAACTCAAGAACAGAAAACGGAATGTTGGTGGACAGGAAAAGAGATTTAAATATGGGCTCAAAGCCAACCTTAAAATCTCTGGCATAGACACTGAGAAATGGGAAGCCCTGGCCCTTGACTGCTCCAGCTGGAGGTCAGCTGTGACCAGCAGTGCTGCAGAATTCGAGGAGGCATGAGTAGAGGGTGAAAGAGAGAAATGTGCCTGGAGGAAGGCGCATCAAGCCAACCCCGACCGGGAGCGCCTTCCACCTGGAAACCAATGCCTTTACTGTGGGAGAAGATGCGGGTCAAGAATAAGGCTCCACAGCCACCTACAAACCGACAAAAATAGTCATCAAGGAAGACCATCTTACTCGTCCAACGAGGGATCGCCTAAGTAAGTAAGTGTGTAACGGCACTGAATATTTGCCATATATGTATTCAGTAATCAGCTCTGAGTCCCCTTGGGGAGATAGAGCAGAATACAAATAAAGTATATTATTAAATATATTATAAATGTGTTTATATATGCTTATGGCTGTCTTATTGTAAACATAGTCTTATAGGTTACTGTTATGTGTGCTTGCTCTGTATTGTTTTTAAAATGCCACGAGCCGCTTTAGGTTCCATTTAAGGAGAAAAGTGGGATACAAGTAAATATATATTTTATATATTTATTATTATTATTATTATTATTATTATTATTCCCACAATTACCCACTTTGGCATTTTTTTTCACTGCAAAAATGGGAAAGAAATGCAGTTCTTCTGAAGAGGGTCTTTCTAAATGGCTTTCAAGAGTATGAAGACTAAATAACAAAATGATGGAGATCCATTTTTCTTCAAGGCTTGGAGACAAGCAAGTGAATGATGCAAGTATAAGGAGCAACGTGACTCACTGTGGAAAAGAACTCTGTGAAAGTTGCCTACTTTGAGAACTGATGGAAGTGTTGGGCTGTTGGCTTCCAAGTCAGTGGGGCAGTAAATCTGTGCCCCATTGACTTTAAAATTGGGAAACTCTAAACTTTAAAGAACCTATTCAAGGACCTATCCTAGTTCAAACAAATTCAGCACTCTGGATAGCTCCTTTAAAGTTCAAAATTGATTGATGGAAACCACCAGTCTCCATCAACCAACGCCAAAGATTCATCAGGACAGGCTTTACTAATTTGTAATGTGAGGCAACTGCCTCATGTGGAAAATGTTTGGGATGGGGAGCAGCAATGGAATTCCTTTGGCTTTTCCTCTTGCATCCCTCAACCATACTCCTCATTGCAGGATGGGCCTTGACTTATGTCTTCAAAAGTGCTCCCTTTGGTGTGCTCCCAAAGATAGATGGAACCTGGAAAAGGTACTTGTTTGAACTGCAACACCTCAAATCTACACCAATATCTGGCCTGCTGTGCCGATATTGCATGTCCAATCCTACCACCATAGTGCTGTTGGGTTGCAATAACTAATCCGTTATACTGTCTGTTAGCCAAAGAGTGCTGAGAAACACATTACCAACACTTGGTTGATCAGGAATTGCAGAACCAATGCAGTGTAACAAATAGAAAGATGGGCTTGACTTAGGAGGCCCAAGTTCTAGTCCTCACAGAGCTTTGAAAAGCCACTAGGCGACTCTTTTTCTGAGCCAGACCAACAGGATTGTAGTTAAGGATGAAGTGAAGTGGAGGAGAGCCATGTATACCATCTTTTGATGGAAGCCGGGATACCCAGGTTTAACTGGTGGGTTCCTGCAATGACCCAAGAGGTTGGACTAGATGACTTTTGGGTTCCCTCCGTCACTACAGTTGTACGATTCAGTGAACGAATGAATGAATAAACATTTTCAAATATCACACAGACTGGCCAAACCAGGCATACTCTTAAACTATTTCTGTATCAGTCTCTCCATTTCCAGCCCTACCTGCAGACTTGGGGCGTCCATCTGAGCTGTTCAAGGAGGCATCCAAAGGGCTGCAGAAACAGGTGCTGGAAGGGCAGCTGGACAAACACTCGCTGAACACAGAGTTGGAGGAGTTGGAGAGGGACCCAGAAGTGCCATCACTCAGCTCATAAAACCCTAAAGCAACAGCAAAAGAATCCATTAATATTATATCGGGTTAGGACAATATATATATTTATGTGTACATACAGGTGCCTTCAAGTCTTCTGTTGACTTATGACGACCCCATATATTTCCCAGGTTTTTCTTAGGCAAGGAATACTCAGAGGCAGTTTTTCCAGTTTCTTCCTCTGAAATACATCCTACAGCATTCTCAAGCAAGAATACAAACATACCACAGCTGTTGCAAGTGAATACATAAGCCTCCTCACCATCCATTTATAGAAGTCCCTGACCCATGAATGGGTATAGGAAGGACTGACCAGCCTAGTAGCTGGAAATATTATTATGATTATGATGGGAGATGTGTCAGATGGGGGTGATGAATTCCTCCATCCAGGATGATCAAAAAAGTACATACACAAACGTAAAGTTTGATCACACCTGTGTATGTCTCTGACTTGATGTCACCCTATGGCCAAGTCTTTGTAACACATAGTATAGCATAAATATAATGCGGGATGAACTGTACTGTATCTCTCCTCTCAATCCTCTAAGACTCACCATTGAGCTACTGCAAATTTCCACCAGATATCTTTCAGAGACAGAGAATGGAGAAGATTTTTTTCTAAAGTCTGACTGTGCCCTTATAACCAGACACAGAGCAATGGCATCATTGATCAACACCCCTTATGTTCCTCTAGAACAGTGTTTCTCAACCTGGCGGTCGGGACCCCTGGGGGAGGGTCATGAGGGGGTGTCAGAGGGGTCACCAAAAACCATCTGAAACACATCATTTTCTCTTGGTCATTGGGGGTTCTCTGTAGGAAGTTTGGCCCAATTCTATTGTTAGTGTTCTTTGATTGTAGGTGAACTATAAATCTGAGCAACTAAACTTCCAAATGTCAAGGTCTATTTTCCGCAAACTCCCCCAGTGTTCATATTTGGGCACATTGAGTATTTGTGCCAAGTTTGGTCCAGATCCATCATTGTTTGAGTCCACAGTGGTCTTTGGATGTAGATGAACTACAACTCCAAAAGTCAAGGTCAATGCTCACCAAAGCCTTCCAGTATTTTCTGTTGGTCCTGGGGGTTCTGTGTGCCAAGTCTGGTTCAATTGCATCATTGGTGGCATTCAGAATGCTCTTTGATTGTAGGTGAACTATAAATCCAAGCAACTAAACTTCCAAATGTCAAGGTCAATTTTCCCCAAACTCCACCGGAGTTCACATTTGGGCATATTGAGTATTCATGCCGGGTTTGGTCCAGATCTATCATTGAGCCCACAGTGCTCTTTAGATGCAGGTGAACTATTTATTTTTATTGGTCATGTCAGGGCAACCAGTCAATTATATTACATTTCTAACAGAACAAAGCAAACAAACAGGCAAAATACAAAATGTGTGGGTTTGGTAGTTGATTAAATGTCCTTTGACCAGTAGCTGGCCACTTGGAGTGCTTCTGGTGTTGCTACAACTCCAAAACTCAAGGTCAATGCCCACCAAACCTTTCCAGTATTTTCTGTTGGTCATGAGAGTTCTGTGTGCCAAATGACAAAATTAAATTGTGCCAAATTGACTGGGGTGAGCTCCCATTGTTAGCCTCAGCTTCTGCCAACCTAGCAGTTCAAAAAACATGCAAATGTGAGTAGATCAATAGGTACCGCTCCAATGGGAGGGTAATGGTGCTCCATGCAGTCATGCTGGCCACATGACCTTGGAGGTGTCTACGGACAACGCCGACTCTTCGGCTTAGAAATTGAGATGAGCACCAACCCCCAGAGTTGGACGCGACTGGACTTCATGTCAGGGGAAACCTTTACCTTTATATATCAAAGGAGCCATGGATATACACCCCAATTAATCACCCACCTGAGCTGGGGCGGCTGTCCGTCTCAAGGTGCTCATCTGCTGTTTTTTCCACATCCAGCCTCAAATCGCTGATCTGCTTGTCCAGTTCTTGCAGCTGGTTTAAGAGTCCTGCATCACGTCTTCTCAAGCAGTTCTGCCACAACAGAAAAGAAAACAATCTCATTAATTCATTGGTTTTATTTAATTTATAACTCAAGCTTTTTCTAGATCAGGGACCCAAGACGGATCGCAGCAACGCTGGAACAAGATACAACTCAAAACCCGATGATTAACAAAAAAAAAAACAACATTAAATTAGCTATCATATTAAAATACCAAGAATGAAAGAGTAAAAAAAAATTGCAGAACGGTGAAGACAGAATTGCAGCACACAAGCCTCATTAAAGAAATCCATCTGCACAGCCAATTAGGCACCAAATGCCTGTTTAAATAAGACATGATCAAGCCAGGAAGAGCAAATTAACTGTAACAATCAACGTTTTGAGGAAGGTACATGCAATTATATTTCCCATTGCGACGTATGGCTGCGAAAGCTAAACAGAGAAGAAAGGTGAGAGGAAGAAAATCAACTCGTTTGAAATGTGGTGCGAGAGAAGAGTGCTATGGACTGCTAGAAAGACAGATTAAAGGCAAATCAAGCCTGAACTCTCCTTGGAAATCAAGAGGAGTAAACTGAGACTATCATACTTTAGCACCGGCATGGGCAAACTTTGGCTCTTCAAGTGTTCAGGCTCTTCAATGGTGGGAGTTGAAGTCCAAAACCCCTGGAAGGCCGAAGTTTGCCCATGCCTGCTTTAGCCATATCAGGAGAAGACAACTCACTAGAAAAGGCAATATTGCTTGGATGGTAGAAGACCTCAAGAACCAAAGGAAACCATATTCCAGATGGAGAGGTTCAATCAGGAAAGCCACAGTTGCCCAGTGTCTGCAAGACCTGAGCAGGGTTGCTGACGCCAAGGTGATAGGAGATACTTCATTCATGGAGCCACTATAAGTCAAAGTTCACTGATGGCAATGATGACGACAACAACAAGGCATTCCCAGAATCCTACAGCTATAACAGGTATGAGCAAACTCTAGCCCTCCAAGTGTTTTGGACTCCGACTTTAGCTTAAGTGGCTGAGGGGGAAAAGGAAAAGAGCCTGAGGCTACTAGGAATTGTGGAAGTCCAAAACCCCTGAGGGCCAAAGATGGAGAAGCTGAATCAAGAAAGCCACGGTTGCCCTGTGTTTGCAAGACCTGAGCAGCGTTGCTGGTGGCAAGGTGATTAGAGGTATCTCATTCATGGGGCCACCATAAGTCAAATCTCACTGATGGCAATGATGACGATGACCAAAACAACAAGAAGAAGACATTCTCAGAATCCTCCAGTTATAACAGGCATGGGCAAACTCCGGCCCTCCAACTTAAGTGTCTGAGAGGAAAAGGAGAAGAGCCTGAGGCTGTTAGGAATGGTGGGAATTGAATTCCAAAACCCTTGAGGGCCGAAGTTTGTCCATGCCTGCTTTAGCCATATCAGGAGAAGACAACTCACTAGAAAAGGCAATATTGCTTCGATGGTGGAAGACCTCAAGAACCAAGGGCAACCACATTTCAGATGCTCAATCAGGAAAGCCAGAGTTGCCCTGTGTCTGCAAGACCTGAGCAGGGCTGCTGATGGTAAGGTGATTGGAGGTATCTCATTCATGGGGCCACCATAAGTCAAAGCTCACTGATGGCAATGATGACGATGGCATCAACAACAACAAGCCATTCCCAGAATCCTCCAGCTATAACAGGTATGGGCAAACTCCAGCCCTCCAAGTGTTTTGGACTCCAACTTTAGCTTATGGTGCTGAGGGGGAAAAGGAAGGGGGGCTGAGGCTATTAGGAGTTGTGGAAGTCCAAAACACCTAAAGAGCCAAAGTTTGCCCATGCCTGCCTTAGCCATATCAGAGGAAGACAACTCACTAGAAAAGGCAATATTGCTTGGAGGGTAGAAGACCTCAAGAACCAAGGGAAACCATATTCCAGATGGAGAGGCTCAATCAAGAAAGCCACAGTTGCCCCATGTCTGCAAGACCTGAGCAGGGTTGCTGATGGCAAGGTGATTGGAGGTATCTCATTCATGGGGCCACCATAGGGCAAAGCTCACTGATGGCAATGACAACAACAAGGCATTCCCAGAATCCTCCAGCAGGTATGGGCAAACTCCAGCCCTCCAAGTGTTTTGGACTCCAACTTTAGCTTAAGGGGCTGAGGGGGAAAAGGAAGGGGCCTGAAGCTGTTAGGAATTGTGGAAGTTGAAGTCCAATACCCCGGAGAGCCGAAGATGGAGAGGCTGAATCAGGAAAGCCACAGTTGCCACATGTCTGCAAGACCTGAACAGGGTTGCTGATGGCAAGGTGATTAGAGGTATCTCATTCACGGGACCACCATAAGCTAAAGCTCACTCATGGCAATGATGACGATGACCATAACAACAACAACAACAACAACAACAACAACAATAACAAGACATTCTCAGAATCCTCCAGCTATAACAGGCATGGGCAAACTCCGGCCCTCCAACTTAAGCTTAAACGGCTGAGGGGGGAAAGGAAAAGGGCCTGAGGCTGTTAGGAATTGTGGGAGTTGAAGTCCAAAACCCCTGGAGGGCCGAAGTTTGCCCATGCCTGCTTTAGCCATATCAGGAGAACACAACTCACTAGAAAAGGGAATATTGCTTGGATGGTAGAAGACCTCAAGAACCAAAGGAAACAACGTTCCAGATGGAGAGTCTCAATCAGGAAAGCCACAGTTGCCCTGTTTCTGCAAGACCTGAGCAGGGTTGCTGATGGTAAGGTGATTGGAGGTACCTCGTTCATGGAGCCACCATAAGTCAAAGTTCACTGATGGCAATGATGATGACAACAACAACATCAACAAGGCATTCCCAGAATCCTCCAGGTATAACAGGTATGGGCAAACTCCATCTCTCCAAGTGTTTTGGACTCCAACTTTAGCTTAAGGGGCTGAGGGGGAAAAGGAAGGGGGCTGAGGCTATTAGGAATTGTGGAAGTCCAAAACACCTGAAGAGCCAAAGTTTGCTCATGCCTGCTTTAGCCATATCAGGAGAAGACAACTCACTAGAAAAGGTAATACTGCTTGGATGGTAGAAGACCTCAAGAACCAAGGGTAACCACATTCCAGATGGAGAGGCTCAATCAGGATAGCCCCAGTTGCCCCGTGTCTTCAAGACCTGAGCAGGGTTGCTGATGGCAAGGTGACTGGAGGTATCTCATTCATGGGGCCACCATAAATCAAATATCACTGATGGCGATGACAACAACAACAACGACAACAACGACAACAACAACAACAACAACAACAACAAGGCATTCCCAGAATCCTCCAGGTATAACAGGTATGGGCAAACTCCAGCCCTCCAAGTGTTTTGGACTCCAACTTTAGCTTAAGGGGCTGAGGGGGGAAAGGAAGGGGCCTGAGGTTGTTAGGAATTGTGGGAGTTGAAGTCCAAAATCCCTGGAGGGCCAGAGTTTGCTCATACCTGAGCTATAATGACCTATTTCCAATCTCTGCAGTCTAAAAAGGGGAATTATAGAAATTGTAGTATTTCTCCACTCCATTAAAAACCACAATTCTGCTTCTTGTACAACTCAACTCCTGTATCCAGAACTGCTGGAACTATTACAGGTTGACGATCCCTTGACCAAGATGCTTATGACTAGAAATGTTTTGGGATTTTTGCATTCATAGTACAGTATCTGCAAGGGACTCAATCTTGGACTTTGTGTGGATAGATACACAAAACAACAGACAGCAGTGAACTTTATGGTTAGGGGTCACCACCACATGAGGAACCTGTATTAAGGGATCGCGGCATTAGGAAGGTTGGAAAACACTGATTATAGACGTTCTGTAGTTTTTTGGCATTTCCTTTGACTCCCAGTCCTATAACCTTTGGGTACATCTTCACTGTGGAATTAGAGCAGTCTGACTTTAATTGTCATGAATCCATGCTATGGAATCCTGGGATTTGTAGTTTGGTGAAGCACTATCATTCTCTGGCAGAGAAACCTTGTAAAGCTACCTTGTAAAGCTACAAATCCAATGATTCCACAGCATTGAGCCATGGCCGTTAAGGTGAAGTCAAACTGCATTAATTCTAGAGTGTAGATGCACCCTTTGAAAGAGTAAAAAGATATATTTTCTAGGCATTTTAAAGCAGAAACCCAACCTCATTTTATAATGCAGGCATTCATTTATGCCACTCTCCATTTACACACAAAGGATCTATATCCTTCTACAGCAAGCCGACCTGATTGTGTGTACTGCATCGATGCAAGAGAAGGACACCTGGTAATTCCCTTCTCTACCCTCAATTATACTAATGCATTGCTTTCTTGAAATAACAAGCAGTTTTGCAAAGGTATTCTTGATGCAAACCGCTACAAAGGAGGAGTTTAAAATAAGCTCATTAACCCTCGGGTCAGAGCAATCACTTTTCCTGCTGAATCTTGTAATTATCTCTATCCATCAGCCAACCAGTTGGATAAAGCTTTTTCTACACAATTTGCTTTGTGCCTTGCACGGTTTCACTGCTCTGCCTTTCCAGAAGGTGTTTCTGTTCAGAAAAAGAAGAATGAGGAATTCATTAACAGGCAGAGGTGCCACTGGGTGATGCGGAGGCATTCGCTTGTTGGCATATTGTGATTCAAAAGCAATTCACGCAGCCCAAGGCCACATTTAAGCACATCTAAATTGCATGGGCATATGCCACAGTGATGATGTTTGGTGACCTCTGTTATATATCTTTGCAAGTTCAGGGCTACATATTGCCACACAGCTTGCAAGGATATATATAACAACATCCCAATTGTTCCAAAATAGGGCCTTTCTCTTTGTCTATCAGCCCTTGTAAAGTCTCCTTTGCTTGCATGGTTAATGCCATAAGCAGGTGATGATGGCCTCTATGGCACTAGGGTCTGAATTTTAATGCAGTTTTCCAAGTGGAAACATGTGAAATAACGGTTTGTGTGTTGAACTAGAAACTCTGGAGACCAGGGTTCGAATCCCTGCTCAGCCATAGAAACCCACTGAAAGACAGACAGACAGAGGAAGAAGGAAGGAAGAGAAGGAAGGGAAGGAAGGAAGGAAGGAAGGAAGGAAGGAAGGAAGGAAGGAAGGAAGGAAGGAGGAAGGGAAGAGGAATGAATGAATGAATGAATGAAGGGAAGGGAGGGAGGGAGGTAAGGAGGAAGGAAGGAAGGAAGGAAGGAAGGAAGGGAGGGAGGGAGGGAGGGAGGGAGGGAGGGAGGGAGGGATGGATGGAGGGAAGGAAGGAAGGAAGGAAGGAAGGAAGGAAGGAAGGAAGGAAGGAAGGAAGGAAGGAGGAAGGAGAGAGAGGAGGAGGAGAGGAGGAGAAGAAGGAAGAAGGAAGGAAGGGAGGGAGGGAGGGAGGGAGGGAGGGAGGGAGGGAGGTGGAAGGAAGAGGAAGGAGAGAAGGAAGGAAGGAAGGAAGGAAGTAAGGAAGGAAGGAAAGGAAGGAAGAAGAGAAAGAAGAAAAAGAAAGAAAGAAAGAAAGAAAGAAAGAAGGAAAGGAAGAAGAAATTCAGAAGGTGTGGTTTAGTGGTTTGAACCTGGGATTGTGGCTCTGAACCCACTAGATGACTTTAGACTAATCACATTCTCTCAGCACCAGAGGAAGACAAAGACCAATCCCCTCTGAATAAATCTTGATGAGAAAACTCTGAGAGGGCTGCCCTAAGTCTGAAACAATGTGAAGGCACACCACCACCACCACCACCACAACACTAACTCTAATCAGTCATCAATTCTACCTTACTTGAAAGTTTATGCCATAGAGTAAAAATAAACCAGGTGTAGTTCACATTTGATCAGCCCACATACTGCCTTGCCAGAGAAAGAAAATACACCACGCAGATGAACAATAAATAACAAGTAGTTTACTCTTTGTAGTTCAGAACAACATATGTATAATGTGGTCAGTTGCATCAACTCACATACTGTCCTTTTATGAGAGATTTAAAATGGTCTTTCTTTGTCCAAGTGAATCAACTCCTTCAGCAGTCCATGAAGTAATAGCACACACCAAGCTCTGTATGAGTCGCCTTCAGGCTGAGAAAGGCGGTATATAAATACGGTAAATAAATAATAAATGAATAATAAATAAATCTCTCTGCTTCACTTTTTCTTTTCTTCTGCTCCAAGCACCTTTATAGCTGAAGCCTGAACAAAAATGTAACAGTATCCAAAAGTCCCAGGCTCAGCCTGTTCCCCGGACATAGCCCAACCAACCAGTATGCATCTTATTTTACAGTTGACATACACACACACGGATTCCTTACATGCGCCAACAAAGTTAAGGAGCTAAAAACCTATTTGCAGGTCTAATTTCAGCCTCTGATTCTTCTCACATTGTGCAGGCCTGGCCTGGAGGAGCACAACAACAAATCTAAGGCGCTGAACTCATTTTAGGCAGATTTCAATACCTTGGATAGCTCTCTAGAAAGTGGGACTGAACATTATAACACACCACTCTGAGATCACAGTATCACAGAGTCATAGCGCTGAAAGGAAGGGCAAGAACCATCATGAACCACATTATGTTTGGAGGTACAGGACTGCAATAAATTGCCTCTGGAGAAATAAGCTCTGCTTTTCATTTTAGGCAGGTTCTTCACCAAAACCCTTAAAATGTCAATGGTTTAGAGAGCCAGGAATTTTTTGTAACACCAGCAACCCTTCCAGACCAATTATATCAATTTGAGGTCTGCCTACCCAAAAAAACCCCAATTCACTCTATTAAAAAGGGGCAAGTGGGAGTCATAAAAGCAAACCTACTGGGTTTTGAGCAAAACATGGACTTCTTTTGGGATTTTTAAGAATACACAACTTTTTAAAAAATAGAATAACTTCGTTGTCATTGTACAATGATATTAAATGCTTTCATTTAATATCGGCATCGGGATTGTGGCGCAGCTGGCTGAGTGTCAGCTGCATTAAGATCACTCTGACCAAAAGGTCATGAGTTCGAAGCCAGCCCAGGTTGGAGAGGGTTTCCAACCAATTGTGTGTAGCCTGTTGTCGACCTTTGCAATCCGAAAGACAGTTGCATCTGTCAAGTAGGAAAATTAGGTACCACCTTAAAAGTGTGGGGAGGCTAAAATTAACTAATTTATGAGGCCATAAAGAAGACTCCAGCAAAGCATTCCAGCAGGGAATGATTTGGAAGTACTTCATCAGTGTCGCAGATGGATGATGAAAGCGACAGCTCCCCTGGCGGCCAGAAAAAGTTAAATAGCCTCTGTGTATGTCTGTATATGCTTGTATGTCAAAAATTGGCATTGAATGTTTGCCATATATGTGTACACTGTACCGCCCTGAGTCCCCTGCGGGGTGAGAAGGGCGGAATATAAAGGCTGTAAATAAATAAATAATAAATTTCCTCAGTAAGGTAAAGGTAAAGATTTCCTCTGACATTACGTCTAGTCATGTCCAACTCTGAGTGAGGTGCTCATCTCCATTTCTAAAGAGACAAGTCGGCGTTGTCCATAGACACCTCCGAGGTCATGTGGCCAGCATGACTGCATGGAGCGCTGTTACCTTCCCACTGAAGCGGTACTACTGATATACTCACGTTTGCATGTTTACGAACTGCTAGGTTGGCAGAAGCTGGGGCTAACAGCAGGAGCTCACCCCGCTCCTGGGATTCGAACCACCAACCTTTTGGTCAACAAGTTCAGCAGCTCAGCGATTTAACCTGCTGTGTTACCAGGGGGGTTTCCCCAGTACACATCACAAAAACAACATACCCATCCCTCCATACTCCAGCGACCACTGCACAGCCCCCAATGCCACATCAATGCGAAATCATGGATATAGTACTGTATATCTTCCATTCTTAGACATGCTTGTCTCTAAAATAAGGTGTGTCTTTGCACTGCAAGTGAGATATAAGTGTGCATGTGTGAATAAAGTGTTTTTTTTTCTGTTGGTGGTACTGAATGCAGTGTGTCTTACAGTCAATGGCATCTTAGCATCAAAGAAATGCAGATATATAGAACTGTATTTTATTATTTTAATTGTTTGTTTATTAATTTTATATGGTTTATAGTATATGTAATTGTTTTTTACTGTATTTTATCTTGTGGGGCATTGATTGCCAAATGTAAACCGCTGCGAGTCGCCTCCGGGCTGAGAGGGGCGGTATACAAGTATAGTAATATATATATATATATAGAATTTCATAAACTGGAGTGTCAGGTCCTACAATGTAAATTTTGCCTGAAAGGAAAATGGATACGATATTATTCATTCCAACAACAGCCAAATATATTATTCGTGCAATGGCGGTTGGTATCTCCCAGTTTAGAACTCTCCATTTTGTAATGTTTGTGTCAGATCCATCTCTTGGTCTGGATCAGGTTTGCTAGAATATCCTGAATTAGCATAGATAGTCCACCCCAGGTATTTCATCTGATGTCCGAGAACAATTGTCTGGTGGTCTTGGACAAGGAAGGGACTACAAAATAACAATGTCTGCATCTTCTAACTTTGGTGGTCATCTGAAGACTTACTTTTAAAAGTTCAAGTATCTAAATCGCAGTTGACTATGGCCATAGATTAGAGGACTGCGTGGACCCGCTCCCTGAGACTTGTAAGGACTGTACAATTCCTACTAAGTTGGCAAAACAATAATAACCCAAATGTTGCCCCCAATGCATCCTAATGCCCACTAAGCAATGCAAGAGCTGTTTTCGCCACATCTTGTCCCACATAAAGACTATTATAGGTCAAAGAGATGTGACTCTTGTTTTCTTCCTGTTTTAAAGAAGATCTAACAAAGCATAAAACCCCATGTCTGGAAGCATGTATGCACAGATTCTGAACCTTGCACTGGAAAGCAACATTGCACAACGGAATATACAACCAATTGCTCAGCTGAATACACAAATGGATGTACATTTGATGGTACTATGTAAATGAATGGTGATGGGATACTCATACTAACCAAAAAGGCACAACTGGATGAATAAAAATACACAACAAGAATGTGCAAGAGTTCAGGGTGTATCTACAGCTCTAATTTCATGACCTTGAACCAAAAGCAGATGTTGCACATTGACCAACTATGTCTAACTGTTTGCATTGTGAGACAACAGATGTGCAAGAGACACAAACAGGATTCAGGCTTATCAGTTCAGGCTGGGACAGAACATTTCTCCATAAACATAATTTCATTCTCCATAGAAATTTAGATGCCATTGACATGGAGCCTAGTAGTCCAGCTATTTATCCTCATTTGTGTATGACTATGTGTGCATAGAACAGCCTTGGTATGAAAATACTCTGAATTATATATATGAAGTATGGAATAGCAACCCAAGTTTGGAGTCAACATGTGACTCTCAGGGTCTCACCGGGGCACCACTATCCTGATGCAACCCATAGATTTGAGAAAGCTTTTGGATAGCCTAGGGCTTAACATCCCAGTGGTGTTTGTTTTGTTGTGTGTACCCTGGTTCAGAAGATTTCGTCTCACTTTCTGTCCCTGTAAAAGTTGGATTTGGAAAAATTTGGGTTGTTGTGGAAACAAGGATTGGTGATAAAGCTTCAGTGGACACCCCTTTTCCCCACAATAATAACTATTTCAGGAGTGGATTTCCCTTCCAACTGGTAGATTTTTCTCACTTCCTGTTGTCTCACCTCCATTCTTAACTATGAGTTGTTTGTAGGTCAGATGTTTGTAACTCAAGGACAGCATGCATTGACTAAGAGTGCATCTACACCATACAATTAATGCAGTTTCATACCAAGTTGACTGCCATGGCTCAATGTTATGGAATCATGGAAGCTGTAGTTTGCCAACCTTAAAAACTCTGGCATAGACACTGAGAACTGGGAAGCCCTGGCCTGTGAGTGCTCCAGCTGGAGGTCAGCTGTGACCATCAGTGCTGCAGAATTTGAAGAGGCACGAATGGAGGGTAAAAGAGGAAGGCACGTCGAGCCAACCCCGACCAGAACCACCTTCCACCTGGAAACCAAAGCCCTCACTCCAGGAGATGATGTAGATAAAGAATATGGCTCCATAGTCACCTACGGACCCACCCTGGAGGATTATCCTACTCGGACCAAGAGGGATCGCCTAAGTAAGTAAGTAAGTTTCCTGAGGCATCTGTTCTCTTTGGTAAAGGAGGTGAAAGACCTTATAAAAATACAACTCTCCAAATTCGAAAGGAAGGCACCATTACAATTAACATGGTATCAATTTGCATTAATTCTACTGTATAGATGCACCTTTAGTGACAGCTGGTGGCATCTCAATCATAGCAGTTCAGTGGGCTCACTCTGGTCTCAGTCTGAACATTAAAGTAGTTATCCGTGGTGCTGAATCCGACTGCTTGTCATTAGTTAGCTGGAGGAGGGTTGGTAGAATATACTGGGCATAAAAACACTGGGAATGCTATGTCCAGTTTTGGACGCTGCAATTCAAGAAAGGTATTGACAAGCTGGAATGTGTCCAGAGAAGGCTGACCAAAATGGTCAAAGTCCTGGGAACATAAACCCCTATGAGGCATGGGTTAGGGAGCTGGGGATGTTTGGCCTGGAGAAGAAAAGCTTAAGAGGAGACATGTTCAATATTTGAGGAGGGAGTGCGCTTGTTTTCCGCTGCTCCACAACTAAGAGTCTAGGACACAGAGCAAGGTATTCAAACTATAGAATAGAGATTACAACTAAATGATACAAAAAAATATTTTCTGGCAGTAAGAGGAATAGGCTGAACCAAAGCGTGGTGGAGTCACCTTCTCCTGAGGTTTTGAAGCAGAGGCTGGGTGGCCATCTGTCAGGAGTGCTTGGATTGTGTATGGCAAAATGGGGCTGGATGCGATGGCCCTGGGTGTGTCTTCCAATTCTATGATTATGTCTTCCAATGTTTAATGTCACCAACATTTGATGTTGTCTGAGAAGTGGAATAAAAATACAGGCTTCCAGATCTTAGGACCAAGGCCTGAGTCTCCAGTTTTTGTGGCTCAGCTCCAAACAGGAGATAAAGATGCAGGAGACTCATCTACAAGCAAGAGCAAAGCGCTGAGTGTCAATCTCAAGGGAAGCTATTAAAATAGCATCTTGCAACAATACACAAAGATTGGTTTGTTTCTGCAACTTGCAAAGCCTCAGCACTCACCTTCTACTCTTCTCTGCATCAACCTCCTGGCTAGAAGCAAGTAAAGTGTGGACAGCAGTCCACATTTGTGGGTTTAATTTTTGCAGATCTGATTCACATGGTCTCTCTATGAATCACTAGAACCTCTAGCACAGGGGTCCCCAAACTACGGCCCGTGGGCCGGATAAGGCCCTCATAGAATCATAGAATAACACTTTCAAATTAGGAACTCTTTTTTCAAATTTTGCTACATAGTGTTATCTGCTGTAACTATGTTGTATTCCACCTCGAGCCATGAGGAGAGGTGTGTAGATAATGATGATAATAGTAGTAGTAGTAGTTGTTGTTGTTCATTCGTTCAGTCGTCTCCGACTCTTCGTGACCTCATGGATCAGCCCACGCCAGAGCTCCCTGTCGGCCGTTACCACCCCCAGCTCCTTCAAGGTCAGTCCAGTCACTTCAAGGATGCCATCCATCCATCTTGCCCTTGGTCAGCCCTCTTCCTTTTGCCTTCCACTTTCCCCAGCATCATTGTCTTCTCTAGGCTTTGCCGTCTCCTCATGATGTGGCCAAAGTACTTCAACTTTGTCTCTAGTATCCTTCCCTTATAGTATAGAATCATAGAATCAAAGAGTTGGAAGAGACCTCATGGGCCATCCAGTCCAACCCCCTGCCAAGAAGCAGGAATATTGCATTCAAATCACCCCTGACAGATGGCCATCCAGCCTCTGTTTAAAAGCTTCCAAAGAAGGAGCCTCGACCACACTCTGGGGCAGAGAGTTCCACTGCTGAACGGCTCTCACAGTCAGGAAGTTCTTCCTCATGTTCAGATGGAATCTCCTTTCTTGTAGTTTGAAGCCATTGTTCCGCGTCCTAGTCTCCAAGGAAGCAGAAAACAAGCTTGCTCCCTCCTCCCTGTGGCTTCCTCTCACATATTTATACATGGCTATCAGATCTCCTCTCAGCCTTCTCTTCTTCAGGCTAAACATGCCCAGCTCCTTAAGCCGCTCCTCATAGGGCTTGTTCTCCAGACCCTTGATCATTTTAGTCGCTCTCCTCTGGACACATTCCAGCTTGTCAAATATCTCTCTTGAATTGTGGTGCCCAGAATTGGACACAATATTCCTGCTGTGGTCTAACCAAAGAAGAATAGAGGGGTAGCATGACTTCTCTAGATCTAGACATGACTTCCCTAGATCTAGGACAATATGCTCCTATTGAGGCAGGCCAAAATCCCATTGCTGGCTCATGTTTAACTTGTTGTCCACGAGGACTCCAAGATCCTTTTCACACGTACTGCTCTCGAGCCAGGTGTCCTCCATTTTGTATCTTTGCATTTCGTTTTTCCTGCCAAAGTGGAGTATCTTGCATTTGTCACTGTTGAACTTCATTTTGTTAGTTTTGGCCCATCTCTCTAATCTGTCAAGATTGTTTTGAATCCTGCTCCTGTCCTCTGGAGTATTGGGTATCCCTCGGGGGGGAAGGGGGGGGGGGGGGGGGGGGGGGGGGGGGAGGGGGGGGGGGGGGGGGGGGGGGGGGGGGGGGGGGGGGGGAGGGGGGGGGGGGGGGGGGGGGGGGAGGGGGGGGGGGGGGGGGGGGAGGGGGTGGGGGGGAGTATTGGCTATCCTTCCCAATTTGGTGTCGTCTGAAAACTTGTAGTAATAATACTAGTAGTAGTAGTGATGATGATGATGATGATGATGATAGACAGAAGGCCTGATTCTTGCAGCCCAGGAGCAAGCCATCAGAACAAATGCAAATAAGGCCAGAATTGAAAAATCAGTGGATGACCCAAAATGCAGACTGTGCAAGGAAACTGATGAAACCATGGACCATATCCTCAGCTGCTGCAAAAAAATCGCATAGACAGACTACAAACAGAGGCACAACTCTGTGGCCCAAATGATTCATTGGTACTTATGTCACAAGTTCCACCTGCCAGTAGTAAAGAACTGGTGGGAATCATCAACCTACAAAGGTAGTAGAAAATGAACACGCAAAAATCCTGTGGGACTTTCAAATCCAAACTGACAAAGTTTTGCAACACAATACACCAGACAAAAAGAAAAAAAGTTTGGATTATTGATGTCACCATACCAGTTGCATTGAGGAAAAACGTCAGGACCCCAAAATCGAACTGCAAAGGCTCTGACATAAACCAGTACAGGTGGTCATTGGCACACTGGGTGCCGTGCCAAAAGATCTCAGCCAGCATTTGGAAACAATAAACATTGACAAGATCACGATCTGTCAACTGCAAAAGGCCACCTTACTTGGATCTCCGTGCATCATTCAAAAATACATCACACAGTCCTAAACGCTTGGGAAGTGTTCAACTTGTGATTTTGTGATACGAAATCCAGAATATAGATCTCGTTTGCTGTGACATACTGTGTTTTTGTGTCAGTAAAATAATAATAATACTAATTTTGAACCTCTGCAAAGAGTTGTGTTGGAGGACCTAGGCAGGCATGGGCAAACTTTGGCCCTCCAGGTGTTTTGGACTTCAACTCCCAGAATTCCCAACATCCTACCAGCTGTTAGGAATTCTGGGAGTTGAAGTCCAAGACACATGGAGGGCTGAAGTTTGCCCATGCCTGACCTAGAGATTCCTGCATAGAGAACAATTCTCCAGACAGTTATTGATCGTCCATGGCAGATTTTCAGCAAGTTGACCGTATGTCTTCCCTTATTCTTTATTCATGTTTTCTCCACTTTTGTGGGGTCCTGAACCATTAATTTCTTGCCTTGCTCTGATGTCTTTATTAGCTGAAATTAGATGGAAATGCAGCTGCTGAACATGCAAGGGTGGCTTCTGCATTCCCAGCTTGCATGTAGCAAAGCCAAGGCTCTTAATAGGAGATTGCAATGGTGAACCCTGGAATATTCTTTGGCTGAGCTGGAGTGTTGGCATGGAATAGACACAAACATTCCAGCTGCTCAGGGAACACATCTGTTGGAAATATTTGCATAGGCAAACTTGGGCCCTTTCTCCAGGTGTTTTGGACCTCAACTCCCACAATTCCTAACAGGCTACTGGAGCAGGCATGGGCAAACTTGGGCCCTTTCTCCAGGTGTTTTGGACTTCAACTCCCACAATTCCTAACAGCCTATTGGAGCAGGCATGGGCAAACTTGGGCCCTTTCTCCAGGTGTTTTGGACTTCAACTCCCACAATTCCTAACAGCCTACCAGAGCAGGCATGGGCAAACTTGGGCCCTTTCTCCACGTGTTTTGGACTTCAACTCCCACAATTCCTAACAGCCTACCGGAACAGGTATGGGTAAACTTGGGCCCTTTCTCTAGGTGTTTTGGACTTCAACTCCCACAACTCCTAACAGCCTACCAGACCAGGCACGGGCAAACTTGGGCCCTTTCTCCAGGTGTTTTGGACTTCAACTCCCACAATTCCTAACAGCCTACCAGACCAGGCATGGGCAAACTTGAGCCCTTTCTCCAGGTGTTTTGGACTTCAACTCCCACAATTCCTAACAGCCTACCGGATCAGGCATGGGCAAACTTGGGCCCTTTCTCCAGGTGGACTTCAACTCCCACAATTCCTAACAGCCTACTGGACCAGGCATGGGCAAACTTGGGCTCTTTCTCCAGGTGTTTTGGACTTCAACTCCCACAATTCCTAACAACCTACCGGAGCAGGCATGGGCAAACTTGGGCCCTTTCTCTAGGTGTTTTCGACTTGAATTCCCACAATCCTTAATAGTTTACCAGAGCAGGCATGGGCAAACTTGGGCCCTTTCTCCAGGTGTTTTGGACTTCAACTCCCACAATTCCTAACAGCCTACCAGAGCAGGCACAGACAAACTTTGGTCCTTTCTCCAGATGTTTTGGACTTCAAGTCCCACAATTCCTAACACAGTACTGGAGCAGGCATGGGCAAACTTTGGCCCTTTCTCCAGGTGTTTTGGACTTCAACTCCCACAACTCCTAACAGCTGGTTAGCCCATGCCTGCTGTAGATGCACCCATAGACAGAAACAAAACATGGCGATCGTGCATACCTACTTTGCTGTATTTCTATCTGCAGTATTTTATTATTTGTGCATCGCTGAATTTTGCTGAAACTGTGTTTCCGCTGGCACAGAAGCATCGCCCTTAACAGGGACACTCAGACCTCTCTGGCAGGGAGCGCATGAACAGCCTGCCATTGCTGTCGCTACAACAATCCTTCCTAAGAGCAGCAGAATCAGCCTTCTCCCCACACATGGTCCTGTACAAACCCCTATGGATAGGAAGCCCAGACAGGGGAGAATGGCCATCTGTCAGGTGTGCTTGGATTGTGCCTTCCTATACAGCAGGAGTCTGGACTACATGGCCTTTGAGGGTCTCTTCCAAGAGATTCATAGAATCGTAGAGTTGGAAGAGACTCTCAAAGGCCATCTAGTCCAACCTCCTGCTGTACAGGAAGGCACAATCCAAGCACACCCGACAGATGGCCATTCCAAGAGATTCATAGAATCATAGAGTTGGAAGAGGCCATCCAAGCCAACCCCATTTAGTCAAGAAAGAGGAAAATCGCATTGAAAGCACCCCCGACAGATGGCCACCGAGCCTCTGTTTAAAATCCTCCAAAGAAGGAGCCTCCACCACACTCCAGGGCGGAGAGTTCCACTACTGAACAGCTTTGGAGGAACTGAAGGAACAACAACCTCATGGGCCATCCAATCCAACCCCATTCTGCCAAGAAGCAGGCAAATCACATTCGATGAACCCCAAACAGATGGCCACCCAGCCTCTCTTTAAAAGCCTCCAAAGAAGGAGCCTCTACCGTACTCTGGGGCAGAGAGTTCCACTGCTGAACAGCTTTGGAGGAACTGAAAGAACAACCACCTCATGGGCCATTCAATCCAATGCCATTCTGCCAAGAAGCAGGAAAATCACATTCAATGAACCCCCAACAGATGGGAATCCAGCCTCTGTTTAAAAGCCTCCAAAGAAGGAGCCTCCACTACACTCCAGGGCAGAGAGTTCCACTGCTGAACAGCTTTGGAGGAACTGAAGGAACAACAATGTCATGGGCCATCCAATCCAACCCTTCTGCCAAGAAAATCACATTCAATGAACCCCAAACAGATGGCCATCCAGACTCTGTATAAAAGCCTCCAAAGAAGGCACCTCCACCACACTCCAGGGCAGAGAGTTCCACTGCTGAACAGCTTTGGAGGAACTGAAGGAACAACCACCTCATGGGCTATCAATCCAACCCCATTCTGCCAAAAAGCAGGAAAATCACATTCAACGAACCCCAAACAGATAGCCATCCAGACTCTGTATAAAAGCCTCCAAAGAAGGTACCTCCACCACACTCCAGGGCAGAGAGTTCCACTGCTGAACAGCTTTGGAGGAACAGCAAGAAGGTAAGAGTTTCCGAACAAAGGATTCCCCCAGTTAGGAAGCCTGAATGTTGCAATTGGCCAGCTTGATCAGCATTGAATGGCCTTGCAGCTTCAAAGCCTGGCTGCTTCCTGTCTAGGAGAAGCCTCCCCCAGGAAAAATTTATCTTCAAGACTGTTTATCAGTAGAACTCTCTGCCCCGTAGTGTGGTGGAGGTTCCTTCTTTGGAGGCTTTTAAACAGAGGCCGGATGGCCATCTGTCAGGAGTGCTTTGAATGCAATTTTCGTGGGGTTTTTTGGCAGGGGGTTGGACTGGATGGCCCACGAGATCTCTTCTAACTCTAGGATTTTATGATTCCATCCTCCCCAAAACACCCAAAAGCAATCCAAGAGACAAAACAGCCCCTGACCTTGATTTTTCATCTCTTGTCTCCCTGTAGCATGAAATCTTGGCTGCCAATGCTGCAGAAAAAGCCTTGGAAAGCAGAAGCAATGCAGCTCCCCACCCACTTGGCTGGGATTCCTGCAGGGGAGAGGGACAGGCACCCCCATTGTCCCCTAAATGCCCCCTATGCTCCATGTAAGTCTATGGAAACCGTGGATACCGAAACCCGCGGATAACAAGGTATGGGCCAACTTGGACCCTCCAGGGGTTTTGGACTGTTAGGAATGGTGGGAGTTGAAGTCCAAAACCCCTGGAGGGCCCAAGTTGGCCCGCGGATACGGAAACCCGCGGATACCGAGACCCAGCGGATACCAATTCCCATGCTTATCCATAGCCGTGGGACCTGGCACCAAAGGGGTTTCCGTATCCGCGGGTCCCCGTATCCGCGGTCCCTCCTCGGACTCACCAGCTGCCTCCTTAAGAGAAGGATGTTCTCCTCCAAGAACTGCTCTTCCAAACTCCGTGGAGAGGAGGCAGGAGCTGCAGCGGCTCCTTCTGCATTCGCGGCCGGCGAGGGCGCCTCCTGAGCGGGCAAGGCGGCGGGCATCCACCGCTGGACGCGCAGCTCCTGCCGCCTCCGGAGGAAAGACAGCTCGGCCAGCCCGGCCAGCGTGGCTTCGAGGCGCTCGCGGGTCCGGAGGCGCTCGGCTGTTTCCGAAGCCTCGCTCCGGCGCCCGTCCGCCTCCGGGGAAGCCTTCATCCCGGCTTCTTGCCAGCCTTCGAGGAAGGACTCTACTCGATCCTTCCTCCTCGGCTGCCACTGAACGACTGATGCAGTTTCTCCGAGGGAAGCCGAGGCTCCTCCCTTGGCTCCGCCCATTCTGGGACTTGGCCTCGCCCACTTCTTCGCCCTCTTGCGTCTACTGGTCGAGGGAAATCAAAGCTCCTCCCTCGGCCACGCCTATTGCTGACATTTCCCCGCCCACTTCTCACTCCTGCATTCACACTAGGCAATGGAAAGCCAAGCCTGCTCCTGCTTTGGCCCCGCCCCTTCTTGGCTTGGCCCCGCCCACTTGTTCTCCCTTCTGCAAAGCCTTCTCCTCCTTTGGCCCCGCCCATTCTTGATTTTCCCCGCCCACTTCTCCCTCCTGCATTCACACTAGGCAATGGAAAGCCAAGCCTCCGCCTCCTTTGTCCCCGCCCATTCTTGACTTGGCCCCGCCCACCTCTCCATCCTGCACTCTCTGGTCTATGCAAAGCCAAGCCTACTCTTCCTTTGGCTCCGCCCACTCTTTGCTTGGCCCCGCCCACCTCTCCATCCTGCACTCTCTGGTCTATGCAAAGCCAAGCCTACTCTTCCTTTGGCTCCGCCCACTCTTTGCTTGGCCCCGCCCACCTCTCCATCCTGCACCCTCTGGTCTATGCAAAGCCAAGCCTACTCTTCCTTTGGCTCCGCCCATTCTGGACTTGGCTCCGCCCACTTCTCAATACTGCACTCTCTGGTCTATGGAAAGCCAAGCCTACTCTTCCTTTGATTCCGCCCATTCTGGACTTGGCCACGCCCACTTCTTCTCCCTCCTGCGTTCACTGATCCTCCTTCTTTGGCCACGCCCATTCTGGATTTTTCCCCGCCCACTTTTTCATCCTCCTTCTTCCACCGGTTTATGGAAAGCCAAGGCTCCACCCTTTGCTCCGCCCATTTTGGACTTGGCCGCACCCACTTCTCTCTCCTGTGTCCACTTGTCTATGGAAAGCCAATCCCTCAGATGAAGACCTACAAGCCACTCTCAACACCTTCGCAGAAGCATACACGAAGCTTGGCCTGTCACTGAACATCGAGAAGAAACCAAAGTGCTGTTCCAGCAGTCACCAGCCAATCCCTCTCCAATGCCAGAGATACAGCTTAATGGTGTAACATTAGAAAATGTGGACAATCACTACCTTGGCAGCCACCTCTCCACAAAAGTCAACATCGACACCAAACTACAACACCGCCTGTGCTCTGCGAGTGCAGCATTTTCCCGAATGAAGCAGAGAGTGTTTGAGGACTGGGATATCCGTAGGGATACCAAGGTGCTTGTCTATAAAGCTATTGTCCTCCCAACCCTGCTATATGCCTGTGAGACGTGGACTGTCTACAGACATCACATGCAACTCCTGGAACGATTCCATCAGCATTGCCTCCGGAAAATCCTGCAAATCTCTTGGGAAGACAAGCGGACAAACGTCAGCGTGCTGGAAGAAGCAAAGACCACCAGCATTGAAGCGATGGTCCTCTGCCATCAACTCCACTGGACCGGCCACGGAATGTTGGTGGACAGGAAAAGAGATTTAAAGATGGGCTCAAAGCCAACCTTAAAAACTCTGGCATAGACACTGAGAACTGGGAAGCCCTGGCCCTTGAGCGCTCCAGCTGGAGGTCAGCTGTGACCAGCAGTGCTGCAGAATTTGAGGAGGCACGAATGGAGGGCGAAAGGAGAAGCGTGCCAAGAGGAAGGCGCATCAAGCCAACCCCGACCGAGACCGCCTTCCACCTGGAAACCAATGCCCTCACTGCAGAAAAAGATTCAGAGCAAGAATAGGGCTCCACAGCCACATACGGACCCACAAGAATATTGGAAGACAATCCTCCTTGGAAAACGAGGGATCGCCTAAGTAAGTAAGTAAGTAAGAAAGACAAGCTTCCTCCTCCTTTGGCTCCGCCCATTCTGGGATTGGCCCCGCCCTCCTGCGGCTGATACTCTCAGAAGGACTTAATGGCTCCTCCCACTGGGAGCTTTCAATGCCTTGGCCACTAGTCATTCTTCCTCTTGCCACAAATGCCCTTTGAAGGCAGGGCTGCCCCAAATTGCAGAAGAGAGGGATCAAAGCCTTCCAAAGCCAAGCCCAAGTCACCCTAACCATGCCAAGGGAGTTTAGTGGTTTGCAGACTAATTGCTGCCTGGGATTGACAGTGAGGTTGCCTTGCCCAGGCCTTTGACAGAGCAAAGCTTGAAAGGGAAAAGGACAACCAAAGGGAAGCCACAACCCACTCCAAAGCAACCACCAAGTTCTTTTGGAGCTCAAGATGAAAAAGGATAGGAACTTACGGCTGCGCCAAGGGCACATCTGCACTGTAGAGTTGATGCAGTTTGAACACCAGTTTTACTGCCATGGCTGGATGCTATGGGATCATGGGAATTGTAGCAAAACTTTTGTAAAACTATGTTGGGCGAGTGGGCTTAATAACAAAAGACCCTCCTCATGAATGTACAGCAGAGTAATTCATTAGCAGCAGAAGCGTGACCCAGCGCCTCTAGTCCAAAGTGGTGGAAGAAAAACATATAGAACAATGTTATATCTTCCATAGGAATCTTTTCTTTGTAGTAAAATAATGTTTGTTGTTTATTTGTTCAGTCGCTTCCGACTCTTCGTGACCTCATGGACCAGCCCAAGCCAGAGCTCCCCGTCAGCCGTGGCCACCCCCAGCTCCTTCAGAGTCAAGCCAGTCACTTCAAGGATACTGAGGTGCGTGCTTATAAAGCCATTGTCCTCCCAACCCTGCTCTATGCCTGCGAGATGTGGACTGTCTACAGATGTCACATGCAACTCCTGGAATGATTCCATCAGTGTTGTGTCTGAAAAATCCTGCAAATCTCTTGGGAAGACAAGCGTGCTGGAAGAAGCTAAGACCACCAGCATTGAAGCGATGGTCCTCCTCCATGAACTCCACTGGACCAACCACGTTGTCCAGATGCCCGACCACCATCTCCCAAAGCTGTTGCTCTACTCCAAACTCAAGAATGGAAAATGTAATGTTGGCGGGCAGGAAAAGAGATTCAAAAATGGGCCAACCTTAAAAACTGTGGCATAGATACTGAGAACTGGGAAGCCCTGGCCCTTGAGCACTCCAGTTGGAGGTCAGCTGTGACCAGCACTGCTGTAGAATTTGAAGAGGCACGAATGGAGGGCGAAAGAGAGAAACGTGCCAAGAGGAAGGCGCATCAAGCCAACCCTGACCGGGACTGCCTTCCACCTGGAAACAAACGCCCTCACTGCAGGAGGAGATACAGATCACAAACAGAGCTCCACAGTCACCTACAGACCCACCGCCAGTACACTGCTATTGGAAGACAATCCTACTCGGTCAACGAGGGATCACCTAAGAAAGACCATCCATCCAGCTTGCCTTTGGTCAGCTCCTCTTCCTTTTTCCTTCCATTCTCTTCTCCAAGCTTTCCTGTCTTCTCATGATGTGGCGACTTTATCTTTGCCTCTAATATCCTTCCCTCCAGTGAGCAATTGGGCTTTATTTCCTGAAGTATGGACTGGTTGGATCTTCTCGCAGTCCAAGGTACTCTCAGCATTTTCCTCCAACACCACAGTTCAAAAGCATCTCTCTTCCTTCACTCAGCCTTCCTTATGGTCCAGCTCTCACATTCATAGGTTACTATCAGGAATACCATTGCTTTAACTATGCAAATCTTTGTTGCCAATGTGATGCCTCTACTAGGCTTGGTTGATTAAAAAAATGTTTCAAAACGTGTTTCGGATGTAGGAACCGCTGGTGGTTCAATTCAGAAAATAATTCTGAACGTTTCAAAAAAAAATTCGGAACTTTCTGAAATTTCCTAATCATTTCGTTAATGGTGGACACGATTGCACAACAGCTCTTCTCCCTGTCCTGGTTCTCTGCTGCCCTGCTCTTCTTCCCCCTCAACAGCAACAACACACAAGCAGCTGCAAGACAGATAGGCAGGCATGCAACAGCCCTGCTACCAGCCCTTCTTCTTGCTTTGCTCATCCAACTGCTCTTCTTCCAACCTCCGTTCCCTTTCTCTTTCCCCTTCCCTTCCCGGACTCACAATGAGCCTCTGAGCCACGTGCTGCCCTTTGTATAGCACAATAGCTACTGTGCCGAAACCCCACCCCTCCCCTCCCCAAAGCTTCTCCCCTCATTGGCTGGGAGGCAAGTATCCCAGCATGCAAGCTGCTTCCCTCCAAGTGCTGAATCACTTCAGACTCACTTCCTGACTCAGAAGAAAAATGGCAAGAGAAGCTTCGGAAGGGCAAAGAAACTTCGGTTTTCTTAAAAACTTCGAAATTGCTTCAAAAAGGTAATTTTTCCAACTTTATTCCGAAGATTCCGACGGTACCTAACCATGCCTAGTCTCTACTCTTCACTGTTTTATTGAGATTGGCTATTGCTCTCCTCTCAAGAAGGAAACATCTTCTGATTTCCTGGCCACAGTCTGCATCTGCAGTCATCTTTGTACCTAGAAATATAAAGTCTGTCACTGCCTCCACATTTTTCCCTCTATTTACCAGTTCTCAATCAGTCCTTTTGCCAGAATCTTGGGGTTTTTTATGTTTAACTGCAATCCAGCTTTTGCCCTTTCTTCGTTCACCTCGGTTAGAAAGTTCCTCAGTTCCTCCTCACTTTCGGCCATCAAAGTGGTATCATCTGCATATCTAAGGTTATTAATGTTTCTTCCAGCAGTTTTAACCCCGGCCTTGCAGTCAAGCCCTGCATGTCGCATGATGTGTTCTGCATACAAGTTGAATAGGTTGGGTGAGAGTAGACAACCCTGCCGTACGCCTTTCCCAATCCTGAACCAGTCTGTTGTTCCATGGTCAGTTCTTCCTGTTGCTACTTGGTCCTTATACACATTCCTTCCTTTAGTTCTTGGGAGAAGAGTAATTACTAAGCTCGATAAAATAGTGAAGACCAGAGCCATCATACTGACAACAAAGATTCACATAGTTAAAGTGATGGTATTCCTCGTAGTAATCTACGGATGTGAAAGCTGGACCATAAGGAAGGTGGAGCAAAGGAAGAGAAATGCTTTTGAACTGTGGTGTTGGAGGAAAATTTTGAGAGTGCCTTGGACCATGAGAAGATCCAACCAGTCCCTGCTTCAGGAAATAAAGCCCGACTGCTTATTGGAGGGAAGGATATTAGAGGAAAAGATGTGGTCATACTTTGACCACATCATGAGAAGACAAGAAAGCTTGGAGAAGAGAATGATTCTGGGGAAAATGGAAGGAAAAAGGAGGAGGGGCTGACCAAGGGCAAGATGGAGGGATTGGTATCCTTGAAGTGGCTTGACCTTGAAGGAGCTGGGGTGGCCACGGCCGACAGGGAGCTCTAGCCTGGGCTGGTCCAGGAGATCACGAAGAGTTGGAAACAACTGAACGAATAAACAACAACTCTAACAAGCTTTTGCCTACTAACTCTTTCAGTGCTTGACTCACACTTTTGTAATCAAAAATACCTAGTTAATATTTAATATTTCTGACAAACTACTATCCCCATGATCTCAAAAGCATTGAGCCATGGTGATTAAAGTGGTGTCAAAGTACTTTATTTCTACAGTGCAGATCCTGCCTGGGCTAACTTGGATCCTCCAGGTTTTTTGGACTTCAACTCCCTCAATTCCTAACACCCTACCAGCTGTTAGGAATTATGGGAGTTGAAGTCCAAAACACCTGGAGGGCCCAAGTTGGCCCATGCCTAGTGTAGATGCATCCTGGAGACATAAATTAAGATTGTCATAACAAGGTCAAACCTGGATGATCCCTAAGCATGGAGCGATTTGTTTTCCTGGTGTCTCGACGCCTCGCCTTAAATCATTATAACGAGATCTGGAATCATTATAAATGCTTTGAAAGAATCATGTTTCCAAGGAGATGAAGCACTAAAAGAATCGTTAACATCAAAAAGGGGGAGGAGAACTGCCAAAAGGATGGAAACCTATTGCCTCTGCTTTACTGAATCAAGATGTCAACATCTGAATTATGTCTTCCATACCATGTTTTACATGATATACATACACATATGTATGTATATTCCTGGGCAGAAGTGAGGAATGCCCATTTGACCATGAGCACACTCAGGCTGAAGAATGCTGCATTTACTTCATTGCAAGAATGGCATAAAGGCAAGAAGAAAGAAATGATGGATGGTATTACACTTAGGCAATAGAGAGGAAATGCACAGACGTGGATGGGTGTTCTGTCGCGCGCTGGGCCTGTAAAGAATTTCCTTTAGAACAGGACGTGCAACCTTTGCCCAGTGGGAAGCCAGGGGGCCCAAAGAGAAGTTCTCAGAGATTTTCCACCACAAATGATCTTTAGATGGCTTGTGAAGTATAACAAAGTCTTTTATTAATGAACAATCAAACAGAAACTTCTCATCTTCAATAAAGCTAAACAAATGCTTCCAGGCTTTACACAACTGGTGGCTTCCTAATCCTGCCCACGAAGGACAGGCAACTGTCTTCAATAACTTCTTCTTTACTTTAAAGGAAAATCCCCTTCTTAACTTCTCCCAGGCTGACTGTAATCTGATATGGGCTCCGCTACTGGGTCGAACTGCGTCTTGAAGCACCAAGTGGACCTACCAGTAAAGGTTTAGATATTCTCCAGCTGGAGTTCTTTGGTCTTTAGGGCTGTTTTCCTGGAAATCTTTGGAGACTCTTAAGACTGTTTCCCCCCGAAAGTCTTGATGCTCTTAAGACTGTTTCCCCCTGGAAAGTCTTAAGGGTTGAAGCTTTGTACAGGGGAAGCTTGCACACGTCTTGTACATTAGCTTTCCTTGCTGAGACTAACTAAAATGGCTCCCTTCCCTTCCCAATTGCCCTGAGCAAGGGGCGGGACCAAAACTTAACGATGATGGACAGGTGACTTGCCCTATGACTGCAACCAAAGGAAGCCACCTATCTGCAGAGTCCCTGAAACCTAGGACTGCAAGCAAACATTTAATACAAAGCAAATAAAGTTGGAGCTCCTGGTACAGCTGTACCAGCACAATGGATGACACCTGGCTTGCAAACAGTCAATGCAGAAAGGTGTCTAGAGTCATATTAGACCACAACCTGAACATGAGTCAACAGTGGATTGAGTGTGCCCATGCCTGGTGTAGATGCACCCACCAAGACCTTGCCCAAAGCAGACCTTTGCAATCTGTCCACATCAAATATTAGACTTGTTGTGACATCATCTCCTTTTTTCCATGACGGTTGGTGCGTGATGCCTCCTAACAATATAAGGGGATTAACTCACTTAGCAGTGTCTGGAAGTTTTGGGGAAAAAAATAAAAGAAAACACATTCCTCGGCGCTGAATGGCTGGTGTTCTGGGGAGGAAAATTTCTCCTTTTTCCCTTTCTACATCTGGTCCTCATAAAACAGCAGCAAGCAAAATGCCAAGGATCCAATTTCCTAAATCAGCTGCTCAGTCATGAGATTCCAGATTCCAGGGGTGGGGACCAGGTTGTTTTTCTCTGGAAAAAGGAGAAGCTAAATTGAATTTATACATTCAGAAGTCTTCTAGGACTGTTTTTCTTCTCTTCTCTCTCTCTTATTTACCCCTTCCTCTCTTTTTTTCTGTTGTAGTTTCCCCAAGTTTCCAGCCTTAACAAGAGCTGGATCAACACTGCCAAATAATGCAGTTCGAACAGCATTATATGGTCAGTATAGAATCATATAATGCAGTTTGTGTTGGCGCATGCAAGAAAGTAGTTAGTATGTGTGTGTGTCAACTGCAAAATAAGGTGTACAAAGTTGATTGGGTGGGCAACGTCTGGGGAGCTGGTTGAGCCTGGGACTTTGGGATACTGTTACATTTCTGATTGGCCAGGCAACACCCGGGGAGTTRGCTGAGCCTGGGACTTTGGGATACTGTTACATTTTTGATTGGCCAGGCAACGCCCAGGGAGCTGGCTGAGTCTGGGACTTTGGGATACTGTTACATTTTTGATTGGCCAGGCAATGCCTAGGGAGCTGGCTGAGCCTGGGACTTTGGGATACTGTTACATTTTTGATTGGCCAGGCAATGCCTAGGGAGCTGGCTGAGCCTGGGACTTTGGGATACTTTTACATTTTTGATTGGCCAGGCAACACCCGGGGAGCTAGCTGAGCCTGGGACTTTGTGATACTGTTACAYTTTTKATTGGCCAGGCAACACCCGGGGAGCTGGCTGAGCCTGGAACTTTGTGATACTGTTACATTTTTGATAGGCCAGGCAACACCCAGAGAGCTGGCTGAGCCTGGCATTTTGGGTTACTGTTACATTTTTGATTGGCCAGGCAATGGCCAGGGAGCTGGGTGAGCCTGGGACTTTGGGATACTGTTACATTTTTCAGGCTTCAACTGTGTGCAGGTGCAGAGAAGCAGGGACAAAGCTGACAGAGAGACAGAGTTTGGAGTGTGCTCTTGCTTCATGAGCTGCTGAAGGAGATTATCCACATGGAAAAGAAAGACCATTTAAAATCTCTCTAAAAGGACATTATGTTTAGTTTTGCTCTCTTATTTGATGTAAGATGAAGATGCCTAATTTTGTGTTACTATTTACTGTATATACTCGAGTATAAGCCTAGTTTTTCATCCCTTTTTGTAGGAAAAAGTCCGCCTTGGCTTATACTCAAGTCAAGGTTATTTATTAATATATTCTGTTGTTGTTGTTATTATTATTATTTTACTCTATTATTATTTTACATTTATTATTTTACTCTATTATTATTATTATTACAGTTATTATTTTACTCTATTTTATATACATTTATGATTTTCCTCTCTTTATTATTATTGGAAGGATACTTAAGCACATTTACATTGCAGAAGGTTAGAATAATGGTTTAATCAGAGTTGGGGAGTCTTATCTTACATTTCAGTTTTATGTAAATATTCAAAAACATTTAACCTCCTGATGCCTCCATTAATGTAATTTTATTGGTATCTATTTTTATTTTAAAATTTACCACTAAAAAGGTAAAGGTTGTCCCCTGACGTTAAGTCCAGTCATGTCTGACTCTGGGGTGTGGTGCTCATCTCCATTTCTAAGCCGAAGAGCCAGCGTTGTCCGTAGACACCTCCAAGGTCATGTGGCCAGCATGACTGCATGGAGCGTTGTTACCTTCCCGCCGGAGCGGTACCTATTGATCTACTCACATTTGCATGTTTTCGAACTGCTAGGTTGGCAGAAGCTAGGGCTGACAGCGGAAGCTCATGCCGCTCCCCGGAATCGAACCTGCGACCTTTCGATCAATAAGCTCAGCAGCTCAGTGCTTTAACCCACTGTGCCACCGGGGGCCCCCAAAAATTTACCACTAGCTGCTGCATTTCCCACCCTTGGCTTATACTTGAGTTAATCGGGTTTTTTTTTGCTCATGCCTGGCTTAGGGCATTTGTTTCTTGGGTCTCTGCCCTCCAAGGATGTTGCAGTGATGTGCAACGGATAAAAGTGTGGAAATGCATGTTGTATAACTGTGATGTTATAACTGTGATCTTATGATGCATCCAGTCATGCCTACTTTTATCTCCATCGCTTCCAGCATTGAGGAATAAACCATGTGTTTGTCAGAAACCCAAAAAACTGCGGATCAGAGATAAAGGTTCCGTATCAACTCCCACATTTTATTTATTGCTGAATGCCATTTTGTAAGTCCAGTCCTTTAATCTGTGGTCAGATTTCTGGAGTGAGAGGGAGGAAGGGAAGCCTTGTTAGTCCTTAGCAGCAAAAACAACCCAGAGTCTTGTGATAACTTCAGAATTAGTCACTTTTATTAGACCTAAACTCTTCCCAGCAGCTGGAGTCTGCAAAACATCGTGCCAAACAAAACACGGCGGTCTTTTATGATGTCACTTTGTGGCCAAAGATCTGTTATAGGTACATTTTGGAATATATTTTTATTCTGTTACTCATTGTGTGCATGCCAGAATGGTATACCAGATGTACTTTCCTTTATTTCACCCACAAGATGATGCTGCAAAGAAAATTAGGTTGGAAAGGAATGTTTGGTCCAATACTATTTGTTTATATCTTATACCTCATTGTATCTTCCTCATATCCCTGTAGGTCAGTGGTTCTCAACCTGGGGTCCCCAGATGTTTTTGGCCTACAACAGAAATCCCAGCCAGTTTACCAGCTGTTAGGATTTCTGGGAGTTGAAGGCCAAAAACATCTGGGGACCCCTGGTTGAGAACCACTGCTGTTGGTTAATGGGGTCAGCTCTCTCAGGGTGCATCTACACTGCAGAATGAATGCAGTTTGACATCACTTTAATTTGCAGATGAAAACCAGAACATTTGAAATACAGGAAAGGAAATATGGAGTCAAAGGACCATTACTGCCCAACTGACAGTAACCAAGACCTGTCTAATAGCCTCCATCATATCACAGATGAAAACCATGATCTGTCTGGTCAAGAGTGTGGTCATGATACATGCAAGGTACTCCACTTAGGCAGAAAAAATGAAATGCAAAGATACAGAATGGGGGAGGCCTGGCTCGAGAGCAGTACGTGTGAAAAAGATCTTGGAGTCCTCGTGGACAACAAGTTGAACATGAGCCAACAATGTGATGTGGCAGCAAAAAAAGCCAATGGGATTTTGGCCTGCATCAATAGGAGCATAGTGTCTAGATCTAGGGAAGTCATGCTCCCCATGCTCTATTCTGCCTTGGTTAGACCACACCTGGAATATTGTGTCCAATTCTGGGCACCACAATTGAAGGGAGATGTTGACAATCTGCAATGTGTCCAGAGGAGGGCGATTAAAATGATCAAGAGTCTGGAGAACAAGCCCTATGAGGAGCGGCTTAAAGAGCTGGGCATGTTTAGTCTGAAGAAAAGAAGGCTGAGAGGAGACATGATGAGGGCCATGTATAAATACGTGAGAGGAAGTCATATGGAGAAGGGAGCAAGCTTGTTTTCTGCTTCCCTGGAGACTTGGACGCGGAACAATGGCTTCAAACTACAAGAGAGGAGATTCCATCTGAACATGAGGAAGAACTTCCTGACTGTGAGAGCCGTTCAGCAGTGGAACTCTCTGCCCCGGAGTGTGGTGGAGGCTCCTTCTTTGGAAGCTTTTAAACAGAGGCTGGATGGCCATCTGTCAGGGGTGATTTGAATGCAATATTCCTGCTTCTTGGCAGAATGGGGTTGGACTGGATGGCCCATGAGGTCTCTTCCAACTCTTTGATTCTATGATTCTATGATTCTAAATAAATAGACTCTTGCATTAAAGTCCCCCAGGAGGAGGATTTTGTCCTCCTTAGGTATCCCATTGGAGGGAAGAATAGTAGAGGCCAAGATGAAGTACTTTGGCCACATCATGAGAAGAAAGGAAAGCTTACAGAAGACAATTATGCTGGGGAAAATGGAAGGAAAAGGGAAGAGGGGCTGACCAAGGGCAAGATGGATGGATGGTATCCTTGAAGTGACTGGATTGACCTTGAAGGAGTTGGGGGTGGTGATGACCAACAGGGAGCTCTGGCGTGGACTAGTCCATGGTCAGGAAGAGTCGGAAAGAACTGAACGAATGAACAACAACAACAAAGGTTTCTCTGATAGGACAATGTTCAGCTGACAGTAAAAAAATTTCCTTGATGTCTTCATCAGCATCTAGTGTTCGTGCATAGGAACTTATGATGGTTGCCTGTTGGTTTTTGGCAAGTTCAATTCGGAGGGTTGAGAGTCGTTCATTGATGCCAGTGAGAGGTATCATCTGCCTATCTCTCTCCAATTTATTGGGGGGTTATTTTCAACTTGGCTACCCTATTTCCCAATCACCAGTCCTCAAATTCTCTCCTTTTGAGCCATAATTCAATTGAAAGAGATGCCTTGATGTTTTTTGCAGCTGATGGTGGGATACAAATTGCCCCTTGCACTCCTCTCCACCGAATCACACTGAGAAATGGGATAAAAAGGGCTTCGGAGGCCACTCTACCTCGATCCTCTCTACCTGCCAAGCAATTCTCCTGCAAAGGTGCTTGTTTATAGAGCTATTGTCCTCCCAGTCCTGATATATGCCTGTGAGACGTGGACTGTCTACAGACGTCACACGCAACTCCTGGAACGATAACATCAGCGCTGCCTCCGGAAAATCCTGCAAATCTCTTGGGAAGACAAGCGGACAAATGTCAGCGTGCTGGAAGAAGCAAAGACCACCAGCATTGAAGCGATGGTCCTCCGCATCAACTCTGCTGGACCGGCCACGTTGTCCGGATGCCCGACCACCGTCTCCCAAAGCAGTTGCTCTACTCCGAACTCAAGAATGGAAAACGGAATGTTGGTGGACAGGAAAAGAGATTTAAAGATGGGCTCAAAGCCAACCTTAAAAACTCTGGCATAGACACTGAGAACTGGGAAGCCCTGGCCCTTGACCGCTCCTGCTGGAGGTCAGCTGTGACCAGCAGTGCTGCAGAATTTGAAGAGACACGAATGGAGGGCGAAAGGGAGAAGCGTGCCAAGAGGAAGGCGCGTCAAGCCTTCCACCTGGAAACCAATGCCCTCACTGCAGAAGAAGATGCAGAGCAAGAATAGGGCTCCACAGCCACATATGGACCCACAAGAACACTGGAAGACAATCATCCTCGGAAAGCGAGGGATCGCCTAAGTAAGTAAGTCTCCAGCAAAACCGTTTGCTCTTGCCTTCTGCCACATTTCCTGTTTTAATTTATTCCCTCCAATCCTCCCAAGGTTTTCCATAAAACAAAGGCAATTAGCAAAGCCCAGCCAGTTCTCCGGCTGCACCTTGAAAAGAAACCAATTAATTCCCTTGCATTTTACGGTAATGTATGCATCGCGAGTGACAGCTTGCTCCTGCGTGGCTCTCCCACCTTGGTGTTCTTTTCTCGGAAAAGCTTGCCTTTGCCTTTTAATTAAGTTGGGGATTTTGCTGCTCTCTCTTTCTTTCTTTCTTTCCCCATCATCCCGACCTCCTTCTTCTCTTCTGCTTTCTTGCTTTCTTCTTCTTCTTTCAATTTGGAGAAGCTCTTCTAAAAAAACCACCCACAGAGCAGTGGCTGCAGCCCTCTCCTGGGTGCATCGGAGTGTCAGGGCCATTTAAGGGGAAAAGAGAAAAGCCATCGCCCGCGGTAATTAGCATCATCCCAAATTCATATTTATGCAGCTAATTGCAGGGCTAAGCGATGCTCCGGTCCAGACCGCAGACGCATCAGCTAAACAAACACAGAGGCAACCAAAACACACAGATGTGCTTCTGTCTCCAAATCTGCATGCTAATTACTGTTTGCAGCCTTCATAATCCCGCCGTGTCTTTCTCCCCTTTCGGCTTGATTATACCAATACAAAGGGATCCGGCAATCAACGCTGGAGAGGAATTAGAAGCAACCACCACCCTAAACATGGGGTAAACAATAAATCGGGACTACTGGTTGTTTCCTTTTGTCAAATGTCTGAGAACATCTCTTTCTGAATGCAATCTGCCTCCAAAGCGCTAATTAATTACGCAGATTGATTTATATGAATCCTGCAGGTGAGGGTAGGTAAGGTAAAGGTTTTCCCTTGACATTAAGTCCAGTCGTGTCCGACTCTGGAGTGTGGTGCTCATCTCCATTTCTAAGCCGAAGAGCCAGCATTGTCCGTAGACATCTCCAAGGTCATGTGGCCAGCATGACGGCATGGAGCGCCATTACCTTACCGCCGCAGTGATACCTTACTTACTTAGGTGATCCCTCGTAGTCCGAGGATGATGGTCCTCCAAGTTCGGTGTCCTGGCAGTGGGTTTGTAGGTGGCTGTGGAGCCCTATTCTTGACCTGCACCTTCTCCCACAGTGAGGGCATTGGTTTCCAGGTGTGAGGCAGTCTCGGTTGGGATTGTCTTGATGCGCCTTCCTCTTGGCACATTTCTCACTTTCACCCTCCATTCGTGCCTCTTCAAATTCTGCAGCACTGCTAGTCACAGCTGACCTCCAGCTGGAGTGCTCAAGGGCCAGGGCTTCCTAGTTCTCAGTGTCTATGCCAGAGATTTTAAGGTTGGCTTTGAGCCCACCTTTAAATCTCTTTTCCTGTCCTCCAACATTCCATTTTCCGTTCTTGATTTCGGAGTGGAGCAACTGCTTTGGGAGACGGTGGTCGGGCATCCGGACAACGTGGCCGCTCCAGCGGAGTTAATGGTGGAGGACCATCGCTTCGATGCTGGTGGTCTTTGCTTCTTCCAGCATGTTGACGTTTTTGGTACCTACTGATTTACTCACATTTGTATGTTTTTTTTAACTACTAAGTTGGCAGAAGCTGGGACTAACAGTGGGAACTCACCCCGTTCCCTGGATTCAAACCAGTAACCTTTTTTATCAGCAAATTCAGCAGCTCAGCAGTTTAACCCACTGTGCTACTGGGGCTCCAATAGTCTAACTATGGTAAACCATGAGAGTTCTTACTTCTTGATAAGCTCAGATGTTATTGCTACCACTCATCTTTGATAGAATAACAAAAACTGTAGTTTGCAGAGCTTTGATTCCCCAGTGGCGCAGTGGGTTAAACCCCTGTGCCGACAGGACTGAAGACCGACAGGTCGCAGGTTTGAATCCGGGGAGAGGCGGATGAGCTCCCTCTATCAGCTCCAGCTCGTCATGTGGGGACATCAGAGAAGCCTCCCACAAGGATGATAAAAAAACACCAAATCATCCAGGCGTCCCCTGGGCAACATCCTTGCAGACGGCCAATTCTCTCACACCAGAAGCGACTTGCAGTTTCTCAGGTTGCTCCTGACACGACAAAAGAAACCCGAAGTTCAGCAGCTCAGCAGTTTAACCCACTGCATCACCGGGGGCTCCATGTAAGTGAGGGTAGTTGAATGCCAATGTAATGCTACACAAGGGCAGTATCTCAATATTAAGCTGGTGTACAAGTTGCACAAGTTGGTTGCACTTTCTAGAACAGGCATGGAAAAACTTCAGCGCTCCAGGTGCTTTACTATAACTCCCACAATTTCTAACAGGAGTTGAAGTCCAAAACACCTGGATGGCCCACGTTGGCCCATTCCTAGTCTAGAAGTTTCTGCTCTGCTTTAATTTTTTGGTTTCTTGGGGTAATATGCTAACTACATGGTGATGTAACAAGAGAGCAGAAGTCATTACTGCAGGGGTCCTCAAACTAAGGCCCAGGGACCGGATATGGCCCTCCAAGGTTATTTACCCAGCCCTCACTCAGGGTCAACCTAAGTCTGAAACGACTTGAAAGCGCACAACAACAACAATCCTATCTCATCAGCCAAAAGCAGGCTCATACTTCCCACTGAAATACTAATAAGTTTATATTTGTTAAAATTGTTCATTTTAATTATTTTATTGTTTTTTTTAAAAAATTGCACTACAAATAAGATATTTTTTTTTTTCAAATTATAATCCGGACCTCCAACAGTTTGAGGGACTGTGACCGGGCCCTCTGTTTAAAAAGTTTGAGGACCCCTGCATTACTGTCAATTTCAGTTATCCAGGATAACTCCACTGTAGCATAACACCAGCCTAGCTATTTTCTTACCTGCTGTCAGGTTGTCTTCAACATGGGATGACCCTATGAATGAGAGGCCTCCAAGTCTCTCTGTTGTCAACACTCAGGACTTGCAGGCTCGGGCAACCCTAGGCCTCCTTGAAGTCTCTCCTTGTTGTCTTTGCTACTGAGGCTGCATCTCTACACTGTAATATCATATAGTTTCAGAATACCAATTAATAGCAGTGAACTGCATTATATGGCAGTGTAGTTACATATCACAACAACATTTGTTATAGATATGCTGATATCTATATATGCTGATGACAACGTTGTCTGTGCACATTCAGAAGAAGACTTACAAACCACTCTAAACATCTTTGCAGAAGCATACAAGAAGCTCAGCCTGTCATTGAACATGGAGAAAACCAAAGTGTCTCTTCCAGCAGTCATCAGTCAATCCCTCTGCAATGCCAAAAATACAGCTTAATGATGTAAGGTTAGAAAATGTTGACCATTTCCGCTCCCTTGGCAGCCACCTCTCCACAAAAGTCAACACTGACACTGAAATACAACACCACCTGAGCTCTGCAAGTGCAGCATTTTTCAGAATGAAGCAGAGAGTGTTTGAGGACCAGGACATCCATAGGGACACCAAGGTGCTTGTTTATAAAGCCATTGTCCTCCCAACCCTGCTATACACTGTCATAGGCAATGATTCCATAAACGCTGCCTCCGAAAAATCCTTCAGATCTCTTGGGAAGACAGGTGGACAAATGTCAGAGTGCTGGAAGAAGCAAAGACCACCAGCACTGAAGCAATGCTCCTCTGCCATCAACTCCGTTGGACTGGCCATGTTGTTCAAAAGCCCGATCAGTGTCTCCCAAAGCAGTCACTCTTCTCCAAACTCAAGAACTGGAAATGGACTGTTGGTGGACAGGAAAAGATATTTAAAGATGGGCATAAAGCCAACCTTAAAAACTGTGAACTGGGAAGTCCTGGTCCTTGAGTGCTCTAACTGGAGGTCAGCTGTGACCAGCAGTGCTGCAGAATTCAAAGAGGCACGAATGGAGGGTGGACTCAAACAATGACGACTCTGGACCAAACTTAGCATGAGTACTCAATAGGCCCAAATATGAACACTGGTAGAGTTTGTGGGAAATAGACCTTGACATTTGGGAGTTTTAGTTGCTGGGATTTATAGTTCACCTAAAAACGACGAGTTTTCTGAACCCTACCAACGATAGAATTGGGCCATAGTTCCCACACAGAACCCCCATGACCAACAGAAAATACTGTGTTTTCTGATGGTCTTTGGCGACCCCTCTAACACCCCCTCACGAGCCCCACAGGGGTCCCGACACCCAGGTTGAGAAACACTGGACTAGATGATCCTTGGGGTGTCTTCCATCTCTTAAAATTCTATGTGTGCTGTCGCACGCTGGGCCTGTGCATCAGACTGTAGACAGGACATAAATTCTGTGTGCCCAACGGGACGCCGGGGCTGCCTCAGATTAAAGGCCCTTGGACCTCCCCAAAACAAAGTCTTTAGATTGCTTAAAGGTTCAACAAAGTTCTTTATTTATAAAAATAAACAGGTATTTCAAGGCTTTCTTAACAGTCTATAGCAGGGGTCCACAAACTTTTAAAACAGAGGGCCAGGTCACAGTCCCTCAAACTGTTGGAGGGCCGGATTATAATTTGAAAAAAACATGAATGTATTCCTATGCACACTGCACACATCTTATTTGTAATGCAAAAAAACACACTTAAAAATAATACAATAATTAAAATGAAGAACAATGTTAACAAATATAAACTTATTAGTTTTCAATGGGAAAAGTGGGCCTGCTTTTGGTTGATGAGATAGGATTATTGTTGTTGTTGTGTGCTTTCAAGTTGTTTCAGACTTAGGTTGACCCTGAGCGAGGGCCGGGTAAATGACCTTGGAGGGCCGCATCTGGCCCCCGGGCCTTAGTTTGAGGACACCTGGTCTATAGGCTCTTTCAATCTTGTCCACAGGGAACAGGCACTATCTTCATGAAACTGTATATTAACTAATGGGGAAATCCTTAACTTCTAATCTGGGCAGTCTGTACTTGCCTCTGTTGGCGTGGAGCCCCTGCACCCAGTACCAACTGCGTCTGGCTTCCGCGAGCGACCCTTACCAAGCAGAACTTTGTAGACTTCCAGGGGAAAAGAAGGAGTTCAGGTTTCAGTGATGGCTGGCTGAAGTCCTTCAGCAAAGGAGCTGTAAGGCTGTATAACCCCGGCCAAGCTGTGGGCTGTATATCTCCCCGGCCAAGCTGTAGAAGACGAAGCTTTCTACAGGAGCTCTTGGTATTATGTCCTGCATGAAAGGCTTCTCTGTGTGGACTGACCCAAAAAGGCTCCTATTCCCTCCAAAAACCCAAAGGGGGCGGGACCAGGGAACCTAACTATAATTGACAGGTGGCTTGCCCTATGATTGCAGCCAAAAGAAGCCACCTATCTGCAGAGTCCCTGAAACTTAGGACTGCAACAAACATTAAATGCAAAGCAAACAAAATTGGAGTTCCTGGTGCAGTTGTACCTGCACACTATGGATGCAATACAAATTGCTTCCTTACTCAGGAAAACAATATAATGCTGATCCTAACAGAACTGTTGCAACCTTCCTTGAATGCAAACAGGCTCTTTGCTTCATCCAGGCCTATTATAACATTAGCACAGAAGGAAGGAGCGCAAACAAAGCCAAGCACCTTGGTTCTGGAGTGAAGATTTATGGCTCCCTTGGGTGCCCTGTGGCGGCCTTATTAACGCTGCCTATTCCTTAGCAGGGGAGCCAAGTCAATGGAACGATATGCTCCCGGAATCATTAATGTCAGCACCTTTGGAGTTGCGTGTATTAATGGCGGAGGAGAGATCTGCAAACACCAACCCAGAGGTGTTCCTTCCCTGCTTGACACCCATGAATAATGGAAGATCTTGCATCGCATTTGGCACGCATGACTAACCGTCCATCCCATGGGGGGGGGGGGGGGAGTAGTGACATGTCACATCTTTCACTCCAGTCATCATTAACCGAGTTGAAAGCCACGGATGATGCGGCAGCTAATTGAAGCACTTGCCCGACAAGATTTGTATTAGCCGGGTCCAGCCGGCATTAAATGGGATTTTAATGTTGGGCATCTCTCGGTGCACTTGTTGGTCCCCTATGGAAAGGCTCATAAATGATTAGAAGCATGATTTAAATGCCTGCAGGGGAGAAGCAGCTGTGTGTGTGCGTGTGTGTGTACGTCTGCAACACAGCACCAAAGAAATGTGAGAAAGGAAATCATTTGAATTTTTTTTCCTGTTCCATGTTTATTTCTTGTTTAATTGTGTGGTGCTTACTTTGAAGGTAGTTGTTCTACTCCAGAAACTTCATTTTTGTGGCTGCCACAAAATAGGTTGAATTGGTTGAGACTTGAGGAGTATTCATTGAAAACCTGTCACAAAATGTGTTGTAGAATGTCCCACAAGAACAATGTTCTTGCAGTTTAATAAACATTTTCCATCTTGGGTTGCTGTGAGTTTTCCAGGCTGTCTGGCCATGTTCCAGAAGCATTGTCTCCTGATGTTTCGCCCACATCTATGGCAGGCATCCTCAGAGGTTGTGAGGTCTGTTGGAAACTAGGAAAATTGGATTTATATACTGGGTCGTTGTAGGTTTTTCGGGCTATATGGCCATGGTCTAGAGGCATTCTCTCCTGACATTTCGCCTGCATCTATGGCAAGCATCCTCAGAGGTAGTGAGGTCTGTTGGAAGTAGGAAAAAGGGTTTATATATCTGTGGAATGACCAGGGTGAGACAAAGGACTCTTGTCTGCTGGAGCTAGTTGTGAATGTTTCAACTGACCACCTTGATTAGCATTTGATTGCCTGGCAGTGCCTGGAGCAATCTTTTGTTGAGAAGTGATTAGATGTCCTTGTTTGTTTCCTCTCTGTTGTTGTGCTGTTCCAGATTTTGTTCATTTTCATGGGATTTATATATCTGTGGAATGTCCAGAGTGGGAGAAAGAACTCTTGTCTGCTTGAGGAAAGTCTGAATCTTGCAATTGGCCACCTTGATTAGCATGAATGGCCTTGCAGCTTCAAAGCCTGGCTGCTTCCTCCCTGGGGAAATCCTTTGTTTGGAGGTGTTAGCTGGCCTTGATTGTTTCTGTCTGGAATTCCCCTCTTTTTTGAATTTTGTTCTTTGTTTACTGTCCTGATTTTAGAGTTTTTAAAATACTTGCAGCCAGATTTTGATCATTTTCATGATTTCCTTCTATATTTTGAAATTGTCCACATGCTTGTGGAGGATTTTAATGGCTTCTTGTGCAGTCTGACATAGTGGTTGTTGTAGTGGTCCATCATTTCTGTGTTCTCAAATAATATGCTGTGTCCAAGTTGGTTCATCAGGTGCTCTGATATTGAAATCCACAAGCACATGGAAAATTTCAACAGAAGGGAGGAAAGTATGGAAATGAACAAAATCTGGCTACCAGTGTTTTTTAAAAACCTCTAAAGTCAGGGCAGTTAATAAAAAAACAACACTCTGAAAACAGGGGACTTCCAGACAGGAATTAATGAGGGCCAGCTAACACCTCCCAACAAAGGATTCGTCCAGGCAGGAAACAGCCAGGCTTTGAAGCTGCAAGGCCTTTCAATGCTAATCAAGGCAGCCAATTGCAACATTCACACTTGTCTCAAATAGACAAGAGTTCTTTCACCCACCCGGACATTCCATATATATATATAAACCCAAATTTCCTAGTTTCCAACAGACCTCTCAACCTACTGAGGATGCCTGCCATACATGTGGGCGAAATGTCAGGAGAGAATGCTTCTGGAACATAGCCTCACAGCAACCCAACTCTTGTCTGTTTGAGGCAAATGTGAATGTTGAAATTGGCCACCTTTATTAGCATTGAATGGCCTTGCAGCTTCAAAGCCTCAAAGCCTGGCTGCTTCCTGCCTGGGGGATCCTTTGTTGTGAGGTGTTAACTGGCCCTAATTGTTTCATGTCAGGAATTCCCCTGTTTTCTAAGTCTTTACTTACTGTCTTGATTTTAGAGTGTTTAAAATACAGTTAGCCAGATTTTGTTCATTTTCATGGTTTCCTCCTTTCTGTTGAAATTGTCCACATGCTTCCTGTGGATTTCAATGGCTTCAAATCCACAAAAGTCAACCACGTGTGTAAATCCACCCCCCACTCCCACCCTGACCTTCCTAAGCAATAGACAATTTCACCTGAGGGTATTTCTTCATCTTCATTTAAATAGTCCCTATTTTACCCTTTTACAATATTTGCAATTTGGAGTGGTGTGACATTTGATCTCATTCGTATCAAAGCTGATTTTTTTCTTCCAGGCAGACTCGTAGGAAGTCACCCCCATTTTTTTGGGATGCACCTATGGAAATGCGTCTTAATTGCTTTTTGAGTGGCTTTTCAACAGCTGCTTGGCATTAACAATGAGGGATAGCCTTGAGACAAAACTGTTACAGCTGAGAATGGGTGGGGAATCTGCTTCATGAATTCCTATTCTTATGGAGGGAGAAAGGAAGAGAATCTGGCCAAACCGCTCCTGTCAGTTTCAAATATTGATAAGCAGCGTGAAAAGTCTGGGGGCCAAGGCTTTGAAAGGTGCCTGCTAACTATTATGAGGAAGATCACCTGGGAAGGAATCCCACTGGAGCATTGCAGCACACCCAAATACCTGGGAGTCGCTGTGGACCGTGCTCTTACCTACAAGAAGCACTGCCTGAACATCAAGCAAAAAGTGGGTGCTAGAGACAATATCATACGAAAGCTGACTGGCACAACCTGGGAATCACAACCAGATACAGTGAAGACATTTGCCCTTGCGCTGTGCTATTCTGCTGCTGAATATGCATGCCCAGTGTGGAACACATCTCACCACACTAAAACAGTGGATGTGGCTCTTAATGAGACATGCCACATTATCACGGGTGTCTACACTGTCTAGCCAGTATCGCACCACCTGACATCCGCCGGGAAGTGGCAGCCAATAGTGAAAGGACCAAGGCAGAGACATCTCCAGCTCATCCCCTGTTTGGGTATCAGCCAGCACGTCAACGACTTAAATCCAGAAATAGTTTTCTAAGATCTACAGAGACACTCGCTGGAACACCTCAGCAAGCGAGAGTTCAAAAGTGGCAGGCTCAAACCAGATGAGATCAATGGCTGATACCAAATTAGAGACTCCCCCCTGGGCACACAGAAGACTGGGCGACTTGGAAGGCACTGAACAGGCTGCGCTCTGGCACCACGAGATGCAGAGCCAACCTTCAGAAATGGGGCTACAAAGTGGAATCCTCGACATGCGAGTGTGGAGAAGAGCAAACCACTGACCACCTGCTGCAATGCAACCTGAGCCCTGCCACATGCACCATGGAGGACCTTCTTGCAGCAACACCAGAAGCACTCCAAGTGGCCAGATACTGGTCAAAGGACATTTAATCAACTACCAGACTCACAATTTTTGTATTTTGTCTGTTTTTTTTTTGTGTGTGTGTGTGCTTTGTTCTGTTAGAAATGTAATATAACCGACTGGTTGCACTGACACAATAAATAAATATTATTATGAGACGGACTACTATTTGGGATTTGAAGTGGAGTCCCAGGGAGCATCTACACTGTAGAATGAATATGATTTGATACCACTTTAGCTGCCACAGCTCATTGCTATTAAATCACAGGAGTTGTAGTTTATAGAATCATAGAGTTGGAAGAGATCTCATGGGCCATCCAGTCCAACCCCATTGCCAAGAAGCAGGAATATTGCATTCAAAGCACCCCGACAGATGGCCATCCAGCCTCTGTTTAAAAGCTTCCAAAGAAGGAGCCTCCACCACACTCCGGGGCAGAGTTCCACTGCTGAACAGCTCTCACAGTCAGGAAGTTCTTCTTAATGTTTGGATGGAATCTCCTTTCTTGTAGTTTCAAGCCATTGTTCCACATCCTAGTCTCCAGGGCAGCAGAAAACAAGCTTGCTCCCTGCTCCCTATGACTTCCTCTCACATAGCTATCATGTCTCTTCTCAGCCTTCTCTTCTGCAGGTTAAACATGCCCAGCTCTTTAAGCCGCTCCTCATAGGGCTTGTACTCCAGACCCTTGATCATTTTAGTCACCCTCCTCTGGACACATTCCAGCTTAGAGTCAACATCTCCCTTCATCTCCATTTGATGAAGACCCTGCACTCTTTGGTAGAAAAGGCTGGAGACCTTGTGAAGCTACAACTCTCATGATTCCATAGCACTGAGCCATGGCAGCCCAAGTGGTCTCAAACTGCATCAGTTCTGCAGTGTAGATCAGGCCTGAGCAAACTTGTTGCTGTTTCCAGGTGGTCAGTTGAAACATTCACACCTAGCTCCAACAGACAAGAGTTCTTTGTCCCACCCTGAGTATTCCACAGATATATAAACCCAATTTTCCTAGTTCCAACAGACCTCACTACCTCTGAGGATGCTTGCCATAGATGCAGGCAAAACGTCAGGTGGGAATGCCTCTAGAACATGGCCATATAGCCCAAAAAAACCTACAACAACCCAGTGATTCATAGAATCATAGAATCAAACAGTTGGAAGAGACCTCATGGGCCATCCAGTCCAACCCCATTCTGCCAAGAAGCAGGAATATTGCATTCAAATCACCCCTGACAGATGGCCATCCAGGCTCTGTTTAAAAGCTTCCAAGGAAGGAGGGAGTCTCTCATTTGGTATCAGCCATTGATTGAGGTTCTGTGTTTTAGCCTGCCACCTTAGGACTCTCGCTTGCTGAGGTGTTCCAGCGAATGTCTCTGTAGATTCCAGCCATGAAAGCCTTCGACAATACATTAAACATATATACATTCACTTATAGATAGATGCCTTTGTAAAGCTGGAATATCATGGAAGGTTGACAAGCAACACGGTTTGTAAGACACAGTTTTATGCCTCCTTCGACAAACAGATTGTCCTGGAGAAAGGGAAAAGGCAATCTATTGCCAAAGCCAGTTCCGGACATCTGGTGGAGTTGGCTGCATACATGCATGCGTGTGAGTGTGTGCATGTGTGTTTTAGAAGGACTTGGCAGTGGAAGAGCCATGTGCGTTGGGAGATCAATAAAACTCTCATAGAAGAGCCATTGTCAATTTGTTCCAAGGAAGCAGCCAGCCAAGTCAGCCAGAAAGGAAGACTTAAGGCCTTTTGGGTCAAGTTCTAAAGAAAAGACAAAGCGGAGATTAAAGGCACACTCGGCCAAAGCAACCATGCAATGCAACGTTGCTGGATAATCTGTATACACCAAGAGGTGTGCACCAATTAGTTTTGTTGAACACTAAGAACAATGTGGAAATGCATAAAGTTATTCAGCATACATGGGGAAAGGATCTTCTAGCAGATGGACCACCATGATATTGGCTTCATCCCTTGAGTTCGGATCTTGAGTTGATTATTGACCGCACACACACCCCAAATCAGAGCCATATTCTGGAAGGGCATTAAAACATACTTTAAACTTTCCCCAACAGCTCATCCCTAATCCATCTAAAACACAGACATGTGCTTTTCACCTTAAGAACAGACAAGCATCCCGAGCTCTGAGGATCACCTGGATGCTGATGATCGTGCCATTACCGCTCAAGCAGGGAGCTTTGAGATGGTAGAACAGAAGCTCTCCGAAGCTCTAGGTGCTCTTACTGCCTATTACAGGGAAAACCAGCTGATCCCCAACCCATCTAAAACACAGACATGTGCCGTTCACCTTAAGAACAGACAAGCATCCCGAGCTCTGAGGATTATCTGGGAAGGAATCCCACTGGAGCATTGCAGCACACCCAAATACCTGGGAGTCGCTGTGGACCGTGCTCTTACCTACAAGAAGCACTGCCTGAACATCAAGCAAAAAGTGGGTGCTAGAAACAATATCATACGAAAGCTGACTGGCACAACCTGGGGATCACAACCAGACACAGTGAAGACATCCACCCTTGCGCTATGCTACTCTGCTGCTGAGTACGCATGCCCAGTGTGGAACATCTCATCACACTAAAACAGTAGATGTGGCTCTTAATGAGACATGCCGCATTATCATGGGGTGTCTGCACCCTACACCACTGGTGAAATTACACTCTTTAGCCAGTATTGCACCACCTGACATCCGCCGGGAAGTAGCAGCCAATAGTGAAAGGACAAAGGCAGAGACATCTCCAGCTCATCCCCTGTTTGGGTATCAGCCAGCACGTCAATGACTTAAATCAAGAAATAGTTTTCTAAGATCTATTCTACAGAGACACTCGCTGGAACACCTCAGCAAATGAGAGTCCAAAAGTGGCAGGCTCAAACTCAGAACCTCCATCAATGGCTGATACCAAATGAGAGACTCCCCGCTGGGCACACAGAAAACTGGGCGACTTGGAAGGCGCTGAACAGACTGCGCTCTGGCACCACGAGATGCAGAGCCAACCTTCAGAAATGGGGCTACAAAGTGGAATCCTCGACATGTGAGTGTGGAGAAGAGCAAACCACAGACCACCTGCTGCAATGCAACCTGAGCCCTGCCACATGCACAATGGAGGACCTCCTTGCGGCAACACCAGAGGCACTCCAAGTGGCCAGATACTGGTCAAAGGACATTTAATCAACTACCAAGCTTGCAAACTTTGTGTTTCATTTGTTTGTTTGTTAAAAAAAATTCAGGACAACTGTTTGGTCTGCTCCTGACACCATAAATAAAAATCCCCAACATCAGAGACATAAGCGCTGTTGGGTTGCAATTCCCATTATCCGCAGTCCGCAGGGCAGACAATCAAGAGTGATGGGAGTTGTTGTTCAATAACTTCAGGTGACTCAAAACTGGATTAGAAACTAAAGAGCACCAACACACCGGGTTAAAAATTATATTTGGCCCTCTGCGTCCACTGACTCTCCGTCTATGGATTCAACAGCCCTTTGAAGGCAATCATAAGGCTGGTGTGACCCTTAAGGAAAACAAGTTTGAAACTTACAGGACTTGACTTCTAGACCAGCATTTCTCAACCTGTGTGTTGGGATCTCTGGGAGGGGGGGTCGCAAAGGGGGTGTCAAAAGGGTCTCCAAAGACCATAATAAAAACACAGTAAATTCTGTGGGTCATGGGGGTTCTGTGGGGGAAATTTGGCCCAATTCTATCATTGGTGGGGTTCAGAATGTTCTTTGATTGTAGATGAACTATAAATCCCAGCAGCTACAACTCCCAAATGTCAAGTCTATTTTCCCCAAACTCCACCAGTGTTCACATTTGGACATATTGAGTATTCGTGCCAAGTTTGGTCCAGATCCATCATTGTTTGAGTCCACAGTGCTCTCTGGATGTAGGTGAACTACAACTCCAAAACTCAAGGTCAATGCCCACCAAACCCTTCCAGTATTTTCTGTTAGTCATGGGAGTTCTGTGTGCCAAGTTTGGTTCAATTCCATCATTGGTGGAGTTCAGAATGCTCTTTGATTGTAGGTGAACTATAAATCCCAACAACTACAACTCCCAAATGACAAACTCAAATCACCCCCAACTCCACCAGTACTCAGATTGGGGCATATTGGGTATTTGTGCCAAATTTGGCCCAGTGAATGAAAATACATCCTGCATATCACATATTGACATTATGATTCACAACAGTAGCAAAATGACAGTTATGAAGGAGCAACAAACATAATTTTATGGTTGGGGGTCACCCCAACATGAGGAACTATATTAAGGGATCGCGGAATTAGTAAGATTGAGAACCACTGTTTATTTACTTATTTATTTAAAGTGTTTATATTCTGCCCTTCTCACCTCGCAGACATTCAATGCCATTAGACATACAACATATATAGACAGACACAGAGGCAATTTAACATTCCAGCTTTCTGGCTTTGTGAAGATATGCTTGATTCTGGCCACAGGGGGAGCTGTCACTTCACTGTCCACTTGTGACACCGAGTCCCTGATGGAGTACTTCCTCATTCTTGTGCACGTTGCTGGAAGGTTTTATGGTGTCGTAAATAGTTAAATTAGCCTCCCCGCATAACGTGGTACCTAAATTTCCTACTTGACAGATAGTATTGTCTTTCAGGCTGCTTAGGTCAACAGGAAGCTAGATTGTATTGTCGAAGGCTTTCATGGCCGGAATCACTGGGTTGTTGTAGTTTTTTCGGGCTATATGGCCATGTTCTAGAGGCATTCTCTCCTGACATTTCACCTGCATCTATGGCAAGTATCCTCAGACCTCACACCTCTGAGGATGCTTGCCATAGATGCAGGTGAAACGTCAGGAGAGAATGCCTCCAGACCATGGCCATATAGCCCAAAAAAACTACAACAACCCAGGAAGCTAGATTTGGTCTGAGGATGCTTGCCATAGATGCAGGTGAAACGTCAGGAGAGAATGCCTCCAGACCATGGCCATATAGCCCAAAAAAACTACAACAACCCAGGAAGCTAGATTTGGTCGGGAGATCACTCTGACCTGGGCTGGCTTCGAACTCATGGCCTCTCGGTTAGTAGTGATTTAATGCAACTGGATACTAACTAGCTGCACCACAGCTTGTTTTAGGGCTTCATCATTTTGGTCATCTTTGTGGACCAGAAGTCCTTTGTTTTAATGTGATTCAATGTTATCCATAGTTGTACATATCCACACAAATTCCAGTAATGTATCCTCTGCGGAGACAGGTCATACTACAAATGGGAAGCTTCCTATTCTAGAAAGAAGAAGGTTTTGGAGCATAGGAGCAGGAAAGCATTAGCAAGTCAAGAAGAATCCATTTCCTTCATCCTTGCTTTGTTTATTCTCTCTATAGACCCATCACTTCAAACAGGTCATTTTTACCAAGTGACAATGCTTGGCCCCACAAAGGAATGGGGAAGGTTTGTATTAAATTTGAATATGCTAATCTAGTATGCAATGATGCCCGTTTGGAGAGAATAGCTGGAGAAAACAGGCTATGCTGATTAAAGAGGAATATTTGATGAACTTCAAGAAAGAATGAGACTTTTTCATTACTTTTTCTCAGTAGTCACAGGACAAATGTCAATCATAGGACTGATTAATTAGATGAATTATATTAAAATAGAAATGTGGTTATAGAGCAGATATGGGCAAACTTAGGCCCTATAGGTGTTTTGGACTTCAACTCCCACAATTCCTAAGAGCTTAAGCGGCTAAGGGAGAAAAGGAAAGGCCCTGAGGCTGTTAGGAATTGTGGGAGTTGAAGTCCAAAACCCCCGGAGAACCCAAGTATGCCCATCCCTCGTAGCTTGAGGATGATTGTCTTCCAGATGTGATGTCTTGGCGGGGGATAAGTAGGTGGCTGTGGAGCCCTATTCTTAATCCACATGTTCTCCCGCAGTGAGGACACCGGTTTCCAGATGGAAGGCGGTCTGCAGCACTGCTGGCCACAGCTGACCTCCAGTTAGAGTGCTCAAGGGCCAGGGCTTCCAATTTCCCGGTGTCTATGCCACAGTTTTTGGGGCTGGTTTTAAGCCCATCTTTAAATCTCTTTTCCTGTCCAACAATATTCCTGAGTTCAGAGTAGAGTAACTACTTTGGGAGATGGTAATTGGGCATTCAGACAACGTGGCTGGTCCAGTGGAGTTGATGGTGGAGGACCATAGCTTCAATGCTGGTGGTCTTTGCTTCTTCCAGCACGCTGACATTTGTCCGCCTACTTTCCCAAGAGATTTGTAGGATTTTTCGGAGGCAACGCTGATGGAATCATTCCAGAAGTTGCATGTGACGTCTGTCGATAGTCCATGTTTCGCAGGCATATAGCAGGGTTGGGAGACAATGGCTTTATAAACAAGCACCTTGGTCTCTCTATGGATGTCCCAATCGTCAAACACTCTCTGCTTCATTCTGGAAAATGCTGCACTCACAGAGCTCAGGCAGTGTTGTAGTTCAGTGTCAATGTTGACTTTTGTGGAGAGGTGGCTGCCAAAGGAGTGGAAATGGTCAACATTTTCTAATGTTACACCATTGAGCTGTATTTCTGGCATTGGTGAGGGATTGGCTGGTGACTGCTGGAACAGAACTTTGGTTTTCTCAATGTTGAATGACAGGCCGAACTTCTCATATGCTTTTGCAAAGGTGTTTAGAGTGGCTTGTAGGTCTTCTGAATGCGCACAGACGACGTTGTCATCAGCATATTGAAGTCCAAAACACCTGTAGGGCCCAAGTTTGCCCATTTCTGTTATACAGTATTCTCTAAAGGGAATACAATAAGGGGCAAAAATCCACAGTTTTTCCTCCAAAACATTGTTCTTGTTCTCCAAAAGGAACTGTTCTTGGAGTTCAGAAACAGCAAATTAGAGGAAACAGCAGAAATCTGCTAGATTGTTTTTTCAAAAGATGAGTCTGGAAGAGCAGCAAAACAATTTTATTAGCCTCCATGGGCCCATTCCAACAGTTCATTCCTTTCCAACACATGGCCAGGTTTAAGATCATCTGCCTCCTTGCCAAAAATCCACATCCATTTACAATACCAAGCCATTCCACCCAGCTTCTTTCTGTCCCGTGTTCAGTGGATGGATTTGAAAGACAGAGCTGAGTAAGTGGAAGATTTGTCTCATCTCCAGAGGAAATCCTTTGAAGTAAGAGAAGCCGGGCTGGGGATCAGGAGACGGGCTTCTGACATGGTCCGGACTGCCAAGTCCCTGGTGTTTCTCATAAACAAATCGAATGGGTCCAACTGCAGAACTCAGGCTGCATCTAGACGGTAGAATGGATGCAGTTTGGCATCACTTTTATTGCTATGGCGCAATGCTATGGGACTACAAAACCAAACTACAAATTCCAGGATTTCAGAGCATTGAGATGTTAATGTGCTGAACTGCATTAGTTCTTTAGTGCAGATGCACCATTGGATAGCTGACTATCGATTAAGTATGGAGGCATGTGCATTATATCCTGAGTCCCTTCGAGGAGAGGAGGTGGGATATAAATAAAGCTTATTGTTATTATTGTGCATGGTTAAGCATGTACATATGGTGTATCAGTTTGGTTATACAATGTTGTCATTAAGCACAAGGTTTGCATAGTAGAATTAGTATGTAAATCTGCATGTGGGCATCTCTGCTGCACAACTGCAATATAGGATTTAAGGCTGTGGTTAGCATCTGTTATAGAACTCCAATATGCTGATGATAATATAGTCTGTGCTCATTCTGAAGAAGACCTAAAAGTCACTCTAAAGCTCTTTACAGAAGCTTGTCCTCTCACTGAACATCAAGAAAACCAAAGTGCTCTTTCAACAGGAACCAGGCAATCCCTCTGCAATGCCAGAAATACAGCTTAATGGTGTGATGTTAGAAATTGTTGACCATTTCCACTACCTTAGTATCATAGAATCATAAAATCATTGAATTGAAAGAGACCTTGTGGGCCATCCAGCCCAACTCTCTGCCAAGAAGCAGAAAGTCACCTCTCCACAAAAGTCGAAATTAACATTGATATATAACACTGTCTGAGCTCTGCGAGTGCAGCATTTTTCCGAATAGGCGAAGGGTGAGGATCAGGACATTTGTAGGGACAGCAAGATGCTTCTTGATAAAGCAATTGTCCTTCCAACCCTGTTAATATGCCTGCGAAACATAGACCGTCTACAAACATCACACTCGACTTCTGGAACTATTCTAACAGCATTGCCTCCAAAAAATCCTACAAATCCCTTGAAAAGACAGGCAGACAAATGTTAGCTTTCTGGAAGAAACAAAGACTACCAACATTGAAGCCATTATCCTCCGCCATCAACTCTGTTGAACTGAATGCCATGTTGTTCGAATGCCCAAAGATCAACATCTCCCAAAGCAGTTACTATACTCCAAACTCAAGAATGGAAAATGGAATTTTAGTGAACAGGAAAAGAGAAGTAAATATGGGCTTAAAACCCTCAGAAACGGTGGCATAGACATCAAGAGAGAACTGAGAAACTCTGACCCTTGAGCGTTGGAACTGGAGGTCAGCTGTTGAAGTCGATATGAACTTTAGGAGGGTCTACCCCAGGAGGAGAGACCCTGAGACCCCACCAACGAGGGATCGCTACTTTGGCGAGCAAAAGGAAGCCTTCAAAGAGGAGTCTGGTGATTTCCACTGAGCCAAGGGATAGAATTCTGCAGCGCCGAGATCGAGCCGGTCCTTGGTCCTTGGGGAACTACAACTCCCTCCAAGGTCGGAGGCCCCAAGGCCAGGCTGTTCCCTGAAAGCCTCGTGGGGTAGTCGCACCGAGTCTCCAGGGCAGGAGCTTGGCAGGGGCGAAGAAGTGGCGAGGGCAGCGGCAGCATGGCAGCAATGAAGCTGGGCTTTTGACAATCAGCTGTTTCCTTGAAATTATATTCTTAAAACTTAACAGGTTATTCCCCAAGCATAGAAGCCCGAAATACAAAAAGCGAGATAGTGGATAGTGTTAGAATTTAGCCAGGAAAAATATGCCATCAAAATGGAATCGATCCGCCATCTCGCGGATACAGGGTCCCGAGGGGTTTCCGTATCCACAGTTTGGGGGAGCGCAGATTCTGCCTCCCCGAGACACCAGGAAGGCATCCCTGCAGTCTCCTGCAGCCTGGAAATGGTTAGTTTCATGCATTTTGATAGTTTCAGGCAAGAAAAGGACACAAAGTATCAAGCTATCTATAAATAAATGAATGAATAAATAAAGCTGGAGAGGTTAAAAGTTACAACTTAATCAGTCTTTATTTGGGGATTGGTTACATAGTTGGGGCTAGCAAAAGGAGTGAAAGGAGAGAGCACACGACTGTAGAGAGTCCCTGGTTGAGGCTGCTGCTGGGGCACATTTCATCAGTTAGGCTCAACTTGGCAATCAGGAACTGTGGAACTCCCTGCTGCAGGTCACACCAGCTTAAAGGCAGGGGTCTGGGATGCCCTCGACGACACTGTGACCAACATTGCTGTAGAATTCAAAGAGGCACAAATGGAGGGCGAAAGGAAGAAACGTGTCAAGAGGAAGGTGGTGCATCAAGCCAACCGTGACTGGGACTGCCTTCCACTTGGAAACCAATGTCCTCACTTCAAAGGAACATGCAGATCATGAGTAGGTGTCTACCGTCACCTATAGAGCCACCACCAAGACTTTACACTTGGAAGGCAACCATACTCAGACATGAGTGACAGCCTCTGATGATGCTGAGCACCTGAAAACTGAATCCAAAGTCAGTATTTATTTATTTATTTAAAAGTTTTATATACCGACCTTCTCACCTCTCCTTGCGGGACTCAAGTACCAAATATTAGACCCAATGCATCATTATCTTTGTTATTGTTGTTATTGGAGGAGAAGGGGAGAAAGAGGAAGAAAGAGGAAAAGGAAGAAAATGGAAGAGAAAGATAGAGGAGGAGGAGGAGGAATGAGGAGAAGGGCAAAGGAGGAGGAGGAAGACCAAGAAGAAGAAGAAAGGGAAGAAGGGTGTTTGCCACCAATCACAAGTTACCTTTCTTAAATCAAGGAACTTATAAGATGGATTCTAAGGTGAAATTGCTGCACAACAGTTCACTGGCAATTCCACTCTCTTTCTGATGGTTTCAGCAACATACACACACACACACACACACACACACACACACACACACACACACACACACACATATATATCTCCACATGTTAATCAGCTTATGCAATGCCACTGAAGTCTGTGTTATCACCCACTGTCTGAGGAATGACCCCGGTTATCCTTGTCTATTAACTACCTTTGTCTGAATTTCTTCTGATCTCACTGTTCCTACCCAGGCAGCGAATTAATATACATATCAGAGACAAACGCAGCAAAATTGATCAAAGGCTTTCCTCAGATTATGGAAAAATGATGGGACCATGTAGAAAAAAAATCTCTAGACTTACCGTCCATTCCATTGGACATTTTTATCTTCAAGGTGAAAGGGGGAAATATCTTAAAAGTACTACCTGCTGTCAGTAATCAGACTCAATCAGGATGTAAGTGTCTCCCACTCATCCCTCTTTCCTTTCCTTTCTCACTGTTGTGTTATCTTCCTTTCACTGTCATTGCTTTCAAAGTCTGTTATCTTTGTAAAACTGCAGCCAGAAACCTGCTTCTGTTACCCACACTTCTCATACAGAAATGGTTGAACATTGTTATCTGATGCAGAAGTCATGGCTGCAGCAATTCAAGAATTTCACATGGATGTAATGTGTGTGTTTTTAGCTACACATTTGGCATCTTGCTTCTAATTGCACCAGAGCTGTGTAGTTAATGTTATTCTGCAACTGAAGAGTCATGCTTAATCCCTCTTTGGAAGCATTTGGACATCTGGCTTGAAAACAGTCCATGCAAAAGGGATCTAGAAGCCTTCGTAGACCACAAACTGAACATGAGTCAACAGCGTGATGTGGCAGTTAAATAATAATAATAATAATAATAATAATAATAATAATAATAATAATAATAAGGCTGTGGCTCACAAGTGGAACTTTGAAAAATGAGATGGAGGGCCTGATTCTGGCAACCCAAGAACAAGCCATTAGAACCAATGCCATCAGAGCCAGAATTGAAAAGTCGACGACAGATCCCAAATGTAGACTCTGCAAGGAAGCAGATGAAACAATAGATCACATCCTCAGCTGCTGCAAGATTATGTTTAAGTGCAGGCCAAGGTCTTTAGGCACTGCACCCAGTGTGCCGATCACCATTGGAACCACCTTGACTGACTTGTGCCAGAGTCTTTGCAGTTCGATCTTTAAATCCTCATATCGTGTCAGCTTTTCCAGTTGTTTCTCTTCAATCCTGCTGTTGCCTGGGATTGCAACATCGACAATCCATACTTTGTTTTTTTAATACAATTGTGAGGACAGGAATGTTGTGCTCCAAAACTCTTTCTGTCTGAATTCGGAAGTCCCAGAGCAGCTTGACATGTTCACTTTCTGTAACTTTTTCTGGCTTGTGATCCCACCAGTTCTTTGTCGCAGGCAGATGGTGTTTGTGGCACAAGTTCCAATGAACAACATGAGCAACAGTGTTATGCCTCTGTGTGTAGTCTGTCTGCGCGATCTTCTTGCAGCAGCTGAGGATGTGATCCATTGTTTCATCTGCCTCCTTGCAGAGTCTACACTTGGGATCTGTCGTCAACTTTTCAATTCTGACTTTGATGGCATTTGCTCTAATGGCTTGTTCTTGGACTGCCAGAATCGGGCCCTCCGTCTCCCTTTTCAGAGTTCCTTTTGTGAGCCACAGCCATGTTTTTTCCTGATCAATTTGGCTCTCAATTTTCCCCAGGAACTGTCCACAAAGACCTCACTACCTCTGAGGATGCTTGCCAAAGATGCAGGCGAAACGTCAGGAGAAAATGCCTTTAGAATATAGCCATATAGCCCCCAAAAACCTACAACAACCCAGCCTTCTTTTTTTGCCAGTTTGGTCTTCTGCTCTGCATTTTGAACTTTAAGCAGTTTTCTGCTGTATTGTCAAAGGCTTTCATGGCCGGAATCACTTGGTTGTTGTAGGTTTTTTGGGCTGTATGGCCATGTTCTAGAGGCATTATCTCCTGACTTTTTGCCTGCATGTGTGGCAGGCATCCTTAGAGGGTATAACCTCACAACCTTTGAGGATGCCTGCCACAGATGCAGGCGAAACATCAGGAGATAATGCTTCTAGAACATAGCCATACAGCCCGAAAAACCTACAACAACCCAGTTTTCTGCTATTGACTTCCATCAATTTTGGGTCTTGACTGCCTTTCACATAATCTGCCAGTGCATGTTTCTTTCTTAGTATTATTATTACTATTATTTTATTTCTTATCTTCCTCTGCTCATGGCTTGAGGAGGGTTACAACATTACCAAGAACATAAATGGCTGAAGATAGGTGTTGGGTTTTGTTTCAATTGCACAATGCTTCTTTTCAGCAGAATATGTTATATGGGACTCCCTCAAGAGTGCAGTTGTTGCATATTTCTGCCCGGCAGAATAGGGTTGGACTAGATGTCCCATGTGACCCTTTCCAAATGTATGATTCATGAGTCCTCTGATTGGGGGTGCATCTACACTGTAGAATTAATTAGTTTGACTCCACTTTCACTGAATTGATTCTGCAGTGCAGGTGCACCCTTGTTTACCCAAACCTGTTCGTATACGCCCACTTCTGCTTCCCAAGAATTGTTAAGTTGACTTACGGCAACCCCATGAAACCAAAGCTACCTGTGAAAGGCGAATGCAGTTGCTAAAACTGTCTACCACTGACTCCACCAGTCTTCTTATAAAAAGGAGTGCATTTCATTTCAATGCTGGAGCCTGATCCTCATTGGAAATGCTCTTTGCCGTGTCTTCTTCCCCAGGAGCAATGTCGAAACGAAGTGTTGTGCCTGTACAGTGTCTTTTAAGCGCTCGGTGTTAGATTAGACTTGTTAACAACGCACCAAGGGAGAACCGGGCTCGCTTTCAAATAAATGGAGAGTCAACAGACTTGGAGGGAAGCGATATTCTCCTGCGGGCCTCGGCTGATAAGTGCTCTCAGATACAAAACCATGTGCAAAGAAGTGACGAGAGCTGAATTGAGAGCCTAAGAAGAGGGCCGGAGCTGTGAAGAGTCAACATCACAAAAGCACACATCCCCAAACAGCTTTTCTGAGCACTGCTAATTCCTACTTCTCTCATAAGGGTTCATCATAATTTTATTTCCATTTGTAGGGATGGAAGATTTCATTTCATTAGATCAGTCTGTCCACACGCTAATATTTTTGGCCAAGATCCTACACTGGTGATTTGTGGTGTCCATCTCCACATCTGGAATATGTTGCCTCAGAGTCTGGTGAAGTCGCCTTCTCTGGAGGATTTTGAAGCAGAGACTGGATGGCCATCTGCCGGGAGGGCTTTGATTGTGTTTTTCTACTTGACAGGGGGTTGGACTGAATGGCTGTTATGGTCAGTTCCAACATTATAATTCTATGATTCTATGTGGCATAGGAATATTTGGTGTCTAGTACAGAGGATAGCATAGCCAGTGATATCTATGAGCTTACGATAGGAAACAAAAGAGTTCCAAGTGCAATACAAAGCCATGCTTATATACCATAGGTTTCATCATACAATAGTACTGCTTACACACCCCACTTTGCAACTTGGAATTGAATGTGGATGCTCCTCATTGGACAGAAATGCCCAACACTGTCTGAAAACTTATGTATGTACATACGTATAAGACACCAACTGGAAATATTTGCATGGAGTTGCTTATTAATATTTGATGGCATGGCTCTGAACCAGACACCAAATTTGCAATCAAACTTACTTACTTTGGTGATCCCTCATTTTCTGAGTAGGATGGCTTTCCAAGTGTAGTGTCTTGGTGGTGGGTACATACGTGACTGTAGAGCCCTATTCTTGAACCACATGTTCTTCCACAGTGAAGGCATCGGTTTCCAGGTGGAAGGCAGTCCTGGTCAAGGTTGGCTTGATGTGCCTTCCTCTTGGCATGTTTCTCCCTTTCACCCTTTTTCGTGCCTTTTCAAATTCCACAGCACTGCTGGTCACAGCGGACCTCTAGTTAGAGCCAGGGCTTCCCAGTTCTCGGTGTCTGTTCTGGTACGGCTGTACCAGGAGCTCCAATTTCATTTGCTTTGTATTAAATGTTTCCTTGCAGTCCAAGGTTCCTGGGATTCTGCAGATAGGTGGCTTCCTTTGGTTGCAGTCATAGGGCAAGTCACCTGTCCATCATCATTAAGTTTTGGTTCCGCCCCTTGCTCAGGGCAATTGGGAAGGGAGGGGAGCCATTTTTTAGTTAGCTAATGTACAGGATGTGTGCAAGCTTCCCCTGTACAAAAGCTTCAACCCTTAAGACCTTTCGGGGGAGAACAGTCTTAAGAGCACCCAAAGATTTCCAGGGAAGCAGTCCTAAAGTTTTGAGGAATTTGAGTTTGGAAGACCAAAGAACTCCAGCTGGAGAGTATCTAAGCCTTTACTGGTAGGTCCACTCGGTGCTTCGAGACGCAGTTCGACCCGGTAGCGGAGCCCACATCAGTAAGGGTTAGATTACAGTCAGCCTGGGAGAAGTTAAAAAGGGGATTTTCCTTTAAAGTAAAGAAGAAGTTATTGAAGACAGTTGCCTGTCCTTCGTGGGCAAGATTAGGAAGCCACCAGTTGCATAAAAGCCTGGAATCATTTGTTTAACTTTCTGAAGACAAGAGAAGTTTCTGTTTGATTGTTCATTAATAAAAGACTTTGTTATACTTCACAAGCCATCTAAAGACTATTTGTGGTGGAAAATCTCTGAGTACTTCTCTTTGGGTCCCTTGGCTTCCCGCTGGGCAAAGGTTGCACGTCCTGTTCTAAAGGAAATTCTTTACAGGCCCAGCACATGACAGAACAGTGTCTATGCTACAGTTTTTAAGGTTGCCTTTAAGCCCATATTTAAATCTCTTTTCCTGCCCACCAACATTCTATTTTCCATTCTTGAGTTGGGAGTAAAGTAGCTGCTTTGAGAGATGGTGATCAGGCATTTGGACAACGTGGCCAGTCCAGCGGAGTTGATGGTATAGAATCGTTGCTTCAATGCTGGTGGTCTTTGCTTCTTCCAGCACGCTGACATTTGTCTGCCTGTCTTCCCATGAGATTTGCAGGATTTTCTGGAGGCAACGCTGATGGAATCATTCTAAGAGTTGCATGTAACGTCTGTAGACAGTCCATGTCTCACAGGTGTATAGCAGGGTTGGGAGGACAATAGCTTTATAAACAAGCACCTTAGTCTCTCTACGGATGTCCCAGTCCTCAAACACTCTGCTTCATTTGGAAAAACACTGCACTCACAGAGCTCAGGTGATGTTGTATTTCAGTGTCAATGTTGACTTTTGTGGAGAGGTGACTGCCAAGGGAGCAGGAACAGTCAACATTTTCTAATGTTACACCATTAAGCTGTATTTCTGGCATTGGAGAGGGATTGGCTGGTGCCTGCCGGAAGAGCACTTTGATTTTCTCGATGTTCAATGAGAGGCCGAGCTTCTTGTATGCTTCTGCAAAGTGTTTAGAGTGGCTTGTAGGTCTTCCTCTGAATGTGCACAGACAACATTGTCATCAGCATACTGGGGTTCTATAATAGATGTTGTTGCGATATGAATCTACACTGCCATATAATGCAGTTCAGTGCTATTAATTGGCATTCTGAAATGGTATGATATTGCAGTGTAGAGATGCAGTAGCAAAGACAACAAGGAGAGACTTCAAGGAGGCCTAGGGTTGCCCGAGGTCTTCTTCTGCGAAGGTGTTTAGAGTGACTTGTAGGTCTTCTTCTGAATATATGTATGTATGTGAAAATGAAATATGTTAGAAATAATCTCGTTATTATTTGGATGCAGAATCTTGAAAAAAATAATAATAAGTAGCCATCCCAAGGAGCTGGTTTGGGGTCAGAAAAACTAGAAAGTGGTTTGCCAGTGCTTGATTAGTTACTTTACGGATCAGATCACACCAGCCTCCTGGTTTTTCTTTTTACCATCAAACGATTCCTTTGGTATTTCCTCCCATCTTCTCAGGTGCCTGGTTTTCAGACCAAATCGTTTCCAATTCTACATTTTTTATTTATTCCAGAGGTGAATAGAAAGCAGATGTTTCTCCTTTCCAAGAGAAACTTTGCAGGAATTTGGACTGATCAACAGAGCAGTTTGCTCAGCCCAACCTTTTTGAGCAGCTTTGGAACAAAGAATCATAGAATCGTAGAGTGGGAAGAGATCTCGTGGGCCATCCAGTCGAACCCCATTCTGCCAAGAAGCAGAAAAATCGCATTCAAAGCACTCCTGACAGATGGCCACCCAGCCTCTGTTTAAAAGCCTCCAACGAAGGAGCTTCTACCACATTCCGGGGCAGAGAGTTCCACTGCTGAACAGCTCTCACAGTCAGGAAGTTATTCCTCATGTTTAGGTGGAATCTCTTTTCTTGTAGTTTGAAGCCATTGTTCCATTTTGTCCTAGTCTCCAGAAAACAAGCTCCCTCCTCCCTATGACTTCTTCTCACATATGTATACATGGCCCTCATCATGTCTCCTCTCAGCCAAAGCATTAAATCATGGCCATTAAATGGTGTCAAACTGGATTAATTCAACAGTGTAAACCAGGGATCAAATTCTCACTTGGATATGGAAACTCACCTCCGGCAAGTTAGCACCAGAGAAAAGCAACGGCAAACCTCTTTCAGTTGACCTAGCCAAGAAAACACTGATAGGATCAACAATTTAAGTCGGAATTGACTTAAAGGTATATGACAACAATTAAAAGGCATATAACAGCAGGATAGTTAAATCGTTTGAGTGTTAGATCTTGACTCTGCCTTGCTCTTGATAATTTTGTTTAAATGACACTCAGACTGAGAGCTTTGTAAGTCTTGCTAACTGTATTGCATTAAAAAACTCAAAAATTACAACAGCAAAACAACAGAGAGTAAACAATCAGGCACATCAATTCACTCTCAACAAGAGATTCCCCCCAGGCGCTTCCAGGCCATTGAATGCAAATCAAGGTGATTAGCTGAAACATTACCCTGGTCATTCCACAGATATATAAACCCATTTTTCCTACTTCCAACAGATCTCACTACCTCTGAGGATGCTTGCCATAGATGCAGGCGTAACGTCAGGAGAAAAACTGCCTCCAGAACATGGCCATATAGCCCGGAAAAACCTATAACAGGCCACTGTATTGCATTGCTTTCGTCATTAGTAAAAGTTGTTTTATCTTCAAAATTAGAGTCTTGCTTATCCAACATAAACGGGCCGGCAGAATGTTGGATGAGTTCAATACCCGGTAACGTTATGTACTAATTATTGTATTTACGAATTTAGCACCAAAAATCGCAATGTATTGAAAGTGCTGTGGATCTGGGCGGGAGGCATACTCAGTTGGATAATACTGAACGTTGGATGAGCAAAGGTTGGATAAGCGAGACTCTACTGTATTACATATTTTACCCTTTTGAGGAAGACTCTTCTCTTGTCAATGCCTTGATTTTTTTTAAAGCATTCATTTTAGTGTGTCATTTGTGGCTGCAAAAATTAGACCAACACACTACAAACTACAAAACACAACTGTTATTAAACGTTCACATCCTACTGTGTAGCCATTACCTATGATAGTGCAACTGCAGTGGAACAGTAGCTTCGTGTGATAAAGTTCTCAGACACTTTCCGAGTCTTGCAAATTTTGATATGTAGTGACACTTGTTCTCAAAATTTTATCATACACTGCCTTTCTTTTTATCTCTCCTTCTGGTCTGTTGGAGCATACAAGGAATCAGTTAATGTGTGTGTGTTAACTGTAAAATAAGATGCATGAAGCTGATTGGTTGGGCTACATCCATGAAGATAGCTGATCCTGGGTCTTTTGGATACTGTTACATTATTCAGGCTTGTACTATGGAAGTGCAGACAGACCGTTTGAAGACAGAAGCAGAGAGAGACAGAGTTTGGAGTGTACTCTTGCTTCATGAGCTGCTGAAGGAGTTTATCCACATGGACAGAAAGAGAAAGACCATTTTAAATCTCTCATAAAAGGACATTATGCGAGTTGGTGCAACCGATCACATTGTACATAGGTTGTTGTGAACTGAGAAGAGTGAACTACTTGTTCTTTATTGTTCACCTGTATGGCATATTTTCTTTCTCTGGCAAGGTAATGTGTGGACTGATCAAATGTGAACTACACGTGGTTTATTTTTACATTACGCCACATGGTCTATGTACTGGTCACCCTCAGATTTGTAGTTCTTGATAAGATAGTGTTGGAGTTCTGCCTGTGATTGTGTTTCAGGATCAGGGTGCTTTGGATGTGGGGAATGATGTAAATGAGGTTCAAGATGACAATGGTTTGGTCAGTCATATTGATAGAGAATGACAGAGTGACCTGAGCATAGTTTCCCATGAGAATGTTCCTACGGGGTATAGGGATTATGGTTTACTCCCTGAATTGCTTCCAGAGAGTTCCCAGGATTTGGGGCTTGAAAACAACTCGGAGCATATAGATAGGCAGGTGGAAATTAGTCAAAACAGACAGGCCGAGAAGGCCTTCGGTGTTCTGCGAGGCTTCAACACAAACAGATAAGGGCCACTAAAAGAAAGCGAAACCAGTTTCTGAGTGCTTGGAAAGGTTTAAAAGTTTCAAACATGGAAAATATTGCCAGAAGAAGCATAGTTTAGAATCCTGCTAAGTTCTTGTCCTCGTCTCATAGAAGCCTTGCTTGGAAGATTCAATGCTTAAAAATTTCTAGTTTCCTGTCTGGTTTTTGTCTCTTGTGATTACCTGCTCAGGCCTTGGATCAACGTTTCCTGGTTGTTTGGATTTTGTTAGAGACTTTTGGACTTTGCTTTTGGACATTGCTGAACTCTACCTTGGACTAATTTTTTCCTGCTTATCTTCTTACCTAATTGGATTTATCTATCTCCTTGAAGTGCCTTTTTTACTTTGCTGCTTTTACTTATATTTAATAAAAGGATTGTTTTCCCTACTCAACATGTGGTGTTTTAAAGTCAGAGGGTTATTCCTGTTCTGGAGTGCAACAGATAGACCATATCGAATAAAACAACTGGGGTTGGTTATGTGCTGGTACAGCTGTACCAGAAACTCCCACTTTATTTGCCTTGTATTAAGTGTTTGCTTGTAGCCCAAGGCTTGGGATTCTGCAGAAGGGTGGCTTCCTGTTAAAGTTTTCGGTTATAGGGCAGGCCCCCTGTCCATCATCGTTAAGTTTGGTTCTGCCCCCTGTTCAAGACAATTGAGAAGGGAAAGGAGCCATTTTCAGTCAGTCTCAGCAAGGAAAGTTAATGTACAGGACGTGTACAGACTTTCTCCTGTACAAAGGCTTCAACCCTTAAGACTTCCCGAGGGAGAACAGTCTTAAGAGCATCTAAAGATTCCCAAACGTTCCCAGGGAAAAAGCCTTACAGCCCTGAGGAATTTTGGAGGGAATAACAGCTTTAAACATCAAGAACTCCAGCTAAGTGACTACAGGCCTACTGGTAGGTCCACTCGGTGCTTTGAGACGCAGTTCAGCCCGGTAGTGGATCCACATCAGTTAGGTTTAGGATCACAGTCAGCCTGGGAGAAGTTTGGAAAGGGATTTTCCTTTAGAGTTAGAAGCCACCAGTTGCACCAGAAGTAACAGTTAGAAGCCACCAGTTGCACAAAAGCCTGGAAGCATTTGTTTAACCTTTTGAAGACAAAAGAAGTTTCTGTTGATTGTTCACCAATAAAAGACTTTGTTATATTTCACAAGCCCTATAAAGACTGTTTATGGTGAAAATCCTTACGAATTTCTCTTTGGGCCCCCTGGCTTCCTGCTGGGCTAAAGTTGCACGTCCTGTATTAAAGGCAATTCGTTTCAAGCCCAGCGCGCGACAGAACAGGTTAATTGTCCACTCACAAAAATTTTTCAAGATGGTGCTCTCATCTTGAGATCCCTCTTCCCATCCAAAGAATCAGAGAAAAGAGACAAAACCCTGAGATTTGAGGCTAAGACTGAAGTCTGAGAACCCTGAGTATAAATAAGCAAAGAAACATAGATGCGTGAGATGGATTCTTCCATCTCGGCCTCTCAATGCTACAGCTGGATTGTGGACACCTACGGCCCTCCTGCAGCAGGTAAGGCACACACCTTTGCTCTCCTTCCATTTTCTGGAGGACAACAGGGAGGGAATGTGATATTTTTGGTTGGGAAGTCACATTGAAATGCATATCTGAAACTGATCTGCAGTTGCCTTTTTCAGTGCAATAGAAAGTGTTAGTAATGGAGGAGATGGGATTTTCGCCCTTTGCAAGCAATGCCTTTTCTGCCGTCAGTCCCTCCGCAGAATGCTTGATGCAGTGCTTAGCAACATATTAAAAACAGGGGAACGCTGGTCTCTCCTTAAGATTTATAGCATGCCTGGCTCCAAGGTCTCAAGGAAGGTTACAATATGGAAAGAGTTTCCTGTCTCCCAATCTCGAAAATCAGGCAAAGCCACTGACTGCAAAAACTGTCTTGAGTCGAGAAAGGGAGAGCTGTGAATATTTGTACTAAGAATCACCAAGGCCAAAGCGAGCATTTCATAACCTCAGATTGAACAAACAGCTGAATACGTGGGAGTTGAAGCTGGGGGAGTTGTCAGTTATTTGGACACTTGTCACCTTGTGAAACACATCCAAACATGCAAGTATCTGGCTTATCAATTTGATGACAAGCAGTTCTCCTTTGTGAGGATGTTGCAGCGCATGGCACATTTCCTCCAATTTAGCAACGTCCGCCTACTTCCAGATTCCTGTCCCGAGTTGCAAAAATGCACGGCAGGAATCCAGGACTTCAGACAAACCTCAGACCATCCGCTCTCACTTCTCCAAAGCTGACAAACATATATATACACACAGCTAAGCCTGGAAGTCATCAAATCCTTTGCCTACAGACCCATCTCTGCATCTGTATGCCTGCCATATATACAAAAGAAGCAAGGGACAAGATGCTCCATGTCTGCCTGAGCCACAAAAAGGGTATTCAGAATTACTACTTTGTAGAGTTGAAGGTGTCTCCAAGGGCCATCTAGCCCAATTCTTTGCACTGAAGCACCCCTGAGAAGTGGGCTGTTTTATACACTTCCAATGAAGGAGAATCCACCATACCTCCTTAGGGGAAATCTTACCAAGGGTCACCATAATTCAGAGATAATGTTTATCATTTCAGAAGTGACCCGAGGGTACAGTTGTAACGTATCTGCCAGGTGTTAGATTTCTTCAGCCTTCTTTGTCCACCAGATGTTCTTGAGTTCTCTTGTCCTTCTATGGACCTCAGCTTTTGCGCTGGCATAGATCTTTTTCTTAACAGCACAGTTGATGTCTCTCTGCCATGCTTGGAAGGCTTTCCTTTTCTTGTCAATTAGCTGTTGGATCTCGTTGTCATTTTCGTCAAACCAATCTTGATGTTTCTTCGTTTGATATCCAATAGTTTCTTCGCAGGCTGTGAAGATGGAGGTCTTCAGTTTGTTCCAATGTTCCTCAACATTTTCAGGGTGTTTTGTGGGTAGATGGTCCCTGAGTGTTGTTTGGAGAAGGGCTCGTCTGGAGGGATCCTGAAGGGCTTAGGTGTTCATTTTGCACCTTGTCTTTCTTCCTTGGAGTCTGCGCTCGGGGGCAATCTTGATAGCCATCATGGATCGGATTAGCCTGTGGTCAGTCCAGCAGTCGTCAGTACCTGTTATGGCTCTTGTGAGGAGCACGTCATGGCGGTCTCTGGCACATGTGATTACGTAATCTAAGAGGAGCCAATGCTTGAACTGGGGGTGCTTCCATGATGTCTTGAACTTGTTTTTCTGGCGGAAGAGCGTGTTGGTGATGACAAGGTTGTGTTCCGCACATTTGGTGAGAAGCAGGATGCCATTAGAGTTGCTGTTTCCAACCCTGTCTTTTCCTATGGTCCCTGGCCACAGGTCGAAGTCTCGCCCTACTCTTGCATTAAAGTCGACAGGAAGATGATTTTGTCCTCCTTAGGTATCTCTGATAGGACTGTGTCCAGCTGACAGTAAAAATTTTCCTTGATGTCTTCATCAGCATCTAGTGATGGTGCATAGGCACTTATGATGGCAGTATAAATCCGGCCTAAATCATTTGAGCAAGACTTGCTCAGAGAAGGTTTGCCTTTGCTTCCCTAAGAGAGTGTGACCTGCTCAAAGTCACGCAGTGGACATTCAAAGCCAGATTGGTCTTCAGATTTTTTGTCCAATGGCTATTGGGAATGTATCAATTAGGCCCAAAGGCTTTAATAAAAGGCCAAGTTTTGATCTGGTGCCAAAACGATATCAATATTAAGGCCAATTAAGATATTCCACAACTCGGAGCCCCCACAAAGAAGATTGCTGATAGTAAATAAAAAAACACCAGGACCTGGGATATTGTGTATTTCGTATACACATGGTTGGACAACTCTCTGATACTCATGTCCTGTGGCCATGACACTAGGAAATTCTGAGAGCTACAAGTCTAAAAAATGTAACTTTCCCAACTCTGGACCATACCGTGTAAGGAAGAAAGATTTTTTTCATGTCAGGAGCAACTTGAGAAATTGCAAGTCGCTTCTGGTGTGAGAGAACTGGCTGTCTGCAAGGAAGTTGCCCAGGGGACGCTTGGATGTCTTGATGTTTTACCATCCTTGTGGGAGGCTTCTCTCATGTCCCTGCATGGAGAGCTGGAGCTGACAGAGGGAGCTCGACCCACTCTCCCAGGATTTGTTGGTCAGCAGTCCTGCCGGCACAAAGGTTTGACTCATTGCTTTGATTTTTCTAAGGCAGCTTTCTTATGTTCCCTCTACACGTCTCGAATATCTTCCTCCTCCCAACATGCCGCGTTGTCTGGTCAAAATAAAATCATAAGAATGCATAAATATGCAGAAATGATTAAACTCTTGTTTAAAAATAAGACAAAAATATATTTAATTTGTTTTGTAAAAAATGTATACATATTAACATGCAAAACACACACACACACACAGATGCACACGTAAAATGCAGGAGATGAAAAGTAATCTGATTCCACGTCAAACCACTGGTTCTGGAGGCAACGCCTGCCTCTCCCATTATTTCAGCCCAACAGCTGGGATGGCTTCTTTCCCCTCATAAATGCTTTCCCGGGGCTTCAAAGCGTATCTGCCCCAGAAGAATCCGAACTCCCATGGATAGAACTGAAGCTCAAAAGCTCATCGTCAATATTGACAGACGGCACCGTTACAGACATCTTTGGCGGCTCAGGCGGGGAGCTCAGGCGGGGTGCGGTTTCTCCCACTGAAAAAGAGAGAATATTTCGTTGTTTGCAATCCAAATGAATGCACAATACGTCAAGACTGCCAGCTTAATTTCATCATCTTCAGATGGGAAAACATCACACCTTGTGTGTGCGCTTGTCCCACTTCAGGAAATCAGAAATCACCCTAGAGTTCCCCAGGTGTGCGCTCCAACATACTCCATTGTATGTTAGCTGCTGCTGTTATTATCATTATTATTGGGTTGCTGTGAGTTTTCCGGGATGTATGGTTATGTGCCAGAAGCATTCTCTCCTGACATTTTGCCCATACCTATGGCAAGCATCCTCAGAGGTTCATAGAATCATAGAATCAAAGAGTTGGAAGAGACCTCATGGGCCATCCAGTCCAACCCCCTGCAAAGAAGCAGGAATATTGCATTCAAATCACCCCTGACAGATGGCCATCCAGCCTCTGTTTAAAAGCTTCCAAAGAAGGAGCCTCCACCACACTCTGGGGCAGAGAGTTCCACTGCTGAATGGCTCTCGCAGTCAGGAAGTTCTTCCTCATGTTCAGATGGAATCTCCTCTCTTGTAGTTTGAAGCCGTTGTTCCGTGTCCTACTCTCCAGGGAAGCTAGGACACGGAACAACGGTTGCGAGGTTTCCACTCAAAAACAGGGGAATTCCAGACAAGAAACAATCAGGGCCAGCTAATCATTGCCCAACAAAGAATAACGAACTATGAATTTTGGAAAACAATTCGGACATGAGATCATGACTAGGCGTCTTATATGTGGTTTTTAATCTGCTTGATAGATCGTTACGAGTTTTAAGTGTTTATATGCTTAGATTGTTTATAGTTTTATGAGATGTGTTTTCTTGTTTACCTATGTGGCATCGAATTTTCGTCGAATCCCTTCTCAGATTGAGAAAGGCAAGGGAGATATGAAGTAAGTAAGTAAATAAATAATTCACCCAGGCAGGAAGCAGCCAGGCTTTGAAGCTGCAAGGCTATTCAATACTAACCAAGGTGGCCAATTGCAACATTCACCCTTGTCCCAAATGGACAAGAGTGCAGAATTTGTAAGCCATCTTGAGTCCCCTCTCGGGTTGAGAAAGGCAAGGCAGAAATGAAGCAAGTAAGTAAGTAAATAAATAATTCACTCAGGCAGTAAGCAGCCAGGCTTTGAAGCTGCAAGGCTATTCAATGCTAATCAAGGTGGCCAACTGCAACATTCACACTTGTCTCAAACAGGCAAGAGTTCTTTCTCCCATCCTGGACATCATTCCAGAGATATATAAACCCCACTTGCCTAGTTTCCAACAGACCTCACAACCTCTGAGGATACCTGCCATAGATGTGGGCCAAATGTCAGGAGAGAATGCTTCTGGAAAATGGCCATACAGCCCGGAAAACTCACAACAACCCAGTGATTCCTGCCATGAAAGCCTTCGACATTATCATTGTTTGTTTGTTTGTTTGTTTATTTATTACCTGCATTTTTTTTTCTCTCCAGAAAGGAGACTCACAATGTCAGAGATGCCTACACATAATAAATACCAAAATTGGAGGGTGGGCAGCACAAGGATAGGAATTTCTTTCCAAAACAGAAATTGAACTTCTACCTTATACAAACTCAACAATCTGGATTCCAAGCATATTATAAAAACAGTCAAAGACCACAAGATTCAATTAATTCTGGATCCCATCTCTCTAACAAGCACTTCAAAACATGATCCCAATCTGTTTCAATGGGACAAAAATGATTATTTCCATAAGCAGGGAAGAGACAACCACATTACGCAACAGGGAAGAGAAACACGCAGCCATGCATTTCAGGCACAAACAGATTAACGATGCCAGTGTTTCTCAACCTTCCTAATGCCGCGACCTCTTAATACAGTTCCTCATGTTGTGGTGACCCCTAACCATAACATTACTTTTGTTGCTACTTCATAACAGTAATTTTGCGCCTGTTATGAATCGTAATGTAAATATCTAATGCAGGATGTACTGTCATTCACTGGACCCAATTTGGCACAAATACCCAACATGCCCCAATCTGAGTACTCTTGGGGTTGGGGGAGGATTGACCAAATTTGACACAAATACATGAAATGTCCAACTTTCAATACTTGTGGGGTTGGATTTTGTCATTTGGGAGCTGTAGTTGCTGGGATTTATAGTTCAACTACAATCAAAGAGCATTCTGAACTCCATCAACAATGGAATTGAACCAAATTTGGCACACAGAACTTCCATGACCAACCGAAAATACTGGAAGGACCTCACTACCTCTGAGGATGCTTGCCATAGATGCAGGCGAAATGTCAGGAGAAACTGCCTCTAGAACATGGCCATATAACCCAGAAAAACCTACAACAACCCAATACTGGAAGGGTTTTGTGGGCATCGACCTTTTGGTGTTGTAGTTCACCTACATCCAGAGAGCACTGTGGACTCAAACAATGATGGATCTGGACCAAACTTGGCACAAGTATTCAATATGCCCGAATGTGAACACTGGTGGAGTTTGGAGAAAATAGACCTTGACATTTGGGAGTTGTAGTTGCTGGGATTTATAGTTCACCTACAAATAGCATTCTGAACCCTACCAATATAATTGGGCCAAATTTCCCACACAGAACCCCCATAACAAACAGAATATACTGTATTTTCTGATGGTCTTTGGTGACCCCTCTGGCACCCCTTCACGATCCCTAAGGGTCTCGACCCCCAGGTTGAGAATCGCTGAACTATGCTTTCTACTAAAGCTGTCTGTTGGGTCTTCTTAAGTTGGTTTCATACCAACTTTGGAGGCTTTTAGACTCCAAAGGGAAATTGCTGTACATATTGGTGAATATTAATTTTGCATACCCCATATGAAGGTATTTCAAATAAAAATAATCTATATAAATAAAAATGTAATGTTCGTTTGTGGGATTAACAGAACTCAGAAACCACTGGGGGAATTGACACCGAATTTGGACACAAGACACCCAATAACCCAATGCATGTCCTTCACTCAAAAATTGATTTTGTCATTTGGGAGTCGTAGTTGCTGGGATTTATAGTTCACCTACAATCAAAGAGCATTCTGAACCCCACCAATGATGGAACTGAACCAAAGGTGATAGACAGGACTCCCATTACCAACAGAAAAAACTAGAAAGGTTTGGTGGGCATTGACCTTGAGTTTGGGAGTTGGAGTTCACCTACATCCAGAGAGCACTGTGGACTCAAACAATGATGGATCTGGACCAAACTTGGCACTGATACTCAAAATGCCCAAATATGAACACAGATTGAGTTTGGGGGAAATAGACCTTGACATTTGGGAGCTATAGTTACTTAGATTTATGGTTCATCCATAATCAAAGAGCATTCTGAAGCTCACCAACGACAGAATTGGGGCAAATTTCCCACACAGAACCCCCATGACCAACAGAAAATACTTAAGGCCATCCAGTCCAACTCTCTTCACCAGGGCAAGAAAATGGAATCAGAGCCCTCCTGACAAAGAGCCATCCAGCCATAGATATAGATATAAATAGATAGATATGATTCACACACACATACAGATATACCATCATAGATTTGAAGGGAACCCCTAAAGAAGGGCAATTATATGTTGCATATTCCAGAGTAGGCAAACCAGACAATCTCCACATCAACACTGACAAAGAAACAACAAGAAATACTGTTTACCCACAAGCATAAGGAAATTACTTATATTAGGAATCAACACTTTCTTATTACTTTATTTTCCAGATCATCAGACTGGGCCACAGCAACGCGTGGCAGGGGACAGCTAGTAATACATAAGAATCAAAATATACTCTTTCAACTTCTTGTATTGAGTAATACTCAATGAAAGTTGTATACCAAACCATTCTGTTTGTCACTGATTTGTGAGTCAACCTGCTCTCTTCCTGCAGCCTCCCCATCTCTTGTTCGCAATCTCAACTAACATCACTCAAAGTCAACATGCAGTGGCTACTCAGAGACATTCTGGCTGTCCCCATTGGTATGTGTATGGTATTCAACAAAGGGAGAGCGATCAGAGAACTCTGGAAATGCATTTAAGTATGAGATCAAAATTTCTAGTGACATTTGCATTACTATCAGGCCATGCTAAATTGATAATTCCCCTTCTCTCATTGACATGCGCAGCCAGTGGCACTTCCCCTGCAATTCCAAAGGGATAATATTTGCCCACCTCTGCCCCTTTCCTGTCTCAATTATCTAATGTGACTACGCAATGGCAGCTCAGATTCACTAAACCTGTTCTAGACTGTGCTTCAGAGACTACTAATTAGCTGATCAGCCTTTCCTCTCCATCTTTCCAGCCCTCAGTTTCTTATCCCACCTTTCTCCCAAATTGTTATTCATGGAGTGGGAGTGAATTTTATAGAATAGGAAAGAATCACACAGCTCACTACCTCTGAATCATAGAATAGAATCATAGAATCAAAGAGTTGGAAGAGACCTCATGGGCCATCCAGTCCAACCCCATTCTGCCAAGAAGCAGGAATATTGCATTCAAATCACCCCTGACAGATGTCCATCCAGCCTCTGTTTAAAAGCTTCCAAAGAAGGAGCCTCCACCACACTCCGGGGCAGAGAGTTCCACTGCTGAACGGCTCTCACAGTCAAGAAGTTCTTCCTAATGTTCAGATGGAATCTCCTCTCTTGTAGTTTGAAGCCATTGTTCCGCGTCCTAGTCTCCAAGGAAGCAGAAAACAAGCTTGCTCCCTCCTCCCTGTGGCTTCCTCTCACATATTTATACATGGCTATCATATCTCCTCTCAGCCTTCTCTTCTTCAGGCTAAACATGCCCAGCTCCTTAAGCCGCTCCTCATAGGGCTTGTTCTCCAGACCCTTGATCCTTTTAGTCGCCCTCCTCTGGACACATTCCAGCTTGTCAATATCTCTCTTGAATTGTGGTGCCCAGAATTGGACACAATATTCCAGGTGTGGTCTAACCAAAGCAGAATAGAGGGGTAGCATGACTTCCTTAGATCTAGACACTATGCTCCTCTTGATGCAGGCCAAAATCCCATTGGCTTTTTTTGCTGCCACATCACATTGTTGGCTCATGTTTAACTTGTTGTCCACGAGGACTCCAAGATCTTTTTCACACGTACTGCTCTCGAGCCAGGCATTGTCCCCCATTCTGTATCTTTGCATTTAGTTTTTCCTGCCAAAGTGGAGTATCTTGCATTTGTCACTGTTGAACTTCTGAGGATGCTTGCATTAGATGCAGGCGAAATGTCAGGAGAAAATGCCTCTAGAACATGGCCATATAGCCTGAAAAAACCTACCACGTCCCAATCACAGAGCTGGAAGGGACTCCAAGGGCCATCTAGTCCAACCTCCTTTCTACCAAGCAGAAAGACACCATCAAAGCCCTCCTGACAGATGGCCTTCCAGCCAATGCTTAAAAACCGAACTTTCTCAAGCTAAGCATACTCAGCTCCTCAAGCTGCTCTTCAAAATTCTTAGTTTCCACATTTTTTTTACCATTTTTATCATCCCTCTCTTTCGAATTTCTAAAGAGATCAGGAATGGGCTCCCTCTCGCGTCCCATTCTCATCTCTTCTCACCTGCTCAGCCCAAACTGCATCTCTGTTCACAGTGAATTCCTTTAGAGCAGCGGTTCTCAACCTTCCTAATGCTGCGACCCCTTAATACAGTTCCTCGTTGTGGTGACCCCCAACCACAAAATTATTATCATTGCTATTACATAACTGTAATTTTGCCCCGTTATGAATCATGATGTAAATATCTGATATGCAGGCCGTATTTTCATTCACTGGACCAAATTTAGCAGAAATAAGCGATGCGCCCAAATTTGGATAGTGGTGTGATGGTGTGGGGTATTGATTTTGTCATTTGGGAGTTGTAGTTGCTGGGATTTATAGTTCACCAACAATCAAAGAGCATTCTGAACTCCACCAACGATGGAATTGAACCAAACTTGGCACACAGGACTCCCATGACCAACAGAAAATACTGGAAGAGTTTCGTAGGCAATGACCTTGAGTTTTGGAGTTGTAGTCTCACCTACATCCGGAAAGCACTATGGATTCATATGTTGATAGTTCTGGACCAAACTTGGCGCAGATACTCAATATGCCCAAATGAGAACACTGGTGGAGTTTGTGGAAAATAGACCTTGATATTTGGGAGTTGTAGTTGCTAGGATTCTCAGCTGTGTGACGCCTCTCACAGTCAGGAAGTTCTTCCTAGTGTTGGATGAGACCCCAGAGTCATCCAGGCCAATTTTTTCTGCTAGGCAGGAATACACAATCCAAACATTCTCTACAGATGGCCATTCTTATTGATTTTGAAAGGGTCCCAAAACTATTATTTGTAGTCTTTAATCCATTCTGCTACAAACCATAGAAATGTAAATTTGGGTTGCATCCTTGCGCCCGAACAGCTAGAAACCCTTTATGAAGATGATGTTTAAAATCAAATTTTCCCGGAGCACGAATGACTTATTTATATGTATATTGGGGCTTCGTCATCTAGGTTTTATGTGGACCCAAGGGCTGCTGTTAAAATATATTAAACTATTATCCTTATCATCCTCAATTAAGGAAACTGGCACAATTCCATTAGGTTACAAGTAAAATCAACACAGAATGAGACATCCAAAAAAGATGCCAAAACCACTACAAGCCATCAAGTACTAAACCTAATTCTGTGATACTCTTACATCAATGTTTTTACAGCTGTGTTCGAGAAAACCTAGTTTTCCCTAAAGTTTTCTAGCAGGCTCCCCAAAAGAATAGGAATGTTGTGAGATGAAATACCTCAGGGATGAGATGCTGAGCTCATCAACAATGTCTGATCAGTATGGATAACAGTGAAGAAGGCAAATGCCATGGCCAAGATCCCATGGGTTCAAACCGTATTGTTGTTGAATGCAATTTTCCTGCTTCTTGGCAGGGGGTTGGACTGGATGGTCCATGAGGTCTCTTCCAAGTTTGAGGATGATGGTCCTCCAAGTGTAGTGTCCTGGCGGTGGGTCTGTGGGTGACTGTGGAGCCCTATTCTTGACCTGCATGTTCTCCCGCAGTGAGGGCATCGGTTTCCAGGTGGAAGGTGGTCCCAGTTGGGTTGGGTTGACATGCCTTCCTCTTGGCACATTTCTCTCTTTCACACTCCACTCGTGCTTCAAATTCTACAGCACTGCTGGTCACAGCTGACCTCCAACTGGAGTGCTCAAGGGCCAGGGCTTCCCAGTTCTCAGTGTCTATGCCAGAGTTTTTAAGGTTGGCTTTGAGCCCATCTTTAAATCTCTTTTCCTGTCCTCCAACATTCCGTTTTCCGTTCTTGAGTTCGGAATAGAGCAACTGCTTTGGGAGATGGTGGTCGGGCATCCGGACAACATGGCCAGTCCAGTGGAGTTGATGGCGGAGGAGCATCGCTTCAATGCTGGTGGTCTTTGCTTCTTCTAGCACGCTGACATTTGTCCGCTTGTATAAGTGAAACTATGGATATTGAGTCTATAGATACGAGAGTTGAATTGTATACTTCATAGGACTAAGTGAGTCAATTTTATGTTGGAAACAGCATTCTGGTAAAAAGTAAATTAGAAAGCTGAAAGTTCATCAGTGCAAGTAGTCTGCTTTTACCACTCAAAACACTCTGTTAATACCTGTTAATTAAAAAAAACGGTCTCCCTCTTACAAACCCTGCCTTTAAAGTGCTCTCTGTTTCTCATCTATTATAAAATCCATTTGGAAATAAAACACCTGTATGTAATAGTAGAGTTCCATGGATACTGATCTCAGGGTGCTTTGAGATTCTGGTTAATGACGGCTGACTTCCAGGCCAAGCGCCTGCTTCAAACTCTCCGAAAGCGCAATCACTCGGCTCCCAATGGCTTTTATCTGGCTTGTATTAATCGCACCCCTCGTCAGAGCTACAGCATGTGCAAGTCAGACACTTTATAAACACAAACCCCTGGAAGCTCATGTTCTCCTGCTCTCATGTGCGCACACAGGCACGCCTCTTCTTGGCAAAGCACAAAATGCATCAAGTCTAGCAGCTTGTGGCGGAGCACAAAGAAATCTCCCATGTTGTATTCCATGCATAAGAAACCCAAATTCTAAGCATGAAAAACATATTTGCATAATTTGCCTCAAATGTATTTCAGTGGGAATAAAACTGGCATTCAAACAAAGCGCAAGCTCATATTTTAGCCTGAGGTTATCAAATGCGGCTCCCAGTATATTAGTGACTCATTTAATATTTGAGCCCCTTTTTGGGAAATAAAGAAAAGGAAAAGAAAGAAAGAGAAGTGGCTGAGACCAATCAGGTTTAGGAACTTGCTTTTACATGAGGACAGGCTGCAAAACGCGGCATTTTCTCAAAACAAATGATTGGGTTGTTTGGCATTTGGTGCCGTGGTCCTTTGGCTGCTTCAGTCTTTGCCACATCATTTTCAATCCAGTTTTATAGTACCCTTATAATTTTAATTAGAAAATGTTGATAATGTCCACCACCTTGGCAGCCATCTACCCCAAAAGTCACCACTGACACTGAAATACAACACCACCTGAGATCTGCAAGTGCAGCATTTTTCTGAATGAAGTGTTGGGGATCGGGACATCCGTAGGGAGAACAAGGTGCTTGTTTATAAAGCCATTGTCCTCCCAACCCTGCTATACGCCTGTGAAACGTGGACTGTCTACAGATGTCACACTTAGCTCCTGGAATGATTCCATCAGCATTGCCTCTGAAAAATCCTGCAAATCTCTTGAGAAGACAGGCGGACAAATGTCAATGTGCTGGAAGAAGCAAAGATCACCAGCACTGAAGCGATGGTCCTTCGCCATCAACTCCGCTGGATTGGCCATGTTGTCCGGATGCCTGATCAGCGTCTCCCAAAGCAGTTACTATACTATACTATACTATACTATACTTGATGTTACTTGGAAAATGCTCTGAGTCCCCCCAGGGGGATAGAGCAGTATATAAATAAATAATAATAATAATAATAATAATAATAATTATTATTATTATTATTATTATTATTATTATTATCCCAACTCAAGAATGGAAAATGGTTGACAGGAAAAGGGTTTAAAGATGGACTAAAAGCCAACTTTAAAAACTGTGGCATAGATACTGAGAACTGGGAAGCCCTGGCCCTTGAGTGCTTGAATAGAGGTCAGGTGTGACCAGCAGTGCTGCAGGATTTGAAGAGGCATGAACAAAAGGAAGGCGCATCAAGCCAACCCTGACCAGGACCACCTTCTACCTGGAAACCTATGTCCTCGCTGTAGAAGAAAATTTGGATCAAGAATAGGGCTCCACAGCCACCTGCGTACCCATCACTAAGATACTACACTTGGAGGACCATCATCCTCAGACTGGAATGGATCGCCTAAGTAAGTAAATAAGTAAGTAAGTAAATTTTTCAGTATTCTCAGTTGCAAATCTGAAAGCACTGATGTTAAATTGACTTGGTGTTACCCCCCTCCGGGCTTTCATCTTTTTCCCCATTTCCTCCCTTATCTTTCCCCTTTTCTTTATCTTTCTTCTTTCCCTCCTTTTTCTTTCTTATCCTCTCCTTTCCTTCCTTCCTTTCTTCCTTCCCCAAATCTGAGAGGGTCTACTTCACAATGTTTTCATAGCAAGGTGGCTCTTTGTGGCTCTTCCCTTCTTCCCTCACTTGCCCTTATACATATGTCACCTTTCTTTCCCAGTGACATCACACAAACAAGGCCACTTCACCTAGTAACAGTCAATCCAGTAACATCACAAAGGACCACTTCACCTAGCAACAGCCTTTGGGGTACACACAGAGATAAAAGTAGGATGATAACAACAACAAGAACAGCATCACTGCCCTTTCCAGCTGGGGTCTTACATTGGTTGACCAGGAAGACAAGATTCCTGAGTTCCATACTCCATTCAACTTACCCCATGGGATTTTCCCTTCTCACATTCTCCAGAAACACGTGATATGTATTACAGATTTTTAAGAAAAATCTTATCTGGTCAGCCCCAAACCAGTACAATGCATTCTCTTAAAGATCGCCCATGTTGTGTATCTTTGGATATTCCCGGCCCCACACATGTTTGGAGATAAATAAAGGAGAAGAGGAAATCAAGACGCCTCTTTTACAAGTTTGCAACCCAATCCAAAGATAAAATTGTTCAATTCAACAGAAAGAACACCTGGGAAAACATCCCTTGTGCAGAATTTCTCTTCCATTAAGAGCAGGGCTGATACAAGGGGCTTGTTTCTTCTGCTGCCAGATTCAGGCTGCTTCGCTTTGCCGAATGCTGACTTCAAAGTATTCGGTGCTGTCATGTCCCAGCGCCTTAGTGCCCCCCAATGGCACCGTCTTAAGCCTGATCCTCAGAGCTTTGAACACACACCTGCAACCCTCTAATTCAACTTTTTAACATGTTTCCAGCAGGGAAGTAACAACTCTCCCTCTTTTTTCCGCTCTTTTCTAAGTCATCATCCCTCTACTCCGCTTCTTTGTTCTCCGCTCCCCCTTCTTCTTGCCTTGAGCTGCAACGCATCTGGATCTTATTTACAAATGCAATTCTCTGGCAAAACACAGATCCCATGGCTAGCTATGCTCAGACAGGGCTCAATGCAAAGGAATATATTTGCATGTGAACAAGACAGCCAACTGAAAACATACATGCTTACGTTGCGGGGTGCTATATGCCGGGGAGAAATGCTACTGTCCCTGCTCAGAAACCTGCCTGGGGGAAAAGGAAGTCTGCTGCATAAATGACAAGCAAGATGGGAAAGGAGAGAAAGAATCGCATTCAAACAGAGGTTAGGTGGGTATCTCTCAGACAAGGCTTGTTGTGCATTCCTGATTTGCAACTTTGAAAACCTCCAGAGAATGATGTCAGAAATATTAAAAAATAACTAGATATTTTTAATTACAAAAACGTGAGTCAAGCACTGAAAGGGTTAAATGGATGCAATAACTCAGCAAAAGTTGAAGTTCAATATAAGCAGGTGTGCTTGTAGCTTATTAGCTCTCAGTCTGTGAGAGGGCTCTATGGGAGGAGGGCCTCAGTGTGTTAGTAGGCCTCAGTATGAGTAGGCCTCAGTGTGAGTTCACCTCAGTGTGAGAAAGTGTCAGTCTGAGATAGATCTGGTGTGTAAGAAGCTTCGGTGAAAGAAGTTCCAGGTTGAACGCCATCGTGTGTAAAGCTTCAGTGTGAAAGCTGCTGTATGTAAAAAGCTGTGTGAAGCTCCGGTGTGAGAAGAGGCTCTGTGAGAGTGAAGCTGTTTATCTGCATGAGAAAGAAGCCCAGCGTGGAAGCAAAGAAGGAAGTATAAAGAATTTTATTTGTGTTATGGAAACTTTGTTCTTGTAAATAGTGCAACCATATGATTTTGATATAAAGAAAAGCCTCCAAGGAAGAGATAACATTGGTCTCTGTGTTTTTTGTTCTTTTTACCACTTTTGGCTACTGGTGCTGGGTCACACTGCTGATCCTAAGTTGCTCTGCTGTGCATTTATGAGGAGGGTCTTTTGTTAATAAGTCCACTTGCCCAACAAATGAGACTCCATCTCACTCTGGAGCATAAGGGTATTCCACTGCCAAGCAGCTCCTACCATCAGAAAAGGAGTCAATCTGAGGAGTTATAAAGAAATGGATGACAACTGCTGAGACTAATTTTCTTCCAAAAGAGACACCATCTTACCTAATAGCCATTACCATTTAGGTAAAATAGCTACCTGTCTCTTTTGGAACAGAGATGGATCCAGGTGCTCCTGGTGTGTTAATGCTCCTTGGATCAACTCTTTGAATCCCTTTATCCCAAGAAGAAAGAGATGTTATTTCTACGGATTCAGTTTGTTCAGAGTCAGATGAGATTAGGCTTGCTCAGTGATCTAGACCTCTAGAAAAGCCAGAGAGTCCACTTCAGTAAATTAATCACTGATTTGGTTAGTCTCTCTCCTTTAGCCAGTGATGGACTGTATTGTCCAAGCTGAATTCCCAACCTCCAATGTCACCTCCAATGTCACCTCCAATGTCTCCAATTTAGAATTCAATCTTGGCAATTAAATAATAGAAATGGGATCTATGAATGCCAGATCAGGACAACAGGGTTTTAAAGGTAATGCATCATCTAATCAAATTACAAATGTTATTTGCAGGTAACAGTTGCATGCAAAACTTACCTAATGATGTAAAATATCCACTGGGTTGAACCTGAGCCTGAGTCACACTTCTTGGGAAATCTGTACAAGAGGAGAACAAGGCATTTGGTTTGTAAAGATCTTTGTAAGAAGAAAGGAAATAGAAACATCATGAAAAGAAAAAGTGTGCTATCAACACTATGCTAAGAAGCTAGAAAACTGGGTTGAAGTCCCTCAGCTACTTGGGTTTAGCTCTCATGGAGGTGCTGGACCTGTGTCTGGAATATGCCGCATCTGACTGGAGGTAGAATATTGTGTGACTGAATGCAGCCATATATTTAACTATTCCTTGCACAGCTATCCTGACTCCTCCTTGGGATGGAGGAACATCCAGTCATGTGAACCTCATCCTTGTAATGTCATGTGGTGACCTAGAGCCAGCTAAAAAACTCACAGAAGAATCCACAAGCTATCCAGTTTAACCCCATTTTGCATGCAGGAATGCACAGTGAAAGCATTCCCCACAGATAGCCATTGAGCCTCTGTTTACAAATCTCCAGAGAATGAGATCCACCACCACTTTGAAGCAGCAGAGAATGGTTTCCTTAGTACAGTGGTTCTCAACCTGTGGGTCCCCAGATGTTTTGGTCTTTAACTCCCAGAAATCCTAACAGCTGGTAAACTGGCTGGGATTTCTGGGAATTGTAGGTCAAAATACCTGGGGACTCACAGGTTGAGAACCACTGCCTTGGCATCAAGATGATGCATCTTGCCTGTTTTGATATTTAGAACTCTAGAGAGATTGCCTGGCACTAACTAAGTGAAAATAGCAAAGCATGCAGCATGCCTGAATGACTGCTTCCTTGGATAATATATACTCATTCATTTATTTACAGTATTTATATTCCACTCTTCTCACCCTGCAGGGGACTCAGGGCAGAACACAATGCACATATACATGGCAAACATTCAATGCCATAAATGTATAGACAGACACACAGAGGCGATTTAACTTTCCAGCTTCATGAGTGTATGCTTCGAATTCTGGCCACCAGGGGAGCTATTGCTTCGCCATCCACTTGTGACACCGATGGAGTATTTCCTCATTCTTTGCATGCTGCTGGAGATTTTTATGGCATCGTAAATTAGTTAAATTAGCCTCCCCCCATAAGCAATACCTAAATTTCCTACTTGAGAGATGCAACTGTCTTTCAGGCTGCAAAGGCCGATAGCAAACTAGACAAATGGCTGGGAGCTGACTCTGACCCGGACTGGCTTTAAACTCATGACCTTTCGGTCAGTAGTGATTTCAATGCAGCGGACTCCCAACCAGCTGTGCCATAATCCTGGGACCCAAGACCTTTCTATGGGTCAGACAAACCTGGACTCAAAGAACATTGACTCTAATTGGAAACTCTACATCTGCTATAGCATGTGTACTCAACAAGGACAGTTCAACCTTTGGTTTACTATGCAAAAGCTCCTAATTACAGCTGTATAATATAGTAATTATTTCCAGGAATCTCCCAAAAATGCATGGAGGAAATAGACATTTCTACTTTTCTCTTCCAAGGGAAACAGGGGCCATGGCTGTAATCATGGAAAGAATGGTTTCCCAAGGTCATCATTAATATTTTTTTTAAACCAACCCATTTTCCCTTTTATTTCCCTGCAAAGATTCAGCCCAAAAGCAAGGTCTTGCAAAGAACGCACCCATGGGATGTTCAGCCTCTGCTTTGCCTCCACAGCTGCAAGGCAGCCATCGGACCCACCCATCCCAAGCCCCACGAAAACGGCTGAACCAATGTGGGCTGCTTGGCAAAAATCAGTCTATTTCAACCCATGAATTTTAAATTTAATTTCTATGACAATTATATTTTAATACATGTATTTTATATACTTGTGTTTTAATATATGCATTTCATTGTATGTATTTTTGTTGATGTCTTGTTAACCAATGCACTGTATGTTGTTGTTGTTGTTGTTGTTATTATTATTATTATTATTATTATTATTATTATTATTATTATTATTGAAACAACAACAACAACAAGATGAGTCCACAGCAGACACTCTGTTGGCTGTTGTATTGGATCACATGTCGAACACTTCCCAAGTGTCTAGGGCTGTGTGATGTATCGGCGAATAATGTGTGCAGATCCCAGTAAGGTGGCCTTCTGCAGCTGGCAGATGGTAATTTTGTCAGCGCCGATTGTGTTTAAGTGCAGGCCAAGGTCTTTAGGCACTGCACCCAGTGTGCCGATCACCACTGGGACCACCTTGACTGGCTTGTGCCAGTGTCTTTGCAGTTTGATCTTTAAATCCTCATATCATGTCAGCTTTTCCAGTTGTTTCTCTGCAATCCTGCTGTCGCCTAGGATTGCGACATCGACAATCCATACATCATTATTATTATTATTATTATTATTATTATTATTATTATTATTATGTGACATAGAAAGATCGATCCTTCGTGACCTCATAAAGCTATGCCATTTTCTAACTACTTTATAAGGAAAAATAAAATTGCCGCACACAGTCATTTTTATTTTAAGTGCAGTGTTAAAGCAAGTACTGTTATTTCTCTGGCTCTATTACTAGCTCTATTAGTGATATGGGATGGCTACTTTTTTGTTCCTAAGCAATTCAAAATCACTAAACAACAACAGCAACATCATATCATCATCATCTCTTCCCATCTCTCCTTATGGATAGAGCAAGGTGGTGAACAAAAAATTAAAAGATACATCACCTAAAAAAAATCATAACAACAATTAAAGATACATACTGTGAAAATGCCACAACATAAGACAAGAGAGCATGCACATTAAAAATAATAAATTCATAATTTAAAAACTCATAATTTACAAATCATCGGGATAGGTCTGCCAGAACATATAGGGCCGTGGTGGCACAATGGGTTAAACCCTTGTGCTGCTGAATTGCTGACTTGAAGGCTGGCAGTTCTAATCTGCAGGTCAAGGTGAGCTCCTGCCAACCTAGCAGTTCAAAAACATGCAAATGTGAGTAGATCAATAGGTACCGCCTCAGCGGGAAGGCAAACAGGCACTCCAAGCAATCATGCTGTCCACACGACCAGGAGGTGTCTGCAGACAATGCAGGCTCCTCGGCTTGGAAATGGAGATGAGCACCTCCCCCAGAGCCGGAGTTGATTTTGAGGAACAAACTGAGAGATGAAAGCAAGGTGGTACCATGCAGATCAGGCACAACAAGGGGGATAGTAGGGGTTCTCGAGAGATGATCCAGTGACCTTTACAAAGCTTATAATGCTGGAGAACATGGTACAACTACATCAGGAGGAAAGATCAGCAAGATAACCGGGAACATCATATCATCATCATCTCTTCCCATCTCTCCTTATGGATAGAGCAAGAGATGTCCCAGACGTATATAACAACAACATCACCACCATCACCACAAGATACCTGAAACCTGAAGAAGCTTACAATTTGAAATAATGAAAGATGGGAAACACCCCCAAAATGGTGCTAAGGACATTGTAAAATGATGGCTCTAGGAGACATCTCCTCTTGTAGCTACATTTTCATCCCAAGCCTTCTGCAATGACCTCAGAGGCTTTAAATAGTTCCCTTCCCCCTCTGAATGCATTCAACCACCCTGTGAAATAAATTAGCTTGAGTATTATTGATTGGTCCAAATCCTAGAGCTTGGGAATGTTACTTTTTGGGAAGTCCCAACGCCCAGATCCTCTAACAATCATGACCCCAAGATACTTGGGAGTTATTTCATTGGCCAAGGCCACCCAGACTCCCATAGTTACATCATGTCTTCCTGCCAAACAAGACCAAACTACAGAAATTATTAGTTCATTATTTGTTGACTAAGTCACTAGGCACTCATTTTCACATCAGCTTCTGGGTCACTGTGGTTTGGCGGACACCAATCAATCTTGGGGAGATTCAATAAACTTCAAATCCCAATAGTCCTGTCCATCGAATGCTTCATGAAAATTATTTCTACATCTAATGGTGTATTCTCTATCTCTGAAGAGCTCTTGCCCCATGACTTCAATAAATTTTTTTCCTTAAGTGCCTAAAAGATGGTTTTTCAAGAAACAAAAACAGTGGCAGAAAGTCGTCTTGGAATTTTCACGCAAGACCGAGGCGCATTTATGATAATGTGAAGAATTTAATGGTGTGAAAAGGTCCACACCTCCTCTGCTTTTACATCAGATTGCTCAGAGACCGTCTACTGGGCTGAGTGCCAGCACTTTCAAAATTACTCACAAGCATCTGGGACAATGCTGGAAAGAAGTGTCAATAAGTGAGAAGTTTCCAATTCTCCTTCACGGATCATGCCGCATTGCTGCGAAGGAGGAGGGGAGGACTGCTACCAAAACAATGGGCTGAGAAGATGGCTTTGCTTAGGGTTTAACCATTTAGGTACAGTGAGCAGGGTATTAAGGGGAGACAGAAGTGATGTTCTTCATGAACCTGTACAGTTCACAGTAAACACTGCATAATAGATTTATGTAAATGTCCGAAAGTCATTAGGTGATGCCCAGAGTGGAACAAATCTCACCACGTGGATGTGACTCTTAATGAGACATGCCGCATTATCATGGGGTGTCTGCATCCTACACCGTTGGAGAAATTACACTGTTTAGTCGGTATTGCACCATCTGACATCCTCCGGGAAGTAGCAACCAATAGTGAAAGGACCATGACCATCCCCTGTTTGGATATCATTCAGTGCTCTAATGACTTAAATCAAGAAATCGTTTTCTAAGATCTACAGAGACACTCGCTGGAACACCTCAGCAAGCGAGAGTCCAAAAGTGGCAGGCTCAAACCCAGAACCTCAATCAATGGCTGATACCAAACGAAAGATTCCCTCCTGGGCACACAGAAAACTGGGCGACTTAGAAAGCACTGAACAGACTGCTCTCTGGTACCCTGAGATGCAGAGCCAACATTAAGAAATGGGGCTACAAAGTAGAATCTATGACATGCGAGTGTGGAGAAGAGCAAACCACAGACCACCTGCTGCAATGCAACCTGAGCCCTGCCACATGCACAATGGAGGACCTTCTTATAGCAACACCAGAGGCACTCCAAGTGGCCAGCTTGTGGTCAAAGGACATTTAATAGAATGCCAAGTTTGCAAACTTTGTGTGTGTGTGTGTGTGTTTAATATAATACAACTGTTTGTTTTGCTCCTGACATGATAAATAATACTAGGTGATGATCAGAAACCTTTCACTGTCGCCAATTTTTGGGACCCCAACACTGGCCTAAGGGGGAGAGACCCACCGTTTAAGAAGTAGTGATCATTCTAAAGGAAGAGAACAGTGAGATATTTACAATGGCAAAAACCCAAGCAGACTCTGAAGATCCCAAAGATTATCATGGAAGGTAACTGAGTTATAAACGGTATGAAGAAAGTGAAATATTTTACCTTGTTCTCAAATAAACCTAGGACTAGGTTCAAATTACCCCAAAGTGTCAGCTACATTAGTCAACCTGGTACTCCCCATCTGTTCTTGATGACCATCCCAGCCAGCATCCTATGGAGGATAGTGGACATTTTGGAAGGCACCGAGTTGGGTGAAGACTGGGGCGAAGATGTTCAACCAACAAGCAAGAAAATGCCATGGCATCCTCACAAACCAACTGGCAACAGAATGCATTTGCTGCATACTCTTCTTCTTTTGCCCTTTCTATGGAAAACTCAACTGTTCCAGGAAGGAGAAGGTCAATCTATACGAAAGAGCAATCCAATAGAGCTTTGATCTCTCTCCACCAATCCTCAAATTTCAGAATCATTTGACAATATGAAACTGCTGGGAGAGGTCATCCGGAGTTTTGGAGTACAGTGCCACCTGTATGCAGATGACGCCCAACTCTACTACTCCTTTCCACCTAATGCCAAGGAAGCTGTCCTAACCCTAAGCCAGTGCCTGTCATCAGTAATGGACTGGATGAAAGAAAATGAATTGAAACTCAATCCAGACAAGACAGAGATACTCCTGGTGAGTCGGAAAGCAGATCAGAAAATAAGGATCCCGCCTGTGCTGGATAGGGTCACCCCCCCCCCCCCCCCCCCCCCGGAAGACACAGGTCCGCAGTTTGGGGATTCTCCTGGACTCAGAGCTCAGTGCAGTTTGGGGATCCTCCTGGACTCTGTGGTGGCTGGGAGGGCCTTTGCACAATTAAAACTTGTGCACCAATTGCACCCATTCCTTGAGAAGCTAGATCTGGACACGGTGGTCCTTGCCTTAGTTACGCCCTATCTGAATTACTGTAACGCGCTCTACGTGGGGCTGCCTCTGAAGAGTGCTCAGAAACTTCAGCTGGTCCGAAGAGCAGCAGACAGGTGACTAATTTGGGTTAGCTGCAGGGAGCGGGGAACCCCCCTGTTGCAGCAGCTCCAATGGCTGCCAGTCTGTGTCCGGGCACAATTCAAAGTACTGGTTATGACCGTTATACTCTATATGGTTAAGGTCCAAACTATTTGGCTGACCGCATCCCCTTATACGAAGCTGCCTGGGCCCTAAGATCTTTAGGAGGCCCTTCTCTCGGTCCCACCTGCATCTCAAGCTTGGTTGGTGGGAATGAGAGAGTGGGCCTTCCTTCTGGGTGGCTGCCCCTTGACTCTGGAACTCCTTCCCAGGGAAGCCAGAATGGCCCCCTCCCTGCTACCCTTCTGGCAGCAGGCTAAAACCTTTTTACTCAAGCATATATTTAAAGATGAAGGTGTTTAAGACGTAATCAGGGGATGATATGGTTTAAAACTTTTATATGTGTTTTGACGGTTTAACTGAAAATTTTAATGCTGTTTGTGTTTAATTCTATTTTCATAGAATCATAGAGTAGGAAGAGACCTTGTGGGCCATCCAGTCCAACCCCAATCTGCCAAGAAGGAGAAAAATTGCATTCAAAGCACCCCCGACAGATGGCCATCCAGCCTCTGTTTAACAGCCTCCAAAGAAGGTTCTCTACTACACTCCGGGGCAGAGAGTTCCACTGCTGAACGGCTCTCACAGTCAGGAAGTTCTTCCTAATGTTCAGATGGAATCTCCTTTCTTGTAGCTTGAAACCATGGTTCCGTTGTATCCTAATCTCCAGGGCAGCAGAAAACAAGCTTGCTTCCTCTTCCCTATTCCTTCCCCTCACATACTTATACATGGCTATCATGTCTCCTCTCAGTCTTCTCTTCTTCATGCTAAACATGCCCAGCTCTTTAAGCCGCTCCTCATGGGGCTTGTTCTCTAGACCCTTGATCATTTTAGTCGCCCTCCTCTGGACATGTTCCAGCTTGTCAACATCTCCCTTCAATTGTGGTGCCCAAAACTGGACACAGTATTCCAGATGTGGTCTAACCAAGGCAGAATAGAGGGGTAGCATTACTTCCCTAGATCTAGACACTAGACTCCTATTGATGCAGGCCAGAATCCCATTGGCTGCCGCATCACATTGTTGGCTCATGTTTAACTTGTCCACGAGGACCCCACGATCTTTTTCACACATACTGCTCTCGAGTCATGCGTCCCCCATTCTGTATCTTTGCATTTCATTTTTTCCGCCAAAGTGAAGTATCTTGCATTTGTCACTGTTGAACATCATTTTGTTAGTTTTGGCCAATCATCTCTCTAATCTGTTAAAATCATTTTGAATTCTGCTCCTCTCTTCTGGAGTATTGGCTCTCCCTCCCAATTTGGTGTCATCTGCAAACTTCATGCCTTCTAACCCTTCATCTAAGTTGAAGGGTTGATTTTAAATTGTGTATTAATGCTTTAATGTAAAGCTGCTTTAAGTCCCCTTTGGAGAGATAAATGGGGGTATAAATAAATATAAATATAGTAATAATAATAATAATAATAATAATCCTCTGCTTCAGAAGAGAAAAGTGCTTGGAGGCACACACATCCCTGATTATACAGAAATTATTCTGTTGAAGCCTTTAAAACTCCAATCTTTGTTTGTTTGTTTCTCATCCATGGAAATTTCCACGGTTCGGAAAACAGAACAAAACAATGAACCTTGTGCCTAGAGCTGCTTGAATCCTGGGTGAATCCATTTTCAATGACTGTTTACAATTCCTTTCCCACACCCTCTACTTGGCTTTGGATGTGAAGCTTTTTATCTTTTTTTACTGGAAATGTTTGGCGTGTATGTTGAGCAAGGTTTTATATAAAAGTCCTATATAAGGAAAGGCTCTGAAGGTAAAAAAGCAAAACAAAACAAGAAAACATCAAGGAGATGATGGCATCTGTATACACTGTTTTTATGTGAGGGAAAGGAGATAGCAGTGAAGCTAACACTTGTTGCCCAGCTTTGGGTTGAAACTATGCAAACAAGATGTGTTTCATCTGTGGTCAAAGCCTGGCTTGCCAGAAAAAGGGGCCCAGGATTCCTTACTTTTCAAATATAAATTAGATGTTCTGGCCTTGGAATATAAGCAGCCAAGCAAAACATACATTTTCTTGCTTGCTCACTCATTTACACACTCAATTATTGCACTTGAATTAATATCTCCGGCTGCAATTCACTAGTGCTGTGCTTTCGGTTCTTTGTTTGGGACTTAGCAGGAAATCCACAACTAGGTTAAAAGACCAAGTGTATGAAAGTTAAGGGATTGAGATCATCTCTCTGATTGTATCTAATCCTATTTGTTTAATAATTATAAATGCTGCCTTCCCAACTGTATTATCATAGAATAGTATATAAGAGAAACAAAATAAACAAGGTAAACCAGAATAAAAGCGTGCAAAGGAAGATAATACAAAATGCACAGTAAGACACGGAAGAAAAAAAATGCAACAAACCAACAATAAAAGCAGCAGAAACATAGGAGCTGGATGACATGCTTCTAGGTATGGTCTTGATCCAGAAAAGAAAGATATCACAGTTATGGGACATTAGGTGTCCTAGGAATGGCATTTGATATGCAGGGATATCACAGTTGAAAAGCCCCCCCCCCCTCCATTTTTACCTGACTAAATTCACAAAACTACAATTTATTTGTATTGTATTGTATTTGTATTGTATTGTACTCTCCCCCCCACCCTTCCCCTCCTTAACTTTTCCAAGCCATGCCTGTCTACTGCCTTTACACCAACTCTGTAAGCCATCAGATTATACTTGTAGACACCTCTGGGCATCTTATGGCAATGGAAGAGACTGAATAAAAGTACATGTAAAGAGTCGTTTTAATGTAGTGAGGATGCTTGGCACAGATGCAGGCGAAACGTCAGGAGAAAATGCCTTTAGAACATGGCCATATAGCCCGAAAAAACCTACAACAACCCAGTTATGAAGCAGCAATGAAAATAAGTTTATGATTGGAGGTCACCACAACATGAGGAATTATATTAAGGGGTCATGGCATTAGGAAGGTTGAGAACCACTGCCTCAGATTAAGGTATCCAGTACTAGGGTTCATAGAGCAATAACTGGGCTCGTGTATGGTATTTTTCATTTACATATAGGGATAAAGATGATCCTGGATTTTGCTAAATGTCTTTACATATTAAGTGTCCTCCTTGTTGCAACCTTCACACTTTAAAAATTGTCGCCATGAGCTTCTTGTAAGCCAGGAACAGGCAATATGAAATGCCTAAGGACCAAGTAGCAACAGTAAGAACTGACCACGGAACAACAGACTGGTTCAAGATTGGGAAAGGCGTCCGGCAAGGCTGCATACTCTCACCCAACCTTTTTAACTTGTATGCAGAACACATCATGCGATGTGCGGGGCTGGATGAATGCAAAGCTGGGGTGAAAATTGCTGGAAGAAACATTAACAACCTCAGATATGCAGATGACACCACTCTGTTGGCCGAAAGCGAGGAGGAGCTGAGGAGCCTTCTAATCAAGGTGAAAGAAGAAAGCTCAAAAGTTGGGTTGCAGCTAAACGTCAAAAAAACCAAGATTATGGCAACAAGAATGATTGACAACTGGGAAATAGAGGAAGAAAATGTAGAGTCCGTGACAGACTTTGTATTTCTAGGCGCAAAGATGACTGCAGATGCAGACTGTGGCCAGGAAATCAGGAGACGCTTCCTTCTTGGGAGGAGAGCAATGTCCAGTCTCGATAAAATAGTGAAGAGTAGAGACATCACACTGGCAACAAAGATCCGCCTAGTCAAAGCCATGGTATTCCCTGTAGTAACCTACGGATGTGAGAGCTGGACCTTAGGGAAGGCTGAGTGAAGGAAGATAGATGCTTTTGAACTGTGGTGTTGGAGGAAGTTCTGAGAGTGCCTTGGTCTGCGAGAAGATCCAACCAGTCCATCCTCCAGGAAATAAAGCCCGACTGCTCATGGAGGGAAGGATACTAGAGACAAAGTTGAAGTACTTTGGCCACATCATGAGGAGACAGCAAAGCCTAGAGAAGACAATTATGCTGGGGAAAGTGGAAGGCAAAAGGAAGAGCGGCCGACCAAGGGCAAGATGGATGGATGGCATCCTTGAAGTGACTGGACTGACCTTGAAGGAGCTGGGGGTGGTGACGGCCGACAGGGAGCTCTGGCGTGGGCTGGTCCATGAGGTCACGAAGAGTCGGAGACGACTGAACGAATGAACAACAACAAAATGGTTTTCCCAGTGGAGCCCCCAGTGGCACAGTGGGTTAAACCACTGAGCTGCTAAACTTGTTGACCGAAAGGTCACAGGTTCGAATTCGGGGAGTGGCATGAGATTCCGCTGTCAGCCCCAGCTTCTGCCAACCTAGCAGTTTGAAAACATGCAAATATGAGTAGATCAATAGCTACGGCTGCGGTGGAAGGTAACGGTGCGCCATGCAGTCATGCTGGCCACATGACCTTGGAGGTGTCTGCGGACAATGCCGGCTCTTCGGCTTAGAAAAGGAGATGAGCACCAACCCCCAGAGTTGGACACGACTGGAATTAATGTCAGGGGAAAACCTTTACCTTTACCTAACTATAGCTTTCCCTTTAAAAGCGAAGGTACCTTTGCTCCCAAATAGGAGAATGCGGGTTTTGTAAATCGGATGAAGAGAATATACCTTATTATTTCTCAATAAGGCTGTATATAGCTTGGGCATGGACAACCCCCCCCCCCCCCCTGTTTTGGACTTCTAACTCCCACAATTCCTGACAGCCAGTAAGCTGTTAGGAATTGTGGAAGTGAAGTCCAAAACACCTGGAGGGCCAAAGTTTGCCCATGCCTGATATAGCTGCTGAAATGTAGTCCATTGGTCTTGCAGTGCTTCTTTTCCCCATCTGTTCTGAAAATGCTCTCCTTTGTTGCAAGGAACATGCTGGAAGGAATCTAACAAAACCCACCACCATTTATGCTCATGGACTCCCCCAGGATTCTTGTTCCACCATTCCTGCAAAGTGAAATTATTCCATGTTTATGTCTCTCATCGTACTGTTTTCATTGTCAGGAGGGAATTTTTAGGAGTGCTTAAGTGATCCCAAGCTGTAACGCTAAAAGCATTCCTCAGATTATTTTTGCATAAGCAGAGATTCCCTGTTCAGCACCACTTGGCTTCTTTGTTAGAAATTGTTCCCTCTAAATTAGGGTGTTTGCTGCCTTGATCTTACAATGCGTTCCTCTGCCAAGGACAGATTCTTCAAGTAGCTCAAGGGGCAATACAGATAAAGCTAGTCATTCAGTTATGTTGGTCTCATTGGACTTTAAAGAAAGCTACCCAAGGACAGCTATCGAAGAGCAAATTTATTTTAGACCAGAGCTTAGAAAACTCACAGAATCCCCCAGGAATAATTCCCTGTAAGACCATTCTTCTGTCGTCTTTTTGTAATTATAACTATATAGGACAGGAAACCCTTTCTTGTCTATCCTAATTTAGGAATGGGGTTAATGGCAACAGCTGGGAAGGGGTTTTTTTTAGCTCCTTATATATAGAATTACAGTGTATTATTAGTACAAGAATCAGATGGTATTCTGTTGATATTTTTATGTTAGCACCAGTTAAAAAACATAGATTTCTTGACTACAACTCAAGAGAACAGGGTTGAATCTCTGCTCAGCCCTAGGAACCTACTGGGTGACTTGGATAAGTCACATTCTCTCAGCCTCAGAGGAAGGCAACGGTGGCAAACCCCCTCTGGACAAGTCTTGCAAGGAAAACCTTGTGATAGAGCCACTGTAAGTCAAAAATGACTTGCAAATCACACGACAAAAAAAGTAGGATTAGAAAGAAAATTCATAGGATGGTAATATGATGGGATATTGACACTGATAACATATTTCTCCTGTGCTCCGTTCTCTCAGGCTTTAGCACTGCTGGTTAATCAGCAGCAACAATAGATCTTTCCCAACAGAAAGGTTGGGAGTTTGAGCCCAGGTTGGGGTGAGCACCCAAATCTTCAGCCCAGCTTACTGTCCACCTAAGCATTCAGAAAACAGCTGTAGTTGTGAGTAGAGAAATTAGGCACTGCTTAAGCAGGGAGATATTTTACAGCACCATAAAAAAGCCGGTGATCAAAGAACAAGGAGGATAGTCTGTAATGAAAAAGGCTCATCGTCATAGAGGATAGAGCAACAGCACCCACCTGTGGCCGGAATCGAGCATAACCTCCAGAACACTGAAGTTGGAAAAATGCCGAGACACATACCTCTTGTCTGTCTGTCTATCTTGTATGCCTAATGGCATAAAACTTTGGCAGTCTTTAGGAGGAGCTTGAAAACGTGGTTGTTCCAGCACCTTCCCAGAATAATGAACCCTCAGCATTATGTCTTTACACTGATTTAGGATTGCATCCTCAGAGGTAGTGAGGACATCTGGATGTTCGACCTCTAGGATGCCGAAGTTGGAAAAATGCCAAGACACGTTTCTTTCGCCCTCCATTCATGCCTCTTCAAATTCTACAGTACTGCTGGTCACAGCTGACCTCCAAATAGAGTGCTCAAGGGCCAGGGCTTCCCAGTTCTCAGTGTCAATGCCAGAGTTTTTAAGGTTGGCTTTGAGCTCATCTTTAAATCTCTTTTCCTGCCCAACAACATTCCCTTCTCCGTTTTTGAGTTCTGAGTAGAGCAACTGCTTTGAGAGATGGTGGTCAGGCATCCAGACAATGTGGCTGGTCCAGTGGAGTTCATGGCAGAGAACCATCACTTCAATGCTGGTGGACTTGGCTTCTTCCAGCACACTGACATTTGTCCACTTGTCTTCCCAAGAGATCTGCAGGATTTTTTGGAGGCAACGCTGATGGAATTGTTCAAGGAGTTGCATGTGATGTCTGTAGACAGTCCACGTCTCGCAGGCGTATAGCAGGGTTGGGAGGACAATAGCTTTATAAACAAGTACCTTGGTATCCCTATGGATGTCTCGGTCCTCAAACACTCTCTGCTTCATTTGGAAAAATGCTGCACTCGCAGAGCTCAGGCGATGTTTGAGGATCAGACATCCGTAGGGGGACCAAGGTGCTATTGTCTTTCCAACCCTGCTATACGCCTGTGAAACACTGACTTTCTACAGACATCAAACTCAACTCCTGGAATGACATTTAGTGAAAATTACACAGGCGGGCAAGGTTGCAGAGGCTCTCAAGATTGAAGGCCAGGCCTGCCTTGTGACCACATGAATGGAAATCTGCCCTAAGCATGTGATATATTTGAGCAACAGAAAGCAGCACAGCAAAACTACTTTAGACAGTCAGATCTATTTCTAAATCTTACTTGCACAAAGTGTTAGGAACAAACAAAACTAACAAGAGTGTCAGAAAATCATGGGTTTTCCATTTTCATGTTAGATGGCATGCTGGTAGCATCAGAACTAAGCCCTCAAGCTGCTGTTCCCCTCTTCTTCACAACTACATAAAAAATTTGACCCGTTAGAAGGAACAAAAACACACACACACCAAAACAGACTCATCTTCTGTGTATTAAAGGGAACGGAAGGAGAACTAGCAACTAATCATTGGTCTCTAGAAAACATAAAGGAAAGTTTTGACTTTGTTCTTTATAATTTTAGAACTTTTTGGATATTAAAGGCTTTATGAAAGTTGCGACCAAAGACTTGAAGAAAGAACCTTAGCCACAAACCCAGGGTTAGATCAAAAGAAGAAAACTAAGCCTTGAAAGTGAGTTTTATAAATCACAGAGGACAACTTTCCCTCTCACAGTATGATGAACAGTTACTAAGTAGGTAGCTCATTGATTCTGGGAAGGTGCTTGGAGGAAATGCCAGAACCTCAGTAAAATCCTGAAATGCAGAAAAAAGATATATACTGGGGAGAAGGAGAAATAAGGCAGAACTGAATCATAGAATCACAGAGTTGGAAGAGACACCATGGGCCATCCAGTCCAACTCCATTCTGCCAAGAACCATGAAAATCGCATTCAAAGCACCCCCGACAGATGGCCATCCAGCCTGTTTAAAAACCCTGTTGGCTATTTAAGCTGCTGCATGACATTGTTGGCTCATGTATAATTTGTTGTCCACAAGGACTCCAAGATCTTTCTCACATGTATTGCTGATGGTTTGGTCTAGGAGACAGATGTCTCCATAGCAATGAGCCTAAGATAAGATGACAATGAGAACGTGCAATCCAGACTATGTTGTTATTTGCCATCAAGACAATTTCAATGTCTGACAGTCATGTGAATGATAGTCCTCCATGAGCCTTGAATGAGTATCACACCCTGCTGAGGGTCACGCTCCACAGTTTGAAACCCTATGCTTTTTCATACCAATCCACACAAGTACACTGCATGGGTTATCAAAACTGTTTTACTTGGTTTTAAAATGTCTTGTTCTGTATGGCCTAGCTCCAACAGACAAGAGTTCTTTGTCCCACCCTGGACATTCCACAGATATATAAACCCCACTTGCCTAGTTTCCAACAGACCTCACTACCTTGAGGTCTGCTTGCCATAGATGAATGCAAAACGTCAGGAGAAAATGCCTCTAGAACATAGCCCGAAAAAACCAACAACAACCCATAGGAGGAAATTGCTAGTTCACACTGTGCAGAGAGATAAAAACAATCAGATTCATCACAGATTTGCAGTAGTATTGATGCTTCTTAAGCTATTCAAAGGCAAACGAATCTGGGCTCAGTGGCATGGCAGTCAGGTTTGCTTTTAACACTAAATCATTTATCATGGTCAAAACAAAAATAAATTGCACAGAATGTCAAGACGACCTCAACAAATAGGTGGAGTATTTGTTAAAATGGTAAATCAGTGCAAGCAGGCACAAAGAGATGCCTATTGGTCCCAAAAAAAACTTGAATGTCAGTGATGGAATCTTGGAGTTGTGATTGACAGTTAGACGAAAATGTTAATCCAAAGGGCAGTTTCTCTTTTAAAAAGAGTAAATTCCATGTAAGGCATAATTAGAGTATTGCTGACACCATGCTGCTGTTACACATACAGATGGTGCAACCACATCAAAACACTTTTTTACAGTTTTGGCCACCGCACCTAAAAAAGGGGAGTATTCTAGAAAAGGGCACAAAAAGTGCATTTAAAACAATCAAGAGATTGGAGAAAATCAAAGTTAGTGTTTTCAGCTGTAAGAGGAGATATAGTTAAAGTTGTATAAAACTATGATGTTGGAAAGAAAGTTAAGAGAAAGGCTCTTGTGCTTCTTTCTTAATCTAAGAAAGACTAACTGGTGGAAAATTCAGAAAAGATAAAGGGGAATGCAGTAGTCCTCCCACATTATCTGGGGTTAGGGGCACAGTTCTCCTGCAGAAGTGGAAAAAACACCAATTGAAAATCCACCTTTTGTTTAAACTGAGCAAATACCTATTTAGCAATCAATTGGTTCTCCAGAGCAGCTGCATGGTCAACTTCAGCCAGAAGCTGAACACAGAATCACCCTGGAGAACTTACAAATGCCTAGAGAAGGGTTGTGTCCAGGAATCTCCAAGTCCTCCAGCATAACTCTTTGGCTGAGGTTGACCCTAAGATCACACTGGAGGACCTATACCAATGCTTCCCAACCTTTTTTGACCAGGGACCACTTGACCAGGGACCATTTTGACCAGGGACTACTTGACCAAGGACCACTTTGACCAGGCACCATAGAATCATAGAATCATAGAGTTGGAAGAGACCTCATGGGCCATCCAGTCTAACCCCCTGCCTAGAAGCAGGAAAATTGCATTCAAAGCACCCCCAACAGATGGCCATCCAGCCCCTGTTTAAAGGCTTCCAAAGAAGAAGCCACCATCACACTCTGGGGCAGAGAGTTCCACTGCTGAACAGCTCTCACAGTCAGGAAGTTCTTCCTAATGTTCAGATGGAATCTCCTTTCTTGTAGTTTGAAGCCATTGTTCCGCGTCCTAGTCTCCAGGGAAGCAGAAAACAAGCTTGCTCCCTCCTCCCTGTGTCTTCCTCTCACATATTTATACATGGCTATCATGTCTCCTCTCAGCCTTCTCTTCTTCAGGCTAAACATGCCCAGCTTTTTAAGCTGCTCCTCATAGGGCTTGTTCTCCAGACCCTTGATCATTTTAGTCGCCCTCCTCTGGACACATTCCAGCTTGTCAACATCTCTCTTCAATTGTGGTGCCCAGAATTGGACACAATATTCCAGGTGTAGTCTAACCAACTAGAGCATGGGGAGCATGACTTCCCTGGATGTAGACACTAGACTCCTATTGATGCAGACCAAAATCACATTGGCTCTTTTTGCCGCCGCATCACATTGTTGGCACCACTCTCCAACATTAACCTCAATCAGTTTTTGGTCAACTTTAGATTCGGTTTGGGGTGCTGATTCAGTAAACTGCATTAGATAGGCCACATCAGCTCTAGTTTCTGATACAGAACATACGCCATGGTCAGCGACAGGGAAGGAGTGGCAGGTGGTGCGAAAGGAGCAGAAATAAACAAAATAGATAAAGAGGAAGGAGGCTCACGAAACAGATTTTTGTCCTCGCGACCCACAGGTTAAGAACCACTGATCTACACAGACGATATGAATCAAATTCACAGCCCTGGACATTCAAAGTCCAACCCTGGACATTCCACAAATATATAAACCTCACTTGCCTAGTTTACAACAGATCTCACAACCTCTGAGGGTGCCTGCCATAGATGTGGGCAAAACTCAGGAGAGAATGCTTCTGGAACATGGCCATACAGCCCAAAAACTCACAGCACCCACAAATTCACAATGAAAGCCACAAAACTGAAACCTACAAATCTGGAAGGCTGACTGTACATCTCTACAAAGGTCATAGTTAAAGCTGTGGAACTCATTGTCAGAGATGAAGTGATGGCTGGCAACTTCTAAAGCTTTAAAAAGGCACTGAATAAATTCATGGAAAATGAGCCCATCGATGACTCCTCATTGGTGTGTCTCCGTTTATCAGTCTGTGGGAAGATCAAGGTGCACGAGCAACTGGCTGGCCATTGTGTGAGCAGAATGCTGGATGAGCAAGACCATTAATATTGATCCTATATGACACCTCTGACATTCTTATAAGTCCCTCTCTCCCCAAACAGCTGCAATTGCTAAGGCTTTCATATCCACCCATTTTCTTGAATTTAAATGGCTAAATCCATATGCTTAAGAAAGAAGGGGAGCAGCAAAACCCTTACGCTTTGCTACTCTGCTCTGAGTAGGCATGCCCAGTGTGGAATACATCTCACCATGTTAAAACAGTGGATGTGGCTCTTAATGAGACATGCCGCATTATCACAGGATGTCTATGCCCAACACCGCTGGAGAAATTATACTGTTTCGCCGGTATTGCATCACCTGACATCCGCCAGGAAGTAGCAGCCAATAACAAAAAGACCAAGGCATTGACATCTCCAGCCCATCCCCTGTTCGGATATTAGCCAGCAAGCCAATGCCTTAAATCAAGAAATAGCTTCCTAAAATCTATAGGGAAGGACCTTGAGATCATCTGGGGAGGCCCTCCTCTCGGTCCCGCCTGCCTCACAGGCACGTTTGGCGGGGACGAGAGAGCGGGCCTTCTCGGTGGTGGCCCCCCGGCTTTGGAACTCCCTCCCTGCTGAAGTTAGACAGGCGCCCTCCCTTATGGCCTTTCGTAAGGGCCTGAAAACATGGCTCTTCGAGATGGCCTTCAACTGAGTGCTATGTTATTGGAAATGACGACCGGAATGGACTATGACTATGAGATTGATTATGACCCCATGATACGACGAAGCGGATTTTTAGTATAAGTAGTTGTTATGTAGTAGTAGAATGTTGTTACTGTCTTGATCTATTGTAAACCGTCTTTTTTATGTTGTTGTACACCGCCACGAGTCGCCCTAGGGCTGAGAGTGGCGGTTAATAAGTGCAATAAATAAATAAATAAATAAATAAATAAATAAATAAATAAATAAAATCTATAGGGATATTTGCCGGAACATCGCAGCAAGCAAGAGTCCAAAGGGGGCAGGCTAAAACCCAGAACCTCAATCAGTGGATGATACCAGATGAGAAACTCCCTCCTAAGCACACAGAAGATTGGGTGTCCTGGAAGGAGCTGAACAGGCTGGAGCAACAGCACCCCCCCCCCCCCAGTGGCTGGATTCGAGCACAACCTCCAAGGCCTCAAAAAGCTGGATGTTGACACAACATACCTCCTTTCTGTCCTGTCTGTCTCTGTCTATCCAAAACTGCATTGAATGTTTGTCGTGTATGTGTACTGAGTCCCCTTGGGAAGATAGGGCCTAATATAAATAAGGTGTTGTTGTTGTTGTTGTTATCATTATGTATGGCAGGAGGGCTTGGTATGTGTCTTCCTTCATGGCAGTATGGGATTGGACTACATGGCCTTTGGGGTCTCCTCCGATTGTATGATTCCATTATTTTATGCTAAGTTCTTTAGGCTAAATGCATATTTTTGTATCCCTCTCTGCTTTTGCCTTTGGCCCTGCCCATCACTGGAATACTTCCTCGCTAGAACTTTGCTGGATGATGTTCTCCACCCATATCCTAATGTGTAGTATTTGTAATATTTGACAGCAGAAACCAGATATGTGTACCCAAAGAGTGTAGTAATCGAACACATCTGGAAGGTGTGAGGTGGGGGAAAGATGTGTCAGTGCAATAGAGCAGCTCAGTGTTCAGCTGTGCTGATGGTATCATAGCAGTAAGATGGCCACACCTTCCTTTGCAAGACATATTTAATATACACCATTCTTTAGCATTTAATTACCTTTTCCTGTTCCTAAGGAATTTCCTGTTCCTAAGGAATCTTGGTTACTTTTAATAAAAGTAACCAAGATATGTAAAGTTTTTAAAACTTGCTGTTTTGGAGGGGATGCTGTGTAATCTGGAGCGAAATTCATGAATCTTGCAATTACAAATCAAAGCCTTGTTTAGTCTGAAGAGAAACAAATTTCCTTTGGCCTGAGCCACACAACTGTTTCTTGTTTGCTTCCCTGTTGTTGTGTGCTGTTCACTCTCCTGGGCAGGAGCTCGGACGTTTTGTTGAATGAGCCGATTGTTTTCCTTTTGTGTTGCCCGTCAAGCGAGTCCCCATCTGGTTTGCATCAGACTGTTTTCACAGCCAACAACTGCTGCCTTTCCTATATCCTGACACTTCAGGGCCCCCGCGCTATCAAAGCCTTGCCGTGAGAGTCTGTCTGGCTGGGCCCATGCAGCTGTGCCACGGCAGCTTGAAGCTATTAGCCAAATAACGGCAACGTAGAACTTGAATCGGCCCTTATTCCCATTGGTGTCATGTAAGTACAGTGAACAGTGCAATAACGCGGAACCCGGCCATTGCACTTTAGGGGACCCCTCCCTCCCTTTCCCACTTGGAATTTTCATCCTTCTTTTAAAAGTTTTTCTCTCTCCCCATTTACAACAGTTTCCTGTACCTAAAAGTACCAGCCTTTCTGCAAAACATGTGTCTGTCTACGTCTGTATGTACGAACAGAAAAACAATTAACGCTATTTCCTGCAGCATCGTTCAAGGTAGTGGTTGGAATGGTTCAGTACATATAATGCTAGGAATTCTTTTTATTATGGCATTCCTAGCAGAAACAAGAGTGAATTCGTATTTAGTAAATCGAGTCCATGTTAACATTTCAAGGATTGTTTGCAGAACCTAGTTTTACCTTGTGCAGTGTGTTTTTATGTGAATACATCTGAATCTAGTGCAGAATTGCATCCTGCTGGATTAGCAATAGCATTGGGTCCAAACCTTATGTGTTTTTATAGAAATGCAAAACAAAGCAACACATTGGAAGAGGTGGATGTTCACTTTTTCTTATGTACAATGTGTATTTCTCATTTCTAATAGCAAAGGTTTTTTTTAAAACAAATTACCGTATATACTCGAATATAAGCCGAGGGACCTAATTTTACCACAAAAAACTGGGAAACCATATTGACTCGAGTATAAACCAAGGGTGAGAAATGTAGCTGTTACTGGTAATCTTCAGTAGGTTAAATGTTTTTGAGTATTTACACAAAACTGTAATTTGAGATAAGACTGCCCAACTCTGATTCATTCATTATTCTAACCTCCTTCAATGTAATTGTGCTTACCTATTACCTATAATGATAGAATAAAATAATAAATGTAATAACTTGTAATAAAAATAATAGAGTAAATAATGGAAATTTAGTAATAATAATAATAGTAATCATAATAATAATAAAGTAATAAATATAATAATAACAATAATAGAGTAAAATAACAAATGCAATCAATATAATAATACCGTAAAATAATGTAAATGTAATAATAGTAGAATAAAATAATAAATGTAATAAAAGTAATAATAGAATAAAATAATGTAAATGTAATAATACTAAGAGAGTAAAATAATAAATGTAATAAAACAATACTAATAGCAGAGTAAAATAATAAATAATCTTGACTCGAGTATAAGCCGAGGGGATTTTTTTCAGCCTAAAAAAGGGGCTGAAAAACTAGGCTTATACTCAAGAATATACAGTAATTGTGACATCCAGATTAAAATCTGGTCTGGAGAGCCTTGAGGAATTAGAGGCAGCAAAAACAATCTATAAGACTGTTTTTGCTGCCTTTAATTCCTCAAGGCTCTCCAGACCAGATTTTAATCTGGATGTCTATAACTCATTCAGCTCCATCTCAGCCTAAGATTTATTTATCGTGTCAGAAGCGAATTGTGTACAGTAATAATGTATTTAAAAACTGAAACAAAGTTAAAAACTTGGCATTATGCTAAATGTCCTTTGACCAGAAGCTGGCCACTTGGAGTGCCTCCATTTTGCATATGGCTCAGGTTGCATTGTAGTCAGTGGTCTGTGGTTTGCTCTTCTCCACACTTGCATGTCGTGAACTCCACTTTGTGGCCCATTTCTTAAGGTTAACTCTGCATCTTGATGAACCACTTGAGAATACAGAAATGCTGGACCACTCTAACAACCACCATGTCAGACTACATAGAGAAGTCACTGAAATCCACAAGCATGTGGTAATTTCAACAGAAAGGAGAAAACCATGAAAATGAACAAAATCTGGCTTCTCTAAGATCACGACAGTAAATAAAGGAGAACACTCAAAAACAGGGGAAATCCAGACAATAAACAATTGTTGGTGGGGTTCAGGGACAGCTAATACCACCCAACAAAGAATTCCCTCAGGCAGGAAACAGCCAAGCTTTGAAGCTGCAAGGCTATTCAATACTAATCAAGGTGATCAATGGCAACATTCAAACAGAGAAGAGTCCTTTCTCCCACACTGGACATCATTCCACAGATATATTAACCCCACTTGCCTAGTTTCCAACACACCTCACAACCTCTGAGAATGCCTGCTATAGATGTGGGTGAAATGTCAGGAGAGAATGCTTCTGGAACATGGCCATACAGTCTGGAAAACCCACAGCAGCCCTCTGCTGAACAGTTCCTACCATCAGGAATTCTTCCTAATGAATTCAGGTGCAATCCCTTTTCCTGTCCCAGTCTCTAGAGCAGCGTTTCTCAACCTGGGGGTCAGGACCCCTGGGGGGGGGGTTGCAAGGGGGTGTCAGAGGGGTCACCCAAATGTGAAGATCTGTTTTCCCCTAAATTCCACCAGTGTTCACATTTGGGCATAGTGAGGACTCATGCCAAGTTTGCTCCAGATCCATCATTGTTTGAGTCCATAGTGCTCTCTGGATGTATGTGAACTACAATTCCAAAACTCAAGGTCAATGCCCACCAAACCCTTCCAGTATTTTCTATTGGTTGTGGGGGTTCTGTGTGCCAAGTTTGGTTCAATTTCATCGTTCGTGGAGTTCTGAGTGTTCTTTGATTGTAGGTGAACTATAAATCCCAGCAACGACAACTCCCAAATGACAAAATCAATCCCCCACCCACCCCTACCAGTATTCTAATTTGGGCGTATCGGATATTTGTGCCAAATTTGGTCCAGTGAATGAAAATACATTCTGAATATCATATATTTACATTACAATTCATACAATTACAGTTATGAAGGAGCAACAAAAATAATTTTATGGTTGGGGGGGAGGTCACCACAACATGAGGAACTGTATTAAGGGGTCGTGGCATTAGGAAGGTTGAGAACCACTGCTCTAGAACATTAGAAAGCAAGTTGGTTCCAACTTCAATGTGACATCCTTTCAAAATACTTAAACATTTCTGAATCCTTAAAAGTTATGGAGGTTGACCAAGTTCTAGTATGGGAAACTTGATAATTTGGTGAGGAGTGCATTTCCAGAAAAGCATGACGACGGCACATGCAAGTCCTTCCTGCATTGCAAGCCGCTGTATTAGCTTTGCGAAACTAGTAATTGTGGCTGCCTCCATTGAGGAAAGGAAATCAGCCAGTCAGGCCAGGATCCCATTGGCACCAATTCTGAGGGTTGGGGAATAAAAGCTGTTAAGGCTGACCTGCTTTCACCCTCCTCCAGCATACATCGCTTTACATGAACAAGGAACCGCAAAGCAAAATTAATGAACATTAAAAGAAGAGTCCTGCTGAGATGCTAATGACTGGATGAACCCAAGGACTATTTAGTTACCCTTCCCTTCACATTTTGAAAATTAGGACTGGCGCAGTATGGTCTCTGTCATCCCTGAATTGCATCGAGAAGAAAAGGCAAGACTGTCCTTAGCTACTCTTGGCCTCTATGGTGCAGCAAAAGAGAGAGCCAGAGGCCAAAAGTTGAACTAGTTGTAGTTGGGATTGGGTGCATTTCCATTTTCTTTTTGTGGTAGATGACGTAGATTCAAACTTGTGGCAGGAATCATATAGAAGCCAATGGAGATCTAGGCAGAGGCTCTGTCCTCAGGGGGAAACAAAACTTCTTGAATTTTCTGTAGTAGGCTTGTACGACGATCTGTTTTAACAGTTTTCCCTCTGTCAATCTGGTTTCTTCGGCTCGGTCCGGTGGCCATAACAGCAAGGGCCCAGCTGTCACGGATTCCTGTATGTAACAGGACCACGTGGCACCCAATCATGGCTCCTCCAAGAATCATAGAATTGAAGAGACCTCATGGGCCATCCAGTCCAACCCCCTGCCAAGAAGCAGGAATATTGCATTCAAATCACCCCTGACAGATGGCCATCCAGCCTCTGTTTAAAAGCTTCCAAAGAAGGAGCCTCCACCACATCCGGGGCAGAGAGTTCCACTGCTGAACGGCTCTCACAGTCAGGAAGTTCTTCCTCATGTTCAGATGGAATCTCCTCTCTTGTAGTTTGAAGCCATTGTTCCACGTCCTAGTCTCCAAGAAAGCAGAAAACAAGCTTGCTCCCTCCTCCCTGTGGCTTCTCTCACATATTTATACATGGCTATCATATCTCCTCTCAGCCTTCTCTTCTTCAGGCTAAACATGCCCAGCTCCTTAAGCCGCTCCTCATAGGGCTTGTTCTCCAGACCCTTGATCATTTTAGTCGCCCTCCTGGACACATTCCAGCTTGTCAATATCTCTCTTGAATTGTGGTGCCCAGAACTGGACACAATATTCCAGGTGTGGTCTAACCAGAGCAGAATAGAGGGGTAGCATTACTTCCCTAGATCTAGACACTATGCTTCTATTGATGGCACCACAGTTGTGTCCTGGCTTCAGTGTATTTTTTGGCTTGGTTTCTGGCTTGTCCTCTCTCTTGAATCGTTTTGATTTTCCTTTATTTTCTTGATTATTTTTATTTAGCGGGACTGACCAGGAGTTGGGAATGTGTGTTGCACTCCAGGACAGGAAAACCTTCTGACTTCAAACACCGCACCATTGGATAGGAAAACAATCCTTTTATTGAAGATAATTAAAAAACAGTAAAGTAAAAAAGCACTTTAAAGAAATAGGTAAACCCAATTAGGTAGGAAGATAAGCAGGTACAAAGTACTCCAGGGTAATAGTCCAGCAAAGCCCATAAAAACAAAGTCAAAACTTCCCACATAAAATCAGGAAACATGAATCCAAGCATAGAATCCAAGAATCAAAACCATGAAATAAAGGTACTTAAAACATGAATTTTCCAAGCAAAGCTTCCATGAAACAAGGACGAGATCTTGACTTGATTCCAAACGATGCTTCATCTGACTACATATCCTGTACTTGGGACTTTTATCTCCTCGCTAACTATGTCTCTAGTGCTCAGAAATTGGTTTCACTTTACCTGAGAATTTCTTATCTTTTTCTCTCAGAGCCTGGCAGAACGATGAAGCCATTGTCTAGTTTCCCTGTTTTGACTGATCTCCTCCCATCTATCTATTTGTTCATTAATTTCTGCAGTTGGGCCAAGTGCTTTTCATGTTCCCTATCATGGGAACTCTCTGGTAACAACTCAGAGAGCACACCATCATCCCCACACCCCTCAGGGACATCCTCATGGGAAACTACACTTTGAACAGGGATCTCCTGGTCATTCTCTGCAACAATATCATTGACCAAACCATTGCCATCTTGAAACTCATTGACATCACTCCCCACATTCAAAGCATCCTGATCCTGAAATACAATCACAGGCTGAGCTCCAACAATGTGTGGGATGGGTGGGTGGGGTACATACATGTGTTTGGGGGTTTGGAGAATCACCTGTTTAGTGTCTTTTACTCCTCCCTTTCTCTCCTTCAGAAAATACTTCTTAGTGTTAATGACAGTAATCCCAGCAAACAAAAAGAAAAGCCTCATTCACAGAAAACGACATGTAGTTACCTCTCCTCTAGAGTAAAACAGCTTTAAGGAAGCATTAAACCCGAAGCAGAAAGGCGTGAGGGGGAAAAAAGCACCACTCCAGGCAAGGCCTGCAGTGCACATCAAGAGAAAAGAGAGGGTTTTTTTAAGGAAGCCCAGGGAGATAGCTCCAGGTCAATCGCTCTTTCATCCCTGGGAAGTGGGAAGCTTCCTTAAAATGCCTTGGAAAGCTCTGTGTAGGAAGAGAGTGCCTGCAGTGCCTGTATTGCTTGTCTCCTCTAGAGTAGAAAGGAACAGCTTTAACTGAGCGTTATACCCAGCCTCCTTTATAGACAGAAGGGAAAGGATTGCAGAAGGGAAAGGATTGCTTTTAATCCAGGTCTTCATGAAGGATATAAGGACAAAACAATGCCTAAAATGACAGGAAGGGGAGCCTGGGAAGTCCCCCCCCCCCATAATGGGCCAGATAAGGTGCTTCCTACACCCCACTTTTTTTGTGTATCAGGAGCGACTTGAAAAACTGCAAGTTGATTCTGATGTGAGAGAATTGGCCGTCTGCAAAAACATTGCCAGGGGATGCCCGAATGTTTTGAAGTTTTACCATCCTCGTGGGAGGCTTCTCTCATATCCCTGCATGGGGAGCTGGAGCTGGCAGAGGGAGCTCATCTGTGCTGTCCCCAGATTCGAACCTCCAACCCTGAAACCCAGGTTCCCTTGAAGGGAAGAAAGGAAAGGGTCCCAGGAATAGAAAGGGGAGCCTCCTAAGTTCCCAATTGCAGCTAATGGGCTGGATCTAGCCATATTTTTTGGGTGAGGACCGAAAAAGGCTCCAGCTACCCACCTATTTTTGGGAGGCATGACATACCTGATACAGGGTCTACCAGAATCTGGCCAGCAAAAAGGGATCAAGGTTCAGTCGAAATGCACAAGGTTATTCTCTCTATAACAAGGACAACTAGAGATTTGATTCTACTTAAAAATGATGTGAAAAGCACATAATCCAGGCTCACAAGCTAGGTAGCAAGGCATACCCTTTCCCTTACTTTCTACTCTTTAGAGAGCACCACCAAAAGAACCACAGAAAGAAATGGAAGATTAGGTATTAACTATTAAGGTTGGTTCTGGCAGAAAGGAGGAAACCACACCGTGCGAGTTACACCCATCACCACCCAGAGAGAGGCAGGACATTTTGGATACCTCTGCAGTTTTGGCTCCACATAAAAGCCTGGAGAAACAAGCAAATGAGGAGCAGGAAGAAAAGCTTGAGGAAAAAGTATCCACTTGCAGTATCTGGTGAATAGGAGGGCATGGATCCTTCCTCATGACCAACCCAGAATGAACTTTCATGGTTAGTACTGAATATATCAGTCCCTGGGTTAGCAAGAATAAAGGTTCTGTACAGATGAGAGGCACTCAAGTCTTCATATAATTTAAAACAGGGAGGGGTTTCCTGAAGATTTAACTCAATATTGTAAGCCAGAGGAAAGTAGTCACAGTGCTCCATCTCCAAAGGAACAGGATGAAGCAGAACAAACAAGGAAGCTGACTTTCTGAAGGACTTAGCTCCAGAAATGCGAACCTCCAATATGAGTCTTACATCAATACTGTGCCATGTGGGTTCCAATAAATATGATATCTCAGAACAGAGTTAGCTTCTGGGAACAAGAAAGAAAGAATTAACTTTTGACATGAAGACTGAGTATAACTTCAAGGAGGCAAAGTCCCGATCGAAGGTACAAGGTTACTGTCTCTAAGAGAAAGTCAAGTCTTGTATCACCAAAGCCAGAGCCACTAGGAATTGTAGAATCACAGAATCAAAATTACCCTGAGAGACAGCAAACATAATAAAATTTAGTTTCACACTTCAAACAGTGGTTTTGCTATCCCCTTCAATATCAGCAGGAGACACAAGGTAGAGAAACAATGCTGTGCAGCCGCTGGGTTTAGAGAAGCTCCATTCTGAAATAATGTTAGGGATGATGAAGAAACCAAAATATTTGATTAGGGTTGGAAAGAACTGATAAAAGGCTTCCGCAAAGATCGAACTGCAAAGACAGTCAAGGTGGTGACAGTGGTGATTGGCACACTGGGTGCTTCTGACTCTTATTGACCTCATGGACCAGCCCATGCCAGAGTTCCCTGTCAGCCGTTGCCACCCCCAGCTCTTTCATAATCAAGGCGGTCACTTCAAGGATAGCATTTTGACCATCTTCCGACCTGGGAGTCCCATCTTCCGATGGAATACCAAAATATCTCTGGTTGTACTGATCCATTTAGTTTTCTTGGCAAGAATACTGGGGCAGGTTACCATTCCCTTCCCCAGGGATTGCGTTTGGTCTGACCTCTCTGCCATGACCGTCCCATTTTGGGTGGCCCTTCACGGTTTCGCTCATGGCATCATTGAGATACTCAAGCTCCAGTGCCACGACAAGGCAGCAATCCTTTGCTGGAGCTCTTGGTTGGTATTGGATCTGTTTTGGCTTTCTGTAACATGTTGTTGTTCATTCGTTCAGTCGCTTCCGACTCTTCATGACCTCATGGACCAGCCCACACCAGAGCTCCTTGTCAGCCTTCACCACCCCCAGCTCCTTCAAGGTCAATGTATGGTACAGTCCTCTGGGTATGGAGTCCCAGAAAGGGGCTTGGCACAGTCCTTTCGCTATTCCATGAGCTGATCTCCGTTCTTGCAAAAATCCCTGCTAACAACTCATTGGTCATGGATCCAATTAAATACTGGACCCAGTTTCTTATGGGTTTTGCATAATAAGTGCTATGTGGCACTCCAGGCTGGTAATCTGGATCTGCTTTGTTGCGTTTGTGTCTGGGAGAAGGAAAAACGAGGGTGTTTATCATTATCTTTATCCCTTAGGTCTATCAAGTGTGATAACACTGATGTGTAAGTGGGTGGTCCAGAGTAAAATCTGTAAAAGTTTCCACGAAGCTCCATGTTGAAAAATGTGTCTTCCTTCATTAGATGTGAAAGCCAATATGCTTCACAAAATTCATTTCCACTGTTAATAAGCTCATTACTTAGCTTTGCAAGATTCTTTGCTGTCATCTCCTTATTAGACAGGCATTATTCTAATGAATTACAGGACTTGCTGTGGTATAGAAAATCCCTGACAGATGCTTCCAATTGGTGGAGTAACACTAGGGCCAGCTTCGGAGCACAAATCAAGGCGCAGAAGCGCAAGAGTTGATGGAATGGAAGAGAAGAGGAACCCACATAATTTATTGCCAAGAGAGAGGCAAGAAAGTCACAAGATCATCAAGTAAAATGACATTTTCCATATTTAGATTTCTTTTTAGTCTGGGCCAGAGCAAATCCCCTCCCCTCTAATTGGATCTTTGAAGCTGAAGAGAAAGGACTCTAAATTGGCACTGAGAATGTGACACAATACTACTATCAAGTCTGAACTCTTCTTGGAAGCCAAGATTACTAAATTGATTATGTTGCGCGTAGCGTGTTTCAGTCAGGTCCAGGTGCAGAAGACACAATAACATTGCACCCAGGCAAGAGGAAAAAGAACAGAAAAACTTTACTCTTATCAGCAGAGTTAAAACATAAACTTGCAATGTTACAAACAGTGCAACAAACTTACATAGTCCTTGTAAGCAACACAGAATAAGTCTTCTTCATCTTCATTCAAATGAGAAAGCAGTAGAAACGGTTGAGCAAAATGTCTGACCAAATGCTCCTCAGAGCAAAAGCGGAACTGTATTCTAAAAACCATACAGTTATATCCCACCGGGTATGGTCCAATCTTACTAGTTGACCTACATTAGCAACTGCACATAATGATTAACAGTATATGGTTTTCTTTAACACACACACACACTTGATCCTGTTACAACTTACTGTAACAGAGCATTGACAGGGAGACACTTTAAGTCTCAGAAAGCCCATCCATCATTGCCAAAACATTGTGAGGCATGTCTTCTCAGAACTGGAGAAGGGAGAAAGCAGGGGGGTGGCCTTTATTACACCTGTGCAACGCTGGGTATATATGCTAGTTAGTAACATAAATGTGTGTTAAAGAGGGTTGTATACAGTCTCCACAGCATCCTTGTTATGGTGGCCAGAGGGCACAAAAAGGGTCATGCTGGTCGCTCCTGGTCTGGAGTGATGTTGGCTGATGTGTGTTGTTGTTGTTTATTTGTTGAGTCGCTTCAGACTCTTCATGACCTGGACCAACCCACGGCAGAGCTCCCTGTCGGTCATCACCACCCCCAGCTTCTTCAGAGTCAAGCCAGTCACTTCAAGGATACCATCCATCCAAACAGTGCAATAAACTTACATAGTCCTTGTACGCAATACAGAATAAGGCTTCTTCATCATCATCCAAATGAGAGAGCAGTAGAAATGGCTGAGCAAAATGCCTGAGCAAAGGCTCCTCAGAGTAAAAGGTGAACTGTATTCTAAAACCCATACAGTTATACCCCACTGGGTGTGGACCAAACTTACTAGATGACCTACATTACCAGCTGCACATAATAATCAACAATGCAAGGTTTTCTTTAACACACGTACTTGATCCTGTGACAACTTACTGTGACAGATTACTCTTCCAACTCTATGATTCTATGAGACCTTGACCATATCATAAGAAGTAATGTATCACTGGAAAATATGATTGTTGTTGATAAGATAGAAGGCAATAGGAAATGTTGTACTAAAAGTGGAAGGACCCCCTTTCTTTTAAAAAGACCAAGAATTCTTTATTCATAAATACATGGAATAAGACACATCTTCCAGACCTCTGTAACATGAAGAAACAGATGGCTGCCATCTTGTGGCCAAGACTTCACCTACAAGCAGGTTCCTACATTATCCAGCAGAAAATGTGCACCGCCTATACATAGGTTTACAAGGTTTTTCTGGATATAAAGGCTGATCTGTATTTGAGACTTGAAAAGCTTTTCCTTTTATATAGACCGAACAAGATGCCAAAAATCCCTGCATTTTGTGGTGTAAAATGTTCACAGAGCCACAAATGTGCAAGTCACATAAATTATGGTAAAGGTAAAGGTTTCCCCTTGACATTAAGTCTAATTGAGTCCGACTCTGGGCGGTGTTGCTCATCTCCATTTCTAAGCTGAAGAGCCGGTGTTGTCCATAGATGTCTCCTAGATCATATGGTCGGCATGATTGTGAGTGTGAGTAACTCTTATCCATTTAGGGTACATCCATGTCTGCTGGTTTTACAGCTTGTTAAACTTGAGAGTTGGAAAGTCTTATACCTGGCAGGAATTAAAACTCAATTGTGCAGGTAACCATACTTTTCCAATTGTGGAAACTTAAATCCAAGCCTTAAGTTTTCTTATATTGTAACAGAAAATGGAGCTTTTAACATACAATAAGTAGAAAAAAAACTGCCTCTTTTATGAATGTGGACCTTTTTTTAAAAAAATAGCTTAAGCACTTTTGTTCTGTGTTTTAAATTATTCAGAAATTACCTTCCCACTGAAGTGGTACCTATTGATCTAATCACATTTCCATGTTTTTGAACTGCTAGGTTGGCAGAAGTTGGGGCTAACAGCAGGAACTCACCCCATCCACAGATTCGAACTGCTGGCCTTTCGATCAGCAAGTTCGGCATCTTAGAGGTTTAACTCGCTGCACCACTGCAGCCCTTATGGGTGTGGACAATAGGCTAATCAAACTGATAAGAACAGATACTATACTTGATCTTAGTCAAAAGGCTGAGAAGTTTGTTTATTTTTTGGTGTTGGTCATTGACAGAGGCCTCAGCGGCGCAGTGGGTTAAACCCTTGCGCTGGCAGGACTGAAGACCGACAGGTTGCAGGTTTGAATCCGGAATGAGCATGGATGAGCTTCCTCTGTCAGCTCCAGCTCCCCATATGGGGACAAGAGAGAAGCCTCCCTCAAGGCTGGTAAAACATTTTTAAAAAACCAACAACAACAACAACATCCGGGCGTCTCCTGAGCAATGTCCTTGCAGACAGCCAATTCTCTCACACCAGAAGCGACTTGCAGTTTCTCAAGTCGATCCTGACACCAAAAAATCGATTGTAATAAATAAATATATATAATATACTAATTTTACACATTTTAAATTCAAATAAATACAGGCTGAGTATCCTATAGCTGAAATGTTTAGGACTAGGAGTGTTTTGGATTTTGGAAACTGTTTTTATAGAATTTGGAATACCTTTTAGACAGGGCATACTCAACCTGCACATATGAAAGACATTTCCATAAGGAAGAGAAAGCAGGCTTGTTTTCTGCTTCCCTGGAAACTAGGACTTGGAGCCATGGGTTCAAATTACAGCAAAGGAGATTCCAGCTGAATATTAAGAAGAACTTTCTGCCATTCAGCAGTGGAACTTTCTGCTTCAGAATCCGGTGAATGAGCATCTGTCAGGGATACTTTGATTGTGCTTTTCCTACATGGCAGGGGGTTGATGATGTCCGACAGGGAGCTCTGGGCTGGTCCACGAGGTCACGAAGAGTTGGAAGTGACTGGACGAATAAATCGCAACAGGGGGTTGGACTAGATGGCCCATATGATCTCTTCCACCTCTATTATTCTATGATTCTATGACCTGAGCATTACTGCAAGATCAATAGACAGGGTTTATTAATTCCAGACTGTATTTGATTTCTCAAAAAAAAATATTTTTCTCCCTTGTTTGGCTGGGTCAGCCAGATTTGTCTGGAGAACTACCTGCTCTGCTCTCACCCTTCTTTGTATGCACTTCCTTCATCTTTTTGCAGGGATGGGGAACAAAAGGCTATGAGTATGTCAATGCTGGGAACTGAATGGCCTGTAACCTTCATGCGGTCCATCTTGCCCACTAATATCCACCATCAAGGAAAAGAAATGGAGGATTCTGCTTTCAGAAGCTTCTGACAACAGGATTCTCCATTTTAAGGTCTTTTCAAGTATGCATCTCCTGCCTTCCAGTGCTGCTCACCCCAGGTTTAAACTGACAACACTATGAGGTCAGTCTGGGAACAGAAGATAATGTCTAAAAGATTATGAAAGCAAACTTTTACCTTGCTGTTGTGTGTCTTCAGATCTGGGTTTCACACAGATGACTCTGGGTTTTGCTGGCTGCAACGTCTCTTGGTGGTGCTGCTGCTGTGTAACAATCATTGTAAGTCCTATTAACATTCTGATGTTTAACAACATTCTAAGCAAACAGAAATTTGAGGGGGGAAATGACTGAGTTGTTGTAGATTTTTTGGGCTGTGTGGCCATGTTCCAGAAGCATTCTCTCCTAACGTTTTGTCTGCATCTATGGCAGGCATCTTCAGAGGTTGTGAGGTCTGTTGGAAACTAGGAAAAATTGGCTTATATATCTGTGAAATGTCCAGGGTGGGAGAACGAACTCTTGTCTGTTGGAGGCAACTGTGAATATTGCAATTGACCGATTTGATTAGCACTTGATGGTCTGACTGTTTTTAGGTGTAGCTTGTTAGTGCCTGGGGGAATCCTTTGTTGAGAGGTGATTAGCTGTCCCTGATTGTTTCTTGTCTGGCGTTCCCCTGTGTTTAAGTGTTGTTCTCTATTTGCTGATATAATTTTAGAGTTTTTTTTATACTGGTAGCCAGATTTTGTTCATTTTCATGGTTTCTTCCTTTCTGTTAAAATTGTCCATGTGTTTCTTGGGGATTTCAATGTCTTCTCTGTGTAGTCTGACATGGTGGTTGTGAGAGTGGTCCAGCATTTCTGTGTTCTCGAATAATATGCTGTGTCCAGGTTAGTTCATCAGGTGCTCTGCTATGGCTGACTTCTCTGGTTGAAGTAGTCTGCAGTGCCTTTCATGTTCCTTGATGAAATCCATTGAAACCCAGAAATATGCGAACAATGTCAAAAAAAGGAGGAAACCATGAAAATGAACAAAATCTGGCTACCAGTATTTTTAACAAAATCTAAAATTATAACAGCAAATAAAGAGCAATACTCAAACACAGGGGAACTCCAGGCAAGAAACAATCAGGGACAACTAATCACCTCTCAACAAAGGATTCCCCCAAGCAGCAACACCTAAAAACAGTTAGACCATCAAATGCTAATCAAGGTGGCCAGTTGAAACAGTCAAACCTAACTCCCAACAGACCTCACAACCTCTGAGGATGCCTGCCATAGATGCAGGCGAAACGCCAGGAGAGAATGCTTCTAGAACATAGCCATATAGCCCAAAAAACCTACAACAACCCAGGGAAAAACAGTCAATAAATGTATTAAGAGTGAGCCCTTTGGGTTTTTGCTGGAGTTTGGTTCCAGGACAATCACGGATACCAAAATCCAATTGCAGGCGCGATTGGTGGGGACGAGAGAGAGGGCCTTTTCGATGGTGGCCCCTCGACTCTGGAACTCACTTCCTAAGGACATCAGACATGCCCCAACTCTGGCAGTCTTTAGAAGGAGCTTGAAAACGTGGTTGTTCCAGTGTGCCTTCCCAGAATAATGATCCCACAGCACTTTTCATGGTTTAGGTCTGCTTGTATGTTTTCCACAAACGCCCCATCACTTTTTTCGGCCATATTCCAGCATTATTTTAATTTTAATTCTACATTTGGCCTTCCCATGGTTTTAATTGTGTGCTGTCTTATTGTTAATGCTTACGTTATTTTATTTTATTGTCCATGTTTTATTTTAACTTGTATTGTTGTTATTATTGCTTGTATTTGGGCTTGACCTCATGTAAGCCGCACCAAGTCCCTTGGGGAAAAATATTTTCCAGCTTGGCTTGAAAATTGACTCCATGGACACAGAATCCATGAAAACAAAGACACAACTGTATATGCATTCATCATATTGAAGCATTCCAATTCAAGTTTTCAAACAAATGTGAGGCAAGGGTGGCAATGAGACACGAAAAACCTGTGCAGAATGCCACAATATGGAATGAGCACAACATTCTACAGAAGGCCTGCACAATCTGTGGTCTTCCAGGTGTTTTGAGACTAGCTCCCATAAGCCAGATTGTCCAGTGGTCAGGTATTCTGGGAGTTGGAAGTCCAAAACACCTGGAGGAAGTCATCCCATAAAGTACAGAAAGATTTTGATAGACTGAAAATGAATCTGCATTTCTCCCACTCCTACACTGTCCCTCACTTTTAGATTGTTTGACATCAAACCCATCCAAATAAGGTTTTTCAAAAGAGCCACAGTACATTACCGGGGGTGCACTGTCCAGGTGAGGTGTCGTCTGTCTGCTGTCTCCAAAGTCTGCTGGAGAAACAGGTTGGTCCAGCTCAGCCATGCTCATGGGTCCATCGTCGGCATCTCCAAGAACTTCTCCTGTGAGATGGAACACCGTATTTAGAATGGTAAAGCTGTGAGTTAAAACCGCGCAGCATGTTCCAAGACAGGCGTGAATTGTCAAAGGCTTTCATGGCCGGAATCATTGGGTTGTTGTAGGTTTTTCAAGCTGCATGGCTATGTTATAGAAGCATTCTCTCCTGATGTTTCGCCTTCATCTATGGCAGGCATCCTCAGAAGTTGTGAGGTCATATGCCATTCGCGACAGAAAACACTGATTTATATTTGAAATGTGGATAGCACCACAAATTGTTGCTCGGCAGCTCGTGCAGACACAACTAGCTCATAAACTCTTGGAACCGCTCACTGAATTTATGACATGCAAAATAAAGGCAGGTCACACAAATGAAGACATGACTCCTAGTCTGCTGGCCGGAACACTTAACACGTAGATCTTTATATTTGCTAAATATCACACCTGAGGGCCTACTTTTAAGTAACACAGTTAATTTAATGCTTATTTCTTCAATGTGTGCACAAGGTCAGACGCTAGAAATATGTAATCTTTTATAACCAGATGATGTAACTGGCTATTTAATTGTTCAACTTCTAAATTGTAACATAGGCATCAGAAAATGAAATATAGCACTTAACCATGACTGTTGATGGATTGATGCATAACCTCTCTTTCATATATATATATATATATACACACACACGCGCGCGCGTGCCTGAAAAGTGGCAGCCATTCAAAAAATAATTATCGTGAGTTTCAGTTTCTCCTCCTGTGCTGTTCTAACTGCACTGACCTTTTGGCTGCTCTGAATCAAGAGCCCGTCATGCTTTTTCAAATGAAAAATTGTTGGGTTGTTGTAAGTTTTTCAGGCTATATGGCCATGTTCCAGAAGCATTCTCTCCTGATGTTTCACCTGCATCTATGTCAAGCATCCTCAGAGGTTGTGAGGTGAGGATGCCTGCCTCTATATCTCACCCTGAGGTTTTAAATCATTTTATGTACATGCGGCCCACTCTGTCATTAAGTTTGGTTTCTATGTCCTGTGTATATTGTTTATATGCTTTGATGTTTTATACTTTAATGTTATGTTGTTTATTTTATTGCAAATTGTATTTTTGTATTGTCATTTGTTGTTCGGGCTTGGCCTCATGTAAGTCACTCTGAGTCCCATTGGGGGAGATGGTGGCGGGGTATAAATAAAGTTTATTATTATTACTATTCTTATTACTATTATTATTATAGATGCAGGTGAAACATCAGGAGAGAATGCTACTGGAATATTATTTATTTATTTACTTTGCGTGTTTATATCCCGCCCTTCTCAACCCCCGAGGGGGGACTCAGGGCGGCTTACAAAAGGCACAATTCGATGCCTACACAATAGTACAGATACATATATAAACAGCAATTAAAACAGTTATAACAATTAAACAATCAATTATATATCACAATTAATAAAACCATGCTCAACGTTCGTCAGCTCAGAGTCCATAAATTCATTTCACATTGTCAATTCCTATCAGTCGTCGTTGTCCTTTTATCTGTCTGCCAGGTTACCCAAACGCCTGGTCCCAAATCTATGTTTTCAACTTCCTTCTGAAGGAAAGGAGGGATGTTGATGACCTAATTTCCCCGGGGAGTGAATTCCACAGGCGAGGGGCCACCACCGAGAAGGCCCTGCTTCCTCGTCCCCGCCAGTCTCACTTGTGATAGAGGCAGGGCCGAGAGCAGGGCCTCCCCAGAAGATCTTAAATTCCGAGGTGGGACGTAGAGGGAGATGCGTTCGGACAGATACACTGGGCCGGAACCGTATAGGGTTTTGTAGGTCAAAACCAGCACTTTGAATTGTGCTCGGAATTGGATCGGCAGCCAGTGGAGCTGACATAAAGGGGTGTATGCTCCCTGTATGACACTCCGGTGAGTAATCTGGCTGCCTCCCGATGGACTTAATTGAAGTTTCCGAACAGTCTTCAAAGGCAACCCCATAGAGTAGTTTGCAGTAATCTATTCGGGATGTAACAAGAGCGTGGACCACTGTGGCCAGATCTGACTTCCCAAGGTACGGGCGCAACTGGCGCACAAGTTTTAACTGTGCAAAAGCTCTCCCGGCCACCGCTGAGACCTGGGGTTCCATGCTCAGCGATGAGTCCAGGATTACTCCATATGGCCATACAGCCCAGAAAACTTACAACAACCCAGTGATCCTGGCCAGGAAAGCCTTCAACAATACATTGAGAAATGGTTCTTGCAGATCAGCCCAAAGCCTTTCCTAATTGGACGGGTTCAATTAAAAAAATAGCAAACTTAGAAGAAAGGCTCTCCAAGTGGCCAGCTTCTAGTCAAAGGAAATTTAGTACAATGCCAAGTTTTTAATTTTGTTTGTGGTTTTTTAAAAAGTTACATTATAATTGTATTAGAATCATAGAATCATAGAATAGAATCATAGAGTTGGAAAAGACCTCATGGGCCATCCAGTCCAACCCCACTGTGCCAAGAAGCAGTCAAAGCACCCCTGACAGATGGCCATCCAGCCTCTGTTAAAAGCTTCCAAAGAAGGAGCCTCCACCACACTCCGGGGCAGAGAGTTCCACTGCTGAACAGCTCTCACAGTCAGAAAGTTCTTCCTAATGTTCAGATGGAATCTCCTTTCTTGTAGTTTGAAGCCATTGTTCTGCATCCTAGTCAATTTGCTTCCGATATGATAAATAAACATATTATGGCACTCCTAAGGTGAACCTCTTCTGAAGCTGAGAGTGAGTGACTTCCTCAAGATCCACCAGTGGGTTTCCATGGCCAAACAGGGATTCACACTGGGTTGTTGTAGGTTTTTTTGGACTATATAGCCATGTTCTAGAGGCATTCTCTCCTTACGTTTCGCCTGCATCTATGGCAAGCATCCTCAGAGGTAGTGAGGTGATGTTTGTCATAGATGCAGGTAAAACGTCAGGAGAGAATGTCTCTAGAACATGGCCATATAGCCTGAAAAAACCTACAACAACCCAGTGATTGCGGCCATGAAAGCCTTTGACAATACAGGGATTCACACTGATTTAAAAAAATAGTTTAATATATTGTCGAAGGCTTTCATGGCTGGAATCACTAAGTTCTTGAGGGTTTTTTCGGGCTATATGGCCATGTTCTAGAGCAGTGGGAGTTGTAGGCCAAAAACATCTGGGGACCCCAGGTTAAGAACCACTGTTCTAGAGGCATTTCTCCTGACGTTTCGCCTGCATCTATGGCAAGCATCCTCAGAGTGAGGTCTGTTGGATGGAAAAAGGGTTTATATATCTGTGGAATGACCAGGGTGAGCAAAAACAGCAGAGAGGAAACAGGCAGGGACATTTAATTACCTTTCAAGAAGAGTTTGCTCCAGGCACAGTCAGCCCATTGTATGCTAATCAAGGTGGTCAGTTGAAACATTCACACCTAGCCCAACTGACAAAAGTTCTTTGTCTCACCCTGGTCATTCCACAGATATATAAACCCTTTTTCCCAGTTCCAACAGACCTCACCTCTGAGGATGCTTGCCATAGATGCAGGCGAAACATCAGGAGAAATGCCTCTAGAACATGGCCATATAATAGTTTAATAGCTGAACAAACATTCCTATTAATACATTAAGATAGTTTACAAAACACATTTAACAGTGCAGGGGCCCATGCAACCTGTTAAAAAGCAAATTCCGCTCTGAAGAGGGCACAAAAACAGCCTCCAGGACATCCCAGAACAATAGTATTATCACGAATATGCACCTGCTTCTCTGCCATGTTGTCCAGGTGATGGTTTACGGAGAGCCGTCTGTCTAGGGACTTGGCTGGCATGCTGATCCATATAAACAGACCGCCCCATGAGGATACTTTCTGCAGTCCTTGTCAGTCTCGGTCTCTGGCCCTCACTGAGCTCTCCAGCGCTGTCATCAGTATTCTAAAGTAAAAGGGAGGGAAATGAGCCAGAGAAAAGCGAGGGGGGTGTTATACTTTCCCCACAAAAGCAACCAATGCCACGGTCCCTTGGATGTGGACTGAGCACCCAAATTGAAAAGAGCTACTCTGCTTCCCAGTCCAGCAGTCACATGATAGGTGCATGCATGAAATGTGGGTGAAGAGAGCAAGGCTGTATCTGGAAGGCAGCGGGACTGTGGCGCTGCTGGCGGGGAGTCAGCTGCATTAAGATCACTACTGACCAAAAGGTCATGAGTTCGAAGCCACCCCGGGTCGGAGTGAGCTTCCGCCCAATTTGTGTAGCTTGTTGTCGACCTTTGCAGCCCGAAAAACAGTTGCACCTGTCAAATAGGAAATTTAGGTACCACTTATGTGGGGAGGCTAATTTAACTAATTTACGAGGCCATAAAAATCTCCAGCAAGCATGCGGGGAATGAGGAAGTACTTCATCGGTGTCGCAAGTTAGACAGTGAAGCGACAGCTCCCCTGGTGGCCAGAAAAAATTGGAATGTTAAATAGCCTCTGGGTGTGTCTATATATGTTGTGTGTCTATGGCATTGAATGTTTGCCATGTATATGTACATTGTAATCCGCCCTGAAGTCCCCTGCGGGGTGAGAAGTGCGGAATATAAATACTGCAAATAAATAAATAATTAATAAGGCCCTGAGAAACATGTTGCTGTTTTTGCGCCTGCACACAAACACACCCCAAAGTATATTTCATTGCACTTAGGCTACTCCCAAGTCATATACATGCCCATATATAAAGGATAGGTGGAAGGAAGGAGGAGGAATAATCATAACAGATATACAAAGTTGTGGAGCAGGAACAGCAACATGTTTCTCAGGGCCTTTATTGTTTGTGTTCTCGGTTTGTGTTTTTGGTTTTACTTTATTGTAAATTGTTGTTTGGGCTCGGCCTCATGTAAGCCACTCCGAGTCCCCATTGGGGAGATGGTAGCGGGGTATAAATAAAGATTATTATTATTATTATTAATAATAATTATAATAACCAACCTCTGAGGACTTTAAGATCATCTGGGGAGGCGCTGCTCTCGGTCCCGCCTTTGTCACAAGCACATTTGGCGGGGACGAGAGACAGGGCCTTCTCAGTGATGGCCCCTCGGCTATGGAACGCCCTCCCTAGGGAGATCAGATCTGCTCTCTCCCTCTTGACGTTTCAGAGGCAAGTTAAAACATGGCTATTCAAGCAAGCATTTACAAACACAGAGTAGCTATTATAGGAAATTGAATGACCTGACAATGGAATTGGACAATGCTTGAGAATAATGACACACTGATGATGTTGCTTTTATTGCTTTTGTGATGTCTTATACTGTTTAATGATTTTATCTATATTATTTTTTATGTATACTGATTTGTTGGAAACCGCCTTGAGTCGCCAATTGGCTGAGAAAGGCGGTATACAAATACAGTAAGCAAATAAATAAATAAATAAATAAATATTATTATTATTATTATTATTATTATTATTATTATTACCCTCCATCCATGCCATTTAAACTGGTCAGTTGAAGATGACCAGTTTAAATGCTTTTATTGCACCGGTGGTGCAGTGGGTCAAACCGCTGAGCTGCTGAACTTGCTGACCAAAAGGTTGGCAGTCCGAATCCAGGGAGCAGGGGTGAGCTCCCATTGTTAGCCTCAGCTTCTGCCAACCTAGCAGTTTGAAAAAATGCAAATATGAGTAAATCAATAGGTACCGCTATGGCAGGTAGGTAACCGCGCTCCATACAGTCATGCCGACCACATGACCTTGGAGGTGTCTATGGACAACACTGGCTCTTCAGTTTAGAAATGGAGGTGAGCACCACCACCACCCCCAGAGTTGGACACTACTAGACTTCATGTCAAGAGGAAACCTTTGTCTTTACCTTTAAGGGTTAAAGATTCAGAATTTTAAAAATCTGTTCTGTTTTACCACCTGGTATTTCTCTGCTTTCTGGTGGATTGTAATTTTAAGTCATGTAAACTACTATTATGAGCGATGTGTAAGACAAAGGAAGCCAGGGCTAGAATTCTCAAATAAGCAAATCAGTCCTGGCTTCAAGTGAGAGGAGAAAGGCAACAGTCATGGAAGCTGCAGGAACACTTGCTGGGATGAGAAAGAATCACAGTGACTGCCTGAGTTGTGCATTAGAAATTGATATGAGCTGAATGTAAAATATACTAGTAAGCACAGAAATATGTCACTTTCCACCCCGTTTCATCTATCTAGAATACAAAACATAATCCTGCCCTGGAAGTAAAACAACGCTTTTAATAAATGTCACCATATTAATGAAGACTGAAGTATGGAAGCAACTGTATGAATCATATTATTGCAATCACAGAAACTACCTCAGATCTGCAGATCTCTTCTTGAGAAGCAAGTGGAGCTTGGTTTAATTTTGAGAAGAGGGAGAGGACTGTATCTCTGTGGTATCCTTTGTGAGGTCTCCGCAGCACCTGCCCTTCACTGGGAGGGTCATAGTCCTAAAGACGCATAAAAAATTGTGAATGGTTACATCTTTATGGTAAATCACTTTATATCTTAATATATCTATGGAGTTAGAAACATTAGCAGAAAAAAACTGAGGAACATCAAAAGGATTGTGATGAGAGGCACTAAAGGTGAAAGTATAATGCTTTATCTGCCATAAATTGTAATGACTGCCTTACAACATGCAATAATAATAACAACAATAATAATGACAACAAAGACTTTGGATCAAATTGCAAAGACTGGCTCAAACTACAAAGTCTCTGGCACAAGTCAGTAAAGTTGGTCCCCGTGGTGATCGGCACACTGGGTGCAGTGCCTAAAGACTTTGGCCTGCACTTAAAAACAACTGGCGCTGACAAAATTATCATTTGTCAGCTGCAAAAGGCCACTCTTCTCAGACCTGCATGCATTATTTGCCGATACATCACATAGTCTTAGACACTTGGGAACTTTCCAACATGTGATCAAATACAACAGCCAGCATAGTAATCTTGTTTGTTGTGTATTAATCTTGTTGTATAGCTAATAATAATAATAATAATAATAATAATAATAATAATTTACAATGTAAAGAAAGTAATGTTCCTAAATACTGAAATATCTATGTCTTTCCCCTAACATATATGTGTAAATATATACACATACTGTGTGTGTGTGTGTGTGTGTGTGTGTATGTATGTATGTGTGTGTGTGTGTGTGTGTGTGTGTATATATATATATATATATATCTACATATTTATTGGAGCCCCCAGTGGCATAGTGGGTTAAACCCTTGTGCCAGCAGGACTGAAGACTGATAGGTCGTAGGTTCGAATCTGGGGAGAGCATGGATGAGCTCCCTCTGTCAGCTCCAGCTCCACATGCGGGGACATGAGAGAAGCCTCCCATAAGGATGGTAAAACATCAAAACATCCTGGCATCCCCTGAGCAATGTCCTTGCAGACGGCCAATTATCTCACACCAGAAGCAACTTGCAGTTTTTCAAGTTGCTTCTGACATGAAAAAAAAAATTATTTATTTAAGATATTTGTATCCCGCCCTTCTCAACCCCTCGGGGGGGGGGGGGGCACTCAGGGCGGCTTCTAGCCAGCAACACTTCAATGCCTCCAATGTACACATAATAAAATACATAATAAAATCCAATAATTGCATATATTTAAAACATTAAATGACAATTAATTAAAATCTGTTTCAGCCTGGTGGCCTTATCTGAGCCAAATTCTGTAGTTAGAAATAGAATAAGTAGTTAGAGATAGAATAAGCGACCTAAAATACTAACAGGGTCAGCACAATCTCCATATAAATGTGCTAGGATTCCAATACCTAAGAATGCTAAAGGAAAATGTTAACGCTAATTTGGGATTCTACCATTATTTACCATTATTCACAAGTTACATGTGAATAATGGCAACCAAAGGTGACTTCCAGCCGAATATAATTAGTTGACAAATTTATTTATTTATATTTATTTACTATATTTGTATACTGCCCTTTTCAGACCTCTGAGTTGCTCAGTCTAAGAGATAAGGGTGAGGTATCATGCCTATTTTGGATTAGCTGGGACTAAAATATAGCTAAAATACTGTCTTGGAACATTCACATCTTGAAAAATATGATACGCCATTACTTTGCCAGACTGGTCAACCAAAAAAAGAAAGAGTGACCAATCTGCTATTTCATGAAGTCAATAAATGCCAATTTCAACTTCTTTTATTTGCAAACTGGACTGCCTTGAGTTGATTCTACCAGGTTTTGCGGCTCATTCTGAGATTCGTTTTAACAGTGAATTGTTGTTGGAACACTTTAGTCATTCACTCCCAGCTAAACGGAACAGTCTGCTCATTTCAACTGCATCATTAAAGGATTTCATTACCATCTCCTGAGCATCGTGAAGAGAGCTGGCCAAACTGTCACTGAGGTTTGGAAGAGACAGTCCTCCTTCTGCTAAAGCTAGAATGACAGTAATAACAACAATAAAACATATAGTTTTGTGTAAGGCTGCAATGAATATTCACTCACAAATATTTCCACATTGAAAAAAAAGTTTTGCAGATAGAGGATAGTAGCTTCTCTCTTTGCGTCTTCCATACATTTATTTTTGTGTTAGTCTGCTGTTCCCCTGATCTGCAACTTTTTCAACACCAGTTCTAACTCTTTAACTTTAAAGGGCTTTATTTCAGAAGGTCCCGGGCCATCAAGAACCACACTATGTAAATAATTATAACTTCATGTCAACCTAATTGTGGTGCCCAGAATTGTGCTCTGGGCACCACAATTCAAGAGAAATATTGACAAGCTGGAATGTGTCCAGAGGAGGGCGACTAAAATGATCAAGGGTCTGGAGAACAAGCCCTATGAGGAGCGGCTTAAGGAGCTGGGCATGTTTAGCCTGAAGAAGAGAAGGCTGAGGGGAGACATGATAGCCATGTATAAATATGTGAGAGGAAGTCACAGGGAGGAGGGAGCAAGCTTGTTTTCTGCTTCCTTGGAGACTAGGACGTGGAACAATGGCTTCAAACTACAAGAGAGGAGATTCCATCTGAACATGAGGAAGAACTTCCTGACTGTGAGAGCCGTTCAGCAGTGGAACTCTCTGCCCCGGAGTGTGGTGGAGGCTCCTTCTTTGGAAGATTTTAAACAGAGGCTGGATGGCCATCTGTCAGGGGTGATTTGAATGCAATATTCCTGCTTCTTGACAGGGGATTGGACTGGATGGCCCATGAGGTCTCTTCCAACTCCAACTCTTTGATTCTAACCCACCAGATCTGGCTACATGACCTCAATGAAAGACATAACGCACTTACTCCAATAGTTGTGGTAAAAGTTGGGACGTGAGAGAAAAGAAAATATATCCCCCACTCCAAAATAACATAATTGGGAGTATGCATTTCATAAAATAATCAGAAGCATGCAGCATAATTTTAAGGATCTGCTCCTTGGCCCTCCACATGGAGCCAAGTCACATAGAGTATGTTTGTATTGGTAATAATATTAAGAAGGTGTCAAAACTAGGTACGAAAGTAAGAAAAGGCAGAAATGTCACGGAGCACCACCACTTTTGCTGCAAAGAGTGGCAATGGAAGGCAATACACAAATTAATGAAGGATATTTTAATCAAAGCAATGAGGTCAGTGGGTTACTGTGAGTTTTCTGGGCTGTCTGGCCATGTTCCAGAAGCATTCTCTCCTGATGTTTTGCCCACATCTATGGCAGGCATCCTCAGAGGTTGTGAGAGCTATTGGAAACTAGGCAAGTGAGATGTGGAATAATGTCCAGGGTGGGAGAAAGAACTCTCGTCTGTTGAAAGCAAGTGTGAATGTTGCAATTGGCCACCTTGATTAGCACTGAAAACTAATCTCTGATATTGCAGTTAACTGTGCTGGGGATGCTTTCAACTAATAGTGGCTGTTTATGTAGTTTCAATAATGCTGTATCTATTTGCTTTTACTTGGTTTTTAACTACGCAGGTGTGAGTCTATACATCATGTAGTATTCTAAAGGTACATCTTGCCATCGATATATGTAGCATTTTAATGATTTATAGGATTTTGTTGTGTATTTTATATTGTATTTAATAATCTGGTGCTCATGTATTTATTTATTTGACTTGCCTTGTACGTGAAAGACCTATGGTCTAAGCATCGAATAAACTACTACCACTGTAACAATAAATAAATAAAGCAAACACAGGGAGCTGGAAATGGTTTCACCTTTTACAGCCAGCATTTGTCCATAACTGTACAAAACTTCTCCATCTGAAATTGGCTTGTCTGTGGTCTCCGTTTCTGTGGTGGTCGGACTTTCCTCTGTGGAAGGGCCAGAACTAGGGCTTTGCACCGAAGGAGAGCGTGCCCTGGGTTCTGGGGGCTGCAGATCCTGGGGCGCAGTTGGCACCGAAGCCGGCAAAACCAAGCTGTCTGGTTCCTCATGTTTTGCTACAGACATGATCCTAGGAATGGCAAAAAATAATGCATCTTTGAAAGTGATGCCACATACTTTTGACATTTAACTTTAGATGACCCTTTAGAAATACAGCTTAGAGGCAAAGCAACCGAGGCAATGGGAACGCAGCAAAGATGAGAGTGCAAAGGGATATTGCAGCACCCTGAAATCCTGGTTCAGGATTTCAAGGTGCTGTGGAAAGTGGAAAGAAAGAATATATGGCATAAGCAAGTGGAAAGAAAGAATATGATGGCACAAGCTTTTATGAATGCAAATCAACTTCATCAGAAGCACAGAGAAAATACGATAGTTTTAGTTAAAAGTGAGTACCTGGACCTCACTCTCTGCGATGCTAGAAATTTAGGACCTGAAGGAAAATTATATTACGCTTAAGCGGAATTTAGTCTGGTCCAATGCAAAAGACACAATAACTTGGTACAAAGACAAGAGGAAAACAACAGAAAACTTTACTCTTGTCAACAGAGTCAAAACATAAACTTGCAGTGTTGCATACAAAATAAACAGTGCAACAAACTTGCATAGTCCTTGTAAGAGTTACAGAATGCAAAGAGCATGGCATCTTCATCTTCCTTCAAATGAGCAACGCAAAAGGTTGAGCAAAAGCCAAAGCGTATTCAAAAAACACATACAGTTATATCCCACCGGGTGTGGCTCAAACTTACTAGCTGACCTAGATTAATAGCTTCACATAATGATTAACAATATAAGGTTTTCTTTAACACACACACTTGGTGTTGATCCTTATACAACTTACTATAACAAATTCCATGTGAGAAGGAGAACACTTATTCAACATTCTGGGTTGTGGCGTAGCTGGTTCGGAGTCAGTTGCATTAAAATCACTACTGACCGAAAGGTCATGAGTTCAAAGTCAGCCCAGGCCGGAGAAAGCTCCTGACCATTTGTCTAGTTTGCTGTTGACCTTTGCAGCCCGAAAGACATTTGCATCTGTCAAGTAGGAAATTTAGGTACCGCTTATGCGGGGAGGCTAATTTAACTGATTTATGACACCATAAAACTCTCCAGCAGCGTGCAAAAGAATGAGGAAGTGTTGCACATCAGGTCAGGAAAAAGCCCTCTGACTTTAAAACACACCACATGGAGAGTGAAGAAACAAATCTTCTTTTATTGAAGCTTAGTAAATAGCCAGAAGAAATAAATGCTTGTAAGAAAATAAGAAGGTTCTAAAAGTAATAAGTCCATAAAAACCAGTAACACAAAGCAATGTCCACACAAGTAATAAAAGCAATCAAAGACAGCATTAATCCAGGCAGGAATCAAACAGGATGCAAAGATAATCCGAAAGGCAAAAAAACTCCACAGGAACAAGACCCCTTGAACAGGATTTCCATGGCACATGAACTTGATTTCCAAACAATGCCTGATCTAACAGGTTTCCCCTTGAGGCAAATCTTATATCCCAAAACTCAGAAATTGACTTCGCTTCCCCCAACATTTTCCCCTTATCAGACGAAGCCTTTCAGAGCGACGTAAACACTGAGTTTGCTGTCAATCTTGGCTAATCTCCAGCCGCCTATTCTTCAGCTCCCTATCTGGCTGCTCATTAAAATTCCCAGGTGTCAGATTGTTTTCTAAACCCAAATCAGAGAGAGGGAGTGAACTATCATTGCTAGGCCCAGCAGGAATATTCTCATGAGAAACTGCCCTTTGCACTGGGGCCTCTCTGTCATTGTCTGCCTGAAAATCATTGACCAAACCATCTCCATCTTGTACCTCAGCCTCAGTACCATCATTTCCCTCATCATTTTCCACATCAGGATCCTGAAACACAAACACAGGCTGATTCCCAACAGGAAGTACTCCATCAGTGTCACAAGTGGATGATGAAATGACAGCGCCCCCGGTGGCCAGAATTCAAAAAGCATACCCTCATGAAGCTGGAAAGTTAAATAGTCTCTGTGTATCTGTCTATATGTGTTGTGTGTCTATGGCATTGAATGCTTGCCATGTATATATGCATTGTGATCTGCCCTGAGTCCCCTGCTGGGTGAGAAGGGTGTAATATAAATACTGTAAATCAATCAATAAATAAATACTTTGCTGCCTCCCTTGTAGTTATAACCCTGCATCCTATCAACACTAGGTAAAGGTAACAAGAGGGTAGACTCATCTGTGCAAAATAGTTCCTTTACAAGCTTCATTGCAGATTATGATGACGTAGATATTTATTTATATGCCATTTTTCCTCTCTCTCAAAACGGATGCATTCTCTTTACCCCTGCAAAGAAGAACACTACAGAGCAGGCTAACAAAGGGATTGCATGGCAACTGAGGGAACTTACACAGCTCTTGGTGGGTAGGTTCCTTCCTCGCTCTGTGGACTGGGCTTCTCTTCTTCCAGGGGAAGTTCTGCATCTTCCCATGGGTTTGGAAGTGCTGGTTTTTCCATAGCTTCCCTCTTTGGAGCACGTTCTGATACAGGAGGGGTTGGTGTAGCTATTTTAGGTGGCGTTGCCACGGGAGTAGCCACAGGTGTGTAAACCACGTCAGCAGTTGCTTCCTCGGGTCCTAAAAAAAGAGTGAGGACAAATGCAAATTCAAACTACATTTCTGTGTAACTCTTCAGGTAGCTAAAATTGGACAAAAAGTATCCCTCTCGATTACTACATGGCTTTGAAGATCAAGACCTTCTTCCTTCATCTGCAGGTGCCCTTGGGACAGGAAATGGATTTCTTCTGCCCAACTGAACCAGGATTTCAAGGAAGCATGGTGCCTCTTTTTCCAACTTATTTTGTTACCTGTTCTTCTTAGAGGCTGTTCACCATCCATTTCAGTCGCTGATGGAGAAGACTCTGGGGTTCTTACTGGAAATGGTTCATTTAAAGGTGGTGGTGGTGACGGAGGTGGTGTGGCTTCAGGAGTGGCCAAAGGAGTAGGCAATAAGGTTTCCTGAGGGAGAAAACAGCATGTGGTAATCCTGGTAGAAGAAGAAAATGGTAATTCCGGTAGGACACACATGTGTTGTGTGCCTCCAAGTTGTTTCCAACTTCTTGCAGTGTTTCTCAACCTGGGGATTGGGACTCCTGGGGGTTGCGAAGGGGAGTCAGAGTGGTTGCCAAGGACCATCAGAAAATACAGTATTTTCTGTTGGTTGTGAGAGTTCTGTGTGGGAAGTTTGGCCCAATTCTATCGTTGGTGGGGTTCAGAATGATCTTTGATTGTAGGTGAACTATAAATCCCAGCAACTACAACTCCCAAATGTCACGGTCTATTTCCCCCAAACTCCACTGGTGTTCACATTTGGGCATATTCAGTATTCATGCCAAGTTTGGTCCAGATCTATCACTACTTGAGTCCACAGTGCTCTCTGGATATAGGTGAACTACAACTCCCAAACGCAAGGTCAATGCCCACCAAACCCTTCCAGTATTTTCTGTTGGTTGTGGGAGTTCTGTGTGCCAAGTTTGGTTCAATTCCATCATGGGTGGAGTTCAGAAAGCTCTTTGATTGTAGGTTAACTATACATCCCAGCAACTACAACTCCTAAATGACAAAGCAACACCATCCCCAACCCCACCAATATTCAAATTTGGGTGTTTCAGGTATTTGTGCCAAATTAGGTCCAGTGAATGAAAATACCCCCCCCCCCATATCAGATATTTAAATTATGATTCATAACAGTAGCAAAATGAGAGTTATGAAGTAGTAGCAAAAATGTAATGGTTGGAGGTCACCACATCATGAGGAAATGTATTAAGAGGTCATTAGCAAGGTTGAGAAACACTGTTATAGGGATTCCTTAACAAGATTTGTTCAGAGAGGGCTGTCACTGACTTCCTCTGAGGCTGAGGGAGTGTCACTTGCCCAAGGCCTTCCAAGCTCAAGCTGGGATGTGAAATCGGTCTCCAGAGCTGTAACCCAAACAACTGCACCATCCTGATATGCCCCACTTTCTATACTCTTCCAAATCTTCAAATTGAAGAGGGTAAGCTTGAAGCAAGTCAGTTTTAATTATAAATTTTTAAATCACATTACCGTATATACTCAAGTATAAGCGGACACAAATATAAGCCGAGGCACTTAATTTTACCACAGAAAACTGGGGAAATGTATTGACTCGAGTATAAGCCGAGGGTAGGAAATGCTGCAGCTAATGGTAAATTTCAAAATAAAAATAGAAATTGAAATTACACTAACTGAGGCATCAGTAGGCTAAATGTTTTAGAATATTTGTCATATTTCAAAGAAAAATAGTATACTAACTCTGTAAGTGGAAAAGTAGAGTATCAACAATAACATAACAACAACAACAACAATAATAATATTTCATATGCCTCCCGCCCCATCTCCCCATGGGGACTCAGGCCAGTTTCCAGCATAGTAACAGGCAAACATTCAATGCCTATATAAACAATGCAAAGCTAGATATAGATCTATAATTATATATAGTAATTTCACATATGCATTCCCCCTGAAACATTTGAAAATCTTCTCTCTATATGTGCATTTCCCTTCTGCAATATTTGCAAGGCCTTTATATCTATGTTTATATGTAGCTAGACTTCTGTGTATGTGTGCATTTCCTCTACAATATTTGCAAGCCCTATATATAACATATAAATTTAATACATTTAGATAGGAAAAAAAGCCAGGAAATTGGATGAGTTTGAAAGAGAGCCATACAAACAAAGAGGACATGAAATATATCTCCTTTCCCTCCTTCCCTTCCTTTTGACTGGAAAAGGAAACACACTGTTAAAGGAGATAAGAGGAGAGAGAAGTATATCATGTATTGCAAGCAATGGCCTCCAGGATCTGCTGCCCAGCCTTGACCCCATTATAAGCCAAGGGAGCCTTTTTCAATTCAAGAAAGGGTTTGAAAAACTCGTCTTATCTTCAAGTATACACAGTTTATATGGTTATTAACTTTTAATTTTTGTTCCATGTATTTTAATATTTGTATGCTATAATATGTGTTTCTATAAATGCATTTTACCAATGTTGTGCCCTGCTTCAAGCTGTAAGGAAGTGGTTCTCAACCTGTGGGTCCCCAGATGTTTTGGCCTTTAACTCCCAGAAATCCTTAACATCTGGTAAACTGACTGGGATTTCTGGGAGTTGTAGGCCAAAACACCTGGGCACCCACAGGTTGAGAACCACTGCTGTAAGGAGAAGCGGGTAATAAATAAAACGTTGTTGTTATTGTTATTATTATTCTACCCTCTAAGAAATCCCACCAGTTCATTTCAGTTAAAGACAACCAGTTGGCATTTGTGATTCTCAGAAGAGAAACAGAGTGGGAACCACCACCACTTGCGTGGATACCAAAATCAAAGGATGCTCAAGTCCCATTATAAAACAATCGCATAGTAAAACTGCATAAAATCCTTTGGATAAGAAGACAAAATCAAGCTTTGCTTTAGGGATATTTAACCAAACATGTTCAAGCAATGGACAGTTGGATTTGTGGTCGCAGAATCTGTGGATACAGGAGTGGAGAACTATAGTACTATGAGCAAATATTTCATATACTGAGGCTCAGCAAAAGCCGGATGAAGTCGCAAGGCCAAAGCCATGAGAAGCCTGCAAACGGATACGTCATCTCTTGTGGGATGCTTGAAATCTGGGGCCTGGAGGGAGTAGTAAGTCCAACTTAATGCAGTTAATCCTTGAGCAGCACACACAGATAAAACAGAGGAAAGAACATAAGAATGGGTTTCTATGATCACGGCTTGAGTAGGGATTACTGGTTTTCTTTCCACTTTCCAAGCTGCCCCTGTCCACCAGAGAGGATGGCTGTGTGCGCTGCATGATACCAGGGACAGAGACAGTTCTGTGACACCCCCAAGCATCTTCATCAAACCCATTTATAAACCATGCATTTTTAATACTATTTTTAAATTTTTGCCTTTTTTAAAATAGATACATTTTAAAGTGTTTTAATTCTATTTAATTTCATTTTTATATTCAACCACTCTTGCATGCATTCAACACATGCATTTATCCATCAGGCCCCTCAAGCAATGCACAATCAAGGAAAAAATGTTTTGAAAATATTTAAACAATGAAAATCCAATTTTACATATTTATTTATTTACAGTGTTTATATTCCGCCCTTCTCACCCCTCAGGGGACTCAGGGCAGATTACAATGTACACATATATGGCAAACATTCAATGCCAACACACACAACAGATATAGACTGACAGTCAGAGGCTATTTAACTTTTCTCACCGCCAGGGGAGCTGTCGCTTTCATCGTCCATCTGCAGCACTGATGAAGTACTTCCGCATTCCCCGCATGCTTTTTATTGGAGTGCTTTGCTGGAATCTTTTTATGGCCTCATAAATTAGTTAAATTAGCCTCCCCACACATAGGTAGTACCTAATTTTGACAGATGCAACTGTCTTTCATGTTGCAAAGGTCGACAACAAGCTACACAATTGGTCGGAAGCTCACTCCGACACGGGCTGGCTTCGAACTCATTACCTTTTGGTCAGAAGTGATCTTAATGCAGCTGATACTCAGCCAGCTGCACCACAGTCCCACACACATACACACACACACACACTTGCTTGGGTACCCGGCATTGCCTGGGTTATTTGCACATGCAAGCAATAAAGAAAATAAATGTTTATTCTTAAGTATGAATATTTAAAGTATTCAATTTAGTAATACAATTTAAATGGTGCATAATTGCTTTCAGGCTATAGCACAGGCATGGGCAAACTTGGGTCCTCCAGGTGTTTTGAACCTCAACTCAGCTGTTAGGAATTATTGTTAGGAGTTGGAGTCCAAAACACCCGGAGGACCCAAGTTTGCTCATGTCTGCTATAGCACCTACTTATCACTTGATATCACAGAGAAAATTACACAGAGAAAAATTGACCAAATAAGTCTCAGACAAGTATTTTCTGCTGATTTCAAATGTAGGATGTTTTCATGTGAGAAGATTCTGAGTTTTTAAACATTGGGAATGAAGGCATCCTGGGTCCTTAGGAGTCCATATTCCCTTTGTCATGAAAGCATTACTTGGTGATTTTTCCTGCAATCTGTTTGTGTTATTTTCCAGTTCTAAGTATTGCCCCCTTTCAGACTTTCCTTTTGGTAACACAGAGTGAGGAACAGGACATTATGATTACATTTATAATTGCAAATCCAGAACAGAAGGAAGCAAATCACCTTTTCTGGCAGAAGCCCTGCTGTTGAAGGAACGACTGTTACAGGAGCTGGTCTGTGGTTTTCTCTGTCGCCAAGCATAGTCGCCACCGTCTCAGCAAGCGCCTCATTCACAAATCGTCGAATCATTTCTGAATCCACGGGGACACCAGCATCCACAAACAACTGGAAGCCTGCGGTACCTGCAGCCTCAACTAAAAATAAATCCAACACACGTGAAAGCTAAATTCAAATGGGTGGGTATTAGGGCTTGGATCTTAAGAATCACAAGTTATGTTTGGTGAAACAGAACTTCCGCATCAACTTTCCTCTCTAGTTTTGTTCACTCGCCTTGTAGATCCTTAAAGGAATCTTTAGGAATGGTGTTGAATTCTACCCACACCATGCCTAAAGATTCCTTTAAGCCGTCTTGAGTAGCCTTTGGGCTTGAGAAAAGCGGGATAGAAATATAGTAAATAAATAATAAATAAATACCCTGCTAGAAAATAGTGCGTCCCCCACCAAGCTTTTCTTAGAAGCTTGGTGGGGGGTGCACTATTTTCTAGCAGCGTATTAATAAATTAATTAATTAATTAATTAATTATTAATTGATTAATCCCTTAATTATTTTTTAAAATACCAATAAGTAAAAGTAAAGGTTTCCCCTGACATTAGGTCTAGTTGTGTCCGACTCTGGGGAGTAGTGCTCATCTCCATTTCTAAGCTGAAGAGCCAGCATTATCCGTAGATACCTCCAAGATCATGTGGCCAGCATGACTGCATGGAGCACCATTACCTTCCTGCCAAGGCGATACCTATTGATCTAACCACATTTGCATGTTGTCAAACTGCTAGGTTGGCAGAACCTGGGCTGAACATTGAGAGCTCAGCTCGCTCCTCAGATTCGAACCACCGACCTTTCGGTCAGCAAGTTCAGCAGCTCAGCAGTTAAATCTGCTGCACCACCGGGGCTCCTTTTGCCCAATAGGCTCCCAAAAATTGATCAAAACTGCAGAAAACATGCAGCAATTGTACTCCCTCAACCCCATCCCCAGATCTTAGAAATGCACCAGAATTCCAAACAATTTTCTCAAGACAAGACAGGAAGGAACACTGCTTACTGCCTGTCTCAACTGTGGCTGATTTCTAAGATATTTGGATGGTTACAGCAGCAAACACCTCTCAATTTAATTGTTTAAAGGGGATCTAGTTGCTGAGGCATGCTATTGTGGCCTGGGACAAAAAGCGACGATTGCAACTTCCACAGCTGCCCAAACCCAGAAGCTTCCAGCCAGCATCAATTCTGATTTGCACCTAACTGGATCTCCCCCCTGGACACACAGAAAACTGGGCAACTTGGAAGGCGCTGAACAGACTGCGCTCTGGCACCACAAGATGCAGAGCCAACCTTCAGAAATGGGGCTACAAATGGGGAATCCACAACATGCGAGTGTGGAGAAGAGCAAACCACTGATCACCTGCTGCAATACAACCTGAGCCCTGCTACATGCACAATGGAGGACCTCCTTGCGGCAACACCAGAGGTACTCCAAGTGGCCAGGTACTGGTCAAAGGACATTTAATCAACTACCAAGCTGGCAAACTTTGTGTTTTGTCTGTCTGTTTGTTTGTTTTGTTAAAAATGTAATACAACTGTCTGGTTGCTCCTGACACGACAAATAAATAAATAAACTGGATTTTCCGAACTGCCTCAAAAGCCAACTTGATATCAAGAACACAGTTTTTGCTCTGTGAAGAATCTTACAGCATTGTAATGCAAATACCTACTGCTTTTGTTTGATGGATCGTAGTTTGTTGCTGTTAAACTGGGAAAAGTCACATCAAGATAAGGAGGAATTAGGGTTGCTGTTTTTGCACTGGTTTTTGACCACTGTCCCTCTGAACCCATATCTGAGTCAAGTTGAGGTTCCGCATTTGAACCATGTTAGGAACATAAGCCTTTCCTAAATTCATATTACTTCCTATTCAGCTCTTGGTGCCATTTGAGAGGTTGGGAAAGGAGACAGAAGAGGAGGGAAAGGCAGCTCTCTTGCTCACCGATATCCGAAGACACGGCTTCACTGTGCTCACTCTCTGAAGCATCCAAGTCTGGCACTGCAACTTTCTGCGTTGGATACATCCCACTGATGATTCGTGCCATAACTTCTTGTTCCACCCTGATGAAGGAGAAGAGATAGTTATTATGAGATGTTCCTATTCCTTTCTACAATGTCTATGGTCTTTCCTTTCAAGCTTTTCATGGCTTTCGACTCCCTAATCTATCACTCTGCCTTAATATATCCACTTGCAAATGTAGCTGTTCATCCTTTTTGGATGCTTTTTCCAAATTGATGCCCTCTGGATGTTTTGGACAACAATTTCAGAGTTCCTCATAATTAATTTCTTCAGTCCCTTGGAGTCAGAGAGAACATGAAACACCATGCAACCTCCATTGGAATTGATGTCCAAAATATTCCAGAGGCATCAGACAAGGGGAAGCTTCACTATGTTAGGTTGACCAAAGTATTCCTTTAAATCAGTAGTTCCCTAATGCCACAACCTCTTATGTTCCTCATGTTGTGGTGACGCCCAACCATAAAAATAGTTTAGTTGCTACTTCATACCTGTAATTTTGCTACTGTTATTAATTGTAATGTAAATATCTCATATGCAGGATGTATTTTCATTCACTGGACCAAATTTGCCAGAAATACCCAATACGCCTAAATTTGAATACTGGTAGGGTTGGGGAAGGGCATGTTTTGATTTTGTCATCTGGGAGTTGAAGTTGCTGGGATTTATAGTTCACCTACAATCAAAGAGCATTCTGAACTCCACCAATGATGGAATTGAACCAAACTTGGCACACAGGACTCCCATGACAAACAGAAAACACTAGATGGGTTTGGTGGGCATTGACCTTGACTTTTGGAGTTGTAGTTCACCTACATCCAGAGAGCACTGTGGACTCAAACAATGATGGATCTGGACCAAACTTGGCAAAAATACTCAATATTGGGGAGGCCCTGCTCTCGGTCCCGCCTGCATCACAAGTACGGTTGGCGGGAACGAGTGACAGGGCCTTCTCAGTGGTGGCCCCTCGGCTGTGGAACGCCCTTCCCACAGAAATTAGATCGGCCCCCTCCCTGTTCGCATTTCGGAGGAAAGTGAAGACCTGGTTGTTCGAGCAGGCATTTGAATAGGCAGTGTAATGAACATAGGAATACGGAACAACGGATGATGAGATTGGATCATGATTTTACTTGAGACGCTAATGAGATGTTATATTGATGTTTAACTGTTTATTATGTTATTATTTTAATTGTTTTTAACTGTTTTTATGATGTTAAGCATTGAATTTTGCTATTGTTAACCGCTCTGAGTCGCCCGAGGGCTGAGAAAAGCGGTATATAAATGAAGTAATTAATTAATTAATTAATTAATATGCCCAAACGTGAACACTGGTGGAGTTTGGGAAAATAGACTTTGACATTTGGGAGCTGTAGTTGCTGGGATTTATAGTTTATATATAACTCACCGTCTTTTTCCAAAAAGGAAGAGTTATAGGAGAATTATAATGTTTCTGATGGTCTTTAGCGACCCATCTGAAACCCCCTCACGACCCCCCTACAGGGGTCCTGATCCCCAAGTTAACAAACAATGCTTTAAATAAATGTTGCTCTTCTTTTCTCACTCTCCTGATGCTTGGGTCTCTCTGTGGCACCAAACCTATCATCCCCTCTTCAGATTTGCAAAACTAATTCTTGACTTTAATAATAATAATAATAATAATAATAATAATAATAATAAAGAACTGTATTTATATCCTGCCACCATCTCCCCAAATTACAACTACATCTATATCACACTACTGGCACAAATTCATTTTCCTCATTCCTGTCTCTGCTGTGTCCCCAACAGTGGAAGTTTACTGTAGGGTCCTCCAGGTAGTGAGGTCTGTTTTGCACATGACCTTTTACTAAATGTAAAGTGCATTGATTGATGGAAGCGAATCCCAAAAATGTACATGGAAAAGGGGATGCTACAAAAGTCAGGAGGCAAAACATAGTCCCATAAACATTTTATGATCATTCCCCTGAGAACTCACCAGTCAACCAGCTTGTTCTCCAGAGTCTCCCTCTTTTCTATGATCTCGTCCAGGACATCTGAAGAGACCTGAGCAACAGGAACAGCTGGTGGAAATGGGGGGCCATTGTATTTTGGGGACTCTGTTTCTCCTTGTCGGTTGAACTGTAGGACTGGTTGTGCGAATTCTGGGATGCCAAAATCCTCAACTTCTTCATCCTTAAGAGCAATAAAGATTAGTTCAGTAGAGCCAGGCACATTTTTGCTACCTCTAAGGTAAAGGTAAACGTTTTCCCCTGACATTAAGTCCAGTCGTGTCCAACTCTGGGGATTGGTGCTCATCTCCATTTCTAAGCCGAAGAGCAAGCATTGTCCATAGACACCTCCAAGATCATGTGGCCAGCATGACTGCATGGAGTGCCGTTACCTTCCTGCCAGAGCAGTACCTATTGATCTACTCACATTTGCATGTTTTCAAACTGCCAGGCTGGCAGAAGCTGGGGCTGACAGTGGGAGCTCACCCGCTCCCCAGATTCAAACCTGCGACCTTTTGGTCAACAAGTTCAGCAGCTCAGAGCTTTAACTTACTGAGCCACCAGGGGCTCCTCTATATCAGCTATATTATCTGCTTTGAATCTCTTTTAAGAGATGAAAGAGGGATATGATTAAATATAATAATCTAAAAAAATGTAATGTTTGTTTGTGGAATTAACATAACTCATAAACCACTAGATGAATTGACACCAAATTTGGACACAAGGCATCTAACAACCCAATGTATGTCCTTCACTCAAAAAAATTGATTTTGTCATTTGGGAGTTGTAGTTGCTGGGATTTGTAGTTCACCAACAATCAAAGAGCATTCTGAACCCCACCAATGATGGAATTGAACCAAACTTGGCACACAGTTCTCTCATGACCAACAGAAAATACTGGAAGGGTTTGGTGGGCAGTGTCCTTTGGTTTTGGAGTTGTAGTTCACCTACATCCAGAGAGCACTGTAGACTCAAACAATGATGGATCTGGACCAAACTCTACACGAATACTCCATATGCCCAAATGTGAACACTGGTGGAGTTTGGGGAAAATAGAATCTTGACATTTGGGAGTTGTAGTTGCTGGGATTTGTAGTTCACCTACAATCAAAGAGGATCCTGAACCCCGCCAATGATAGAATTGGGCCAAACCTCCCACACAGAATCCCCATGACCACTAGAGTGGGCCACAGCAACGCGTGGCAGGGGATGGCTAATAATAATAATAATAATAATAATAATAATAATAATAATAATAAATAAAGGTTAACAGCAATCACAAAGGTTAACAACCTCAAAATTCAAAGTGTGAAAGGAAGTGCAAAGTCTGTGCTTCATATGAAGTTATGCAGCTTAAAGAAAGCAGACATGAAGTATTTTAAGGATACCTAAATAATCTACTTCTTGTGTCACTTCCGCCAGTTGCTCTGCCACATATTCAGCATGGATTTGCATCAGTAAGAAGCAAGTCCTTCTATCCAAAGAAATAGATGAGGCATATATAAAGTGTCTATGGCCCCCAACCACCAATGCAAAATTGTCTATGGAGGGGTGGGGTGGGGAGCATAGAAGAAGCAACAAATACAGTCTGTTCCTTCAGACCTAATGGAAATTATGCTAATTAATGCTTAAGAGGGAGTGACAATTGGCGGTTTATTGGTGCATTTGGCTTCTACTTCTTACGCAGGCATGGATTTAATATTTTTGTTCTGTCTATTTTGCAAGAGACAGTGCAACAATAATAACAGGTAGCAATCAACAGACTGAGATAAGCAATGCTTTATTTGAGTTGTTGTAGGTTTTTTCGGGCTATATGGCCATGTTCTAGAGGCATTTTCTCCTGACGTTTCGCCTGCATCTATGGCAAGCATCCTCAGAGGTAGTGAGGTCTGTTGGAACTAGGAAAATGGGTTTATATATCTGTGGAATGACCAGGGTGGGAGTCTGTTGGATCTAGGTGTGAATTTTTCAACTGACTACCTTGATTAGCATTTGATGGCCTGGTAGTGCCTGGGGCAATCTTTTGTTGAGAGGTGATTAGATGTGCCTGATTGTTTCCTCTTTATTTGCTTCTAGTGGATAAAAATAAGGTATAAGCTCCTATCAGATGAATACTGGGTTTAAGTATTTTTAATAATATTTTTATTAAAGCACAATGAATATTCTAAAACTAGAAATAAGACATAACAGTTACAAACAATTGAAATCGACAACATATAAACCTGCCTATCCAAATAACAAAAAACTACAACTACATACTTAAATATAAGTTACTCTGGACCGTGCTCTGACTTATAAGAAGCACTGCTTGAATATCAAGCAAAAACAAAAATGGGTTCTAGAAATATTATCACACAAAAGCTGACTGGCACAACCTGGGGATCGCAACCAGATACAGTGAAGACATCTGCCCTTGTGCTTTGCGACTCCGCTGCTGAGTATGCATGCCCAATATGGACATACATCTCACCACACTAAAATAATTAAAAAGCAGTAATAGTAAAAAGCACTTTAAAGGAATAGGTAAATCCAATTAGGTAGGAAGATATGCGGGAACAAATAGTTCAAGAAATTAGTCCATCAAGGTTCATGAAAAACAATGCCAAAATCTTCTATAGTAAAATCCAAAAAATGGAAACATGAATCCAAGGCACTTAACACATGATCATAAAACCCAAGAATTGAAAACATGAATCAAAGACACTTAACACATGAATCTTTCCAAAGCAAGGCTTCCAAGGAATAGGAATGAGGTCTTGACTTGATTCCAAACGATGCTTCATCTGACTACAGATACTGTACTTGGGACTTTTATCACTTCATTACGCTATGTTCCAAGAGGCCAGAAACGGGTTTCGTCTTAGCCTTGAATCTCTTATCATTCTTTCTTTGAGCCTGGCATAACACCTGAGAGACTGATCTGCTTTCCTATTCTGACTAATAACATCCCGTCTATCTATTTGCTCATTAATTTCTGCAGCTGGCCCAGGTGCCAAGCTATTCTCAGGCTCCAAATCACGGGAATTCTCTGGTTGCAATTCAGGGAGCACACCATCATCCCCACACCCTTCAGGATCATTCTCATGAGAAAATACACTTTGAACAAGCATCTTCTGGTCATTCTCTGCATCAGTATCATTGGAAGCATGAACCTCATTGTCATCACTCCCCACATCCAAAGTACCCTGATCCTTAAACACAATCACAGGCTGAGCTCCAACACTGATATCCGTCGGGAAGTAGCCGCCAATAATGAAAGGACCAAGGCATTGACATCTCCATCCCCTGTTCGGATATCTGCCAGCACGCCAACTCCTTAAATCAAGAAATAGCTTTCTAAGATCTACAGAGATACTTGCAGGAACACCTCAGCAAGCGAGAGTCCAAAAGTGGCAGGCTAAAACGTGGAACCTCAATCCATGGCTGATACCAAATGAGAGACAACCAGATACACACAGACCTGGAAAGCCTTGAACAGACTGTACTCTGGCACCACGAGATGCAGAGCTAACCTTAAGAAATGGGCCCACAAAGTGGAGTCCACGACATGCGAGTGTGGAGAAGAGCAAACCACAGACCACCTACTACAATGCAGCCTGAGCCCTGCCACATGCACAATGGAGGACCTTCTCACAGCGGCAACAGAGGCATTCCAATTGGCCTGCTTCTGGTCAAAGGAAATCTAGCACAATGCCAAGTTTCTAACTTTGTTTATGTTTTTAAAAATACATTATAACGGTACACTCAATTTGCTTCTGGCACGATAAATAATACCTAAATAACAAGGGAACATATATAACTTCCTCCTTGCCAGATGCAATTACATGTACTCTGTTAACACTTCCTTCCTTATTTAGCCTCTTAAGTATTTTCCCTCTTATTTAATCTCTTAAGTACTTTTCCAGAAACGGGATTCATTTGTCTCTTTGCAGAAGTGGAAAAAGTCTCGTACTGGATCATTCAAATTGCTGCCATAAAAGAGTTCAGTCTGAGCACAAAAGTTATGCAATGGGTCAGCATTATGCTTGAGAAAGTAACTTTTCAGACAGACTCGCAAACCTCATTAGACGCACTTTAAACTAGGTCCACCGGGGGAGGGGGACAACAGCCTTGCGAACACTACTTTACCCATAATGTCTGGGAATCGCCAGAAGGCTAAACGGAGGGCTGCACAAACAACAAGGACCAAGTACCAAAAGCACAATAATCCCAATTAAACAGCTCAAGGGAAGATCCCAGGGGCTCACATGTCTTTACACTAATGCACAGAGCATGGGAAATAAACAAGACGAACTCCAACTTTTAGCACAACACCACAAATATTATATCATAGAGCCATCACTGAAACCTGGTGGGATGACTCCTATCGCTGGAATGTAGACATCGAGGGCTATAACCTCTTTCACAGAAACCGAACAAAGGGGAGAGGAGGCGGAGTAGCCTTATATGTCAAAAACTCTTATGCTGCAGAAGAGATTCAAGACAGCAATCTGGGAAACCAGCTTGAAATCATCTGGATAAGAATCAAGGGAACTGGGACTCAAAAAGATGTCGTTGTAGGCGTCTACTACAGACACCCAAGCCAGGAGGAAGAACTTGATGAAGTCTTCTGCCAACAGTTGACCAAACAGGCACAGAGAAGAGATGTAGTAGTCATGGGCGATTTCAACTATCCCGATATTTGCTGGAGAACAAACTCGGCCAAGAGTACAAGGTCCAACAAATTCCTCGCTTGCCTTGCAGACAATTTCATGGTCCAGAAGGTAGAAGAGGCAACAAGGGGATTGGCTACTCTTGATCTCATCCTAACAAATGCGGAGGACCTGATCGATGCGGTTGAAGTGGTCAGATCCTTAGGGGAAAGTGACCACGTGCAACTGCAATTTGAGGTGCAAAGGAAGGGCAAAACTAAGACAAGCCAAACCCGCATTTTGGACTTTTAGGAGAGCTGATTTCTGAAAAATGAAGGAAACACTGAGCAGCATTCCGTGGACACAGATACTAAAAGACAAGGGAGTTAGGGATGGATGGGAATTTCTCAAGAGTGAAATACTCAAGACGCAATTGCAAACCGTGCCAACAAAGAGAAAAAATAGGACAAGTGCAAAGAAGCCAGAATGGATGTCCAAAGAACTTCTAACTGTGCTAAGACACAAAAGAGACATGCACAAGAAGTGGAAAAAGGGAGAAATCACCAAAGAAGAATTCAAACAAATAGCCAACACCTGTAGGGAAAAGGTCCGCAAGGCTAAAGCAAAAAACGAGCTCAGACTTGCCAGGGACATTAAAAACAATAAAAGGGCTTCTATTCTTATGTCAGTAGAAAAAGGAAAAACAAGGAGGCGATAGGACCTCTTCGCGGAGAAGATGGGGCAATGCTGACAGGGGATAGGGAAAAGGCAGAACTACTTAATGCCTTCTTTGCCTCGGTCTTCTCACAAAAAGAGAGTCTTCAACCTCAGCAAGATGGAGTGGATGAGGGATTGGAGGACATCCAACCCCAAATTGGGAAAGAAGTCATCCAGGAATACCTGGCCGCTCTAAATGAGTTCAAGTCCCCAGGGCCAGATCAACTACACCCCATAGTATTGAAGGAACTAGCGGAAGTCATTTCGGAACCATTGGCAACCATCTTTGAGAGTTCTTGGAGAACGGGAGAAGTTCCAGCAGATTGGAGGAGGGCCAATGTGGTCCCAATCTTCAAGAAGGGAAAAAAGGATGACCCAAACAACTACCGTCCGGTCAGCCTCACGTCGATACCGGGCAATATTCTGGAAAAGATTGTTAAGGAAGCGGTCTGCAAACACTTAGAAACAAATGCAGTCATCGCTAATAGTCAACATGGATTTATCAAAAACAAGTCATGCCAGACTAATCTGATCTCTTTCTTCGATAGAGCTACAAGCTGGGTAGATGCGGGGAATGCCGTGGATGTAGCATACCTGGACTTCAGTAAGGCCTTCGACAAGGTCCCCCATGACCTTCTGGCAAGGAAACTAGTCCAATGTGGGCTAGGCAAAACTACGGTGAGGTGGATCTGTAATTGGTTAAGTGGACGAACACAGAGAGTGCTCACTAATGCTTCCTCTTCATCTTGGAAAGAAGTGACAAGTGGAGTGCCTCAGGGTTCCGTCCTGGGCCCGGTCCTGTTCAACATCTTTATTAATGACTTAGATGAAGGGCTAGAAGGCATGATCATCAAGTTTGCAGACGACACCAAATTGGGAGGGATATCCAATAGTCCAGAGGACAGGAGCAGAATTCAAAACGATCTTGACAGATTAGAGAGATGGGCCAAAACTAACAAAATGAAGTTCAACAGTGACAAATGCAAGATACTCCACTTGGACAGAAAAAACGAAATGCAAAGATACAGAATGGGGGACGATGGTTCGAGAGCAGTAGTGTGAAAAAGATCTTGGAGTCCTCGTGGACAACAAGTTAAACATGAGCCAAAAATGTGATGTGGCGGCAAAAAAAGCCAATGGGATTTTGGCCTGCATCAATAGGAGCATAGTGTCTAGATCTAGGGAAGTAATGCTACCCCTCTATTCTGCTTTGGTTAGACCACACCTGGAATATTGTGTCCAATTCTGGGCACCACGATTGAAGAGAGATATTGACAAGCTGGAATGTGTCCAGAGGAGGGCGACTAAAATGATCAAGGGTCTGGAGAACAAGCCCTATGAGGAGCGGCTTAAGGAGCTGGGCATGTTTAGCCTGAAGAAGAGAAGGCTGAGAGGAGATATGATAGCCATGTATAAATATGTGAGAGGAAGCCACAGGGAAGAGGGACCAAGCTTGTTTTCTGCTTCCTTGGAGACTAGGACGCGGAACAATGGCTTCAAACTACAAGAGAGGAGATTCCATCTGAACATTAGGAAGAACTTCCTGACTGTGAGAGCCGTTCAGCAGTGGAACTCTCTGCCCCGGAGTGTGGAGGAGGCTCCTTCTTTGGAAGCTTTTAAGCAGAGGCTGGATGGCCATTTGTCAGGGGTGATTTGAATGCAATATTCCTGCTTCTTGGCAGGGGGTTGGACTGGATGGCCCATGAGGTCTCTTCCAACTCTTTGATTCTATGATTCTATGAAATGTTAGCTCAAGGATTCTGAGAGCTGTAGTCCAAAAAAGGGAACTTTTACAAAGTCTAGTATTTTGGTGTTGTCGAAGGCTTTCATGGCCGGAATCACTGGGTTGCTGTGAGTTTTCTGGGCTGTCTGGCCATGTTCCAGAAGCATTCTCTTCTGACGTTTCGCCTACATCTATGGCAGAAGTTGTGAGGTCTGCTGGAAACTAGGCAAGTGGGTTTTATATATGTGTGGAATAATGTCCAAGGTGGGAGAAAGAACTTTTTTATGCTTGAGGCAAGTGTTAATGTTGCAAATGGCTACCTTGATTAGCATTGAATAGCCTTGCAGCTTCAAAGCCTGGCTACTTCCTGTCTGGGCAAATTATTATTATTATTGTTTATTTACTTACTTCATTTCTACCCTGCCTTTCTCGACCCGAGAGAGGACTCAAGACAGCTTGCAAATTCAGCAAAAATTTGATAGGTAAACAATAAAACACATCTCGTAAAAATATAAACAATCTAAGCATATAAACAGTTGCCCACATTGATTAGTATTGAATGGCCTCGCAGCTTCAAAGCCTGGCTGATTCATGTCTGGGGGAATCCTTTGTTGGGAGGTGTTGGCTGGCCAGATTATTTTATATCAGGAATTCCCCTGTTGTTTGAATCAGCCAGTCTTTGAAGTTGTGAGGCCATTCAATGCTAATCAAGATGGCCAATTGTAACATTCGCACATACCTCAAGCAGACAAGAGTTCTTTCTCCCACCTTGGACATTCCAGAGATATATAAATCTCACCTTCCTAGTGTGGTGAAGTGTGAGTTTTAATCTACAGTTATGTATAATAATAGATAGGTGTTTAAAAGGGTAAGTATTTAAACTAGCATAACTGGGGGGGGGGGGAGGATGATAGCTCAACTCACTTTGAGCTGGGTTGCCATGGAAAAAGGGGCGGAGCCAACTGCCACTTGGCAGGGCAGCCATTTTAAAARGGTTAGTCTGTAGTCAGCGAACTACAGGGAAGGCTGGTTCTGTTTTGTGTTGAGAACCAGTAAGGTGGTCTGTAGCCTAAGAACTACAGGGAAAGGCTGATTCTACTGAGTTGAGAATCAGGAAGGTTTTGGCTTTTAGCCTSTGTAGTTTAYAMAGGTCGAGCTGACTTATCTATATTATTAGTCAGTGTGTGAGCAAAAGGGGGAGAGAACCCTAATAAGAATCTATACGGCAACAGAAGGAAAGGATAAGCTTGTACCTGAAGTAATCTATTAAAGAAAGAAACACATTTTGAAGGAGAATAAGTTTAAAACCTATTTAGTGAAAGGAATAGTTATCTTAAGAGTTGTTTTATGAAATGTATTAAACGTAACCTCTGAAGAAATGTGCCTCTAAGAGCTAAGAAACATTGAAACCATCAAGCTTCTTCTAAACTTCAATAAACTTGTTACAGTTTCTTCTAAAGCCAAGTCTCTGTTACAAATACTTTCAAGTTAAGCCACGCTACACATTCAAGAAAGACCAAATCAACATTACAAGCTATTAGTTGTGTTATCAATTTAGTATGTCCTTACAAAGTAGTGGCTCCTTTACAAACCGTTACAAACTGGTGGCAATCTTTATACCTAGTTTCCAACAGAACTCACAACCTCTGAGGATGCCTGCCATAGATGTGGACAAAACGTCAGGAGAGAATGCTTCTGGAACATGGCCATACAGCCCGGAAAACTCACAGCAATCTAGTGTTTTTGCTCACTGAGGAACAAGGACCTCAAGTTCTTCTAAACACCACATATTTTTCTGAAGTGCAGCTCAGTTACCATAAAGAAAGTTTTTCCATTTACTTCATGTGGCTACAACAAGCCACACAACATTGATATTTATTATTATTCCCATATTACAGCCAAGAAGCTAAGATCAAGCGTGGGCAGCATGCCGAGAACCATAAAATGCCTCTAAAATCCAAGTACTCAAACCCAGATCTCCACAATTCAGACGCAAAAACTGACCCACAGGACCAGACCAGTCTTAAAACGAGCTTTCTTATCCCAGAAATTGGGAACTACAGGAACCCATCTGCTTCTACAATGCATAGTTCAAGACACAAATGGTATTCCATACATTAACATTCCCATGCTTCATTAATTTTAAAGTTCAAGCAAGACTCTTACATCCTTCTTCCCAGATCTAAAGACTGGCACGCATTTCTCCTCAACGAAATACAGAGCAACCATAGCAGTAATTTACTCTGACAGCAAAAGTACGGTTTGTTACCTAAATGTCAAGTTACTGGAGCGCTTTTCCTCCATTGGCTCTCGCTGACATTTCTATTAAATCCAGCCTTCTCTGAAGATATCAGACCAGAACTCATTTGGCTGAGCTGGAACAACTCTGTGGATCTGTTTTCTTGAATGCCTCCCTTTATTCCACAATTTCTTAGGGGTGGGCAGGGGAAACACTCATTCAGAACACATTTTCAATGCTGTGCAATGAGCATTTGTTCCCATGGCTGTGGCAGCAACTGACTCCATCAGTGCGGCTTGCCCTCCATGTCATTCGTTCCTATTAACATTGAACCCCAAGTGTAAAGAAGTGGAAGAAATCTGTCTCTTCCGACAGGCTTACCCAAATAATTTTTTTAAATTATGACATTTAATCTTTGTATTTATTGTTTTTGATATGCATTTAATGCATTTAATATTTAAATATATAATATGCATTCATTTTATATGCTCTTTTAACATTGTTATGTTGTTACTCACCTCAAACCAAAGGGAGAGGCTGGAAACGAATGATTATTATTAATATTATGGAGCCCCCAGTGAAGCAATGGATTAAACCCTTGTGCCTGCAGGTCAGTGATTCGAATCTGGGGAGGGGGTGAGCTCCCGTCTGTCAGCTCCAGCTTCCCATGCGAGGGACATGAGAGAAGCCTCATACAGGATGGTAAAACATCCAGGCATCCCCTGGGCAATGTCCTTGCAAACGGCCAATTCTCTCACACCAGAAGCAACTTGCAGTTTCTCAAGTTGCTCCTGGCAAGAAAAAAATAGCATTATTATATATTGAGTCTCTCTTTATCCAAAACCAGAAGTGTTTTGGATTTTGAATGAGATGGTTTGGACAAGGGACCCAAGTATAAACAATGCCACATAGGTTGCCATGCAACCAAACTGAATAGCAGTAATGGCAAATACTGGTGGTGCAGTGGGTTAAACCACTGAACTTGCTGACCAAAAGGTCAGCGATTTGAATTTGGGGCACGGGGTGAGCTCCTGCCAACCTAGCAGCTCAAAAATATGCAAATGTGCTTCTGCCAACCTAGCAGCTCAAAAGTATGGAGTGGGAGTGAGTTTTATAGAATAGGAAATAATCACAGAGCTGGAAGGGACTCCAAGGGCCATCTAGTCCAACCCCCTTCTACCAAGCAGAAAGACAGAATCAAAGCCCTTCTCAGCCCTAGCTTCTGCCAACCTAGCAGTTCGAAAACATGCAAATGTGAGTAGATCAATAGGTACTACTTCAGCAGGAAGGTAATGGTGCTCCATGCAGTCATGCTGGCCATATGACTTTGGAGGTGTCTACAGATAATGCCAGTTCTTCAGCTTAGAAATGCAGATGGGCACCACACCCCAGAGTTGGACACAACTAGACTTAATTTCAAGGGAAACCTTAACCTTTACTAATGGCAAATAAGGTCAAGGCCATTGTGATCCAAAGAGGACAAATCAGGTCACGGCTAGTGAGGTTAAAATAGGACAAAATACGATGCTGAAAAGAATTAACAGCCAAACTAAAGGATATTAAATGCAGAAACCATCCAACAGTGAGGGAAGCCAACAGGACTCTTTTGGCTCACATATTTTTCATGACAAATAATGGATATCCTGCCAAATATTTTTCAGACATTTTAATGCTTGCACTTCCAACAAAGCAGTTAAGAGAGTTTTATTTTCATGTCTGAAATATTTATCTGTTTTATTAAATGAACACATGTACACATGTTTCCAGATTAAAGTGGATTCCCACGCATCTTCCAGGCCCTCATCTGTGCAAAAGTAAGCCAAACATGTGCTGGAACTAAAATGTTTTAAAGGCTTTGTGTACGAAGAGAGAGCTGCCACTGCCAAAGATACGGGATCAAAGCAACTCCTGAAGAAACAGAAAGGGGCAAGGGAAAATAATGTTCCGTTCTCTTAAAAAAGCAATTATTGTTGTGTCCTTTTTTACTGCTTTTATACAAGATGGAAAGAAAGGGCTAGGTGGTTGCATTTCCCTTATTAATAAAAAGGAAATGCTTTTTTTCTAACCAAAACCTTCTTGCTTCTGACATGATAGTCTATGTAAAAGTACAGGGAATATTTTTAAGATGAGAAAGAAAGCAAACTCCAATAAAAATTAACATTATGGTAATTATTGCCAAAACTGCTGTTTTATTCAACAGCTCATAATTTTTAACTTGATGTCCTAAATCAGGGGTCCACAAACTTTTTAAACAGAGGGCCAGATCACAGTCTCTCAAACCGTTGGAGGGCTGGATTATAATTTGAAAAAAAAACATGAACGAAATCCTATGCACACTGCACATATCTTATTTGTAGTGCAAAAATCACTTAAAAACAATACAATAATTAAAATGAAGAACAATTTTACCAAATATAAACTTATTAGTATTTCAATGTAAAGTGTGGGCCTGCTTTTGGTTGATGAGATAGGATTGTTGTTGTTGTGTGCTTTCAAATTGTTTCAGACTTAGGTTGACCCTGAGCGAGAGCCGGGTAAATGACCTTGGAGAGCCGCATCCAGCCCGCAGGCCTTAGTTTGAGGACTCCTGTCCTAGATTATAAAGTTTCTTCTAAATATAATCCAGAAAAGCTATAATCAATATACTTTCAGCAATGTAATTTACTTTTGGAAAAGAGGAAAAAGAAAAACATACCAAGGAAATTCTCTTTTAACACAGTTGACGTTGCTAACGTTAGAATTTTCTATAGGATGGTGGTAAGTCAAGCTTAAAAAATAGTGACGCAAGAAGCAGAACTGGGGACAGGATGAGGCTCAATGGATTAAAGCAGTGGTTCCCAACCTGTGGTCTGTGGACCTCCAGTGGTCCCCAAGAACTAAAATATAGTCCACGGCCTCACTGCACCATTGCAACAAGAGCAACTGGTCTTGCAAAACCTTTTATAGTGCTGAGATAACAGGGATGTCAGGAGGGGAGACACCAACTACCCACGAAAGACATGACAACAAGCCTCCTGACTGCTGCTCCTCCTGAGTGGAGACATTCCAAGTGGCACATGGAAGAAGGGGCGCCTTGGTGTCTTTGTTTTAGGCTGTTCCTGGGGTTATTTGAGGTGCTGATTCAGAAAGTTGTATTGAAATAGACCACAACAGCTCTAGATTATTAAATATGGTTTCCTGTGGGCGAGCAGGCGACTACTGGATGGCATATGTTCTGTATCTGAAACTAGAGGTGATTTTATTATTTATTTATCATGTCAGCAGCAGACCAAACAGTTGCACTGCATTTTTAACAAACAAACAAACAAAACACAAAGTTTGCAAGCTTGGTAGCTGATTAAATGTCCTTTGACCAGTAGCTGGCCACTTGGAGTGCCTCTGGTGTTGCTGCAAGAAGGTCCTCCATTGTGTATGTGGCATGGCTCAGGTTGCATTGCAGCAGGTGGTCTGTAGTTTGCTCTTCTCCACACTCGCATGTCGTGGATTCCACTTTGTAGCCCTATTTCTAAAGGCTGGCTCTGCATCTTATGGTGTCAGAGCACAGCCTGTTCAGTGCCTTTCAAGTTGCCCAGCTTTCTGTGTACCCGGGGGGAGGGGGTCTCTCTTTTGGTATCAGCCATGGATTGAGGTTCTGGGTTTGAGCCTGCCACTTTTGGACTCTCGCTTGCTGAGGTGTTCTCTGTAGATCTTAGAAAACTATTTCTTGATTTAAGTCGTTGACATGCTGGCTGATATCCAAACAGGGGATGAGCTGGAGATGTCACTGCCTTGGTCCTTTCACTATTGGTTGCTACTTCCCCGCTGATGTCAGGTGGTGCGACGGCTAAACAGTGGTGTAGGGCGCAGATGATGCAGCATGTTTCCTTAAGAGCCACATCTACTGTTTTAGCATGTTGTGATGTGGTCTATCCAATGCAATTTTCTGAATCATCATCCCAAACAGCCAAACGGAATCTAAAGTTGACTAAAAACTCATTTATAACCCTTTCGGTACTAATATTGGAGAGTGGTCCCTGATCAAAAAAGGTTGGGAACCACTGGATTAAACAGTCAAATAATAATAAGAAAATAATAATAATAACAACAACAACAGCAACAACAATAATAATAACACGTTTTTTATACCCCGCCTCTATCTCCCCAAGGAGACTCGGGGCAGCTAACATGAGGCCAAGCCCAACAGTTACAGTAAAGCAAAAGAATACAACATAAAATCATAAATTAATACAACAAATAGAATATAATAAAATCAAAGAAAATAATCTATATAAATAAAAATGTAATGTTCGTTTGTGGGATTAACAATTTAAAAACCACTGGACTAATTGACATCAAATTTGCACACAATTTTAGCTGAAATTCATATGCACTAAAAATTCTGTAGGCATGTTAGCTGCTGACTGCAATAATGAGCACTGGTGTTTAAAAATGCCATTTGATGGTGTTTGCTTTTTTTAGATGCCATTCTGGCATTTATAAAGTCATGAAATAAGGTGACTAAAAAGATTATTTTAATACACAGAAAAGGTAGCCATTAAAAGGCAATCTGATTTGTTTTTCTCCAGCGCAAGGTATCAAAAAACCCACCTGACCGACATCAGTGCCGTCAAAATGAGCACCAGGAAGTTGCAGTTCCTCATCTTGGAGGAGGCTACTCTCCGGAGAGGCCTATAAAACACAATGAAGGCAAACCTGA
>NW_026844366.1:10830754-10852931 GCF_025583915.1 Anolis sagrei ordinatus | reverse complement strand
CATCTGTAAAGCTCCCCAGATGTTTTCTCTTTTGTGTGGGTGTGTGGTGTGTGATTGGGTTTGTAGAAAAAGAGAAAGTAGAAAAAAAAGTTGGAAACCCACAAAAAAAAAAGGTCCCCCCCCCCCCCAAAATCCCAATTAATGCAACACCTTCTTCCCCCGCCCATGCCCCCTCCAAGGAAGCCACGCCCTTTCCAAGGCAATGACCATAGCAACAGTAAAAAACAAAAACAATAAAAAGAGGAAATATAATTGGAACAAATTGGCCCTCCCTGAAAAAAAAACAAACCCCTCGGAAAGAATAAAAGGGGAAAAAAACCTTTCCTGGGTCCAAATTTTCCCCTCCCATTCCCATTTTTTTTTTTTTTCAGCAGACTTCTTTGAAAACAGTCCCCCCCCCCCCCCCCCCCCCTGTTTTTTTTTTTCCTTTTTTTTTTTTTTTCCCTAGAGGTTTTTTAGGTGGTGCAACCACAGAACATTCCCTTTTTGTTTTTTTTTTTTGTTCCCCCCCCCCCCTTTATGAGTGGTTTTTTTTTGGTTTTTGTTTTGACCAAATTTCCCAAGACCTGTTCCTTTCCCCCTCCCCATCCCTCCATCCGCCCCTCACTTTTTCTTTTTTTCCCCCCCCCCCCCTTCTTCCCCCTCCCCCCCTCATCTTCCTGTTCCTCCCCCCCCCCTCCTCCTCCCCTCCTTTTCAATTTTTCCTAAAATTTTTTTCCTATTTTTTTCCCTTTTGTTGATAAGATCCCCCAGGGAAAAAACCCCGCTTTTTTTTTTTGATCCCCCTTTACCCCTCCAAAAAACTGGGACCCCTCCAAAAGCGGCTTTTTTAAAAAGTTCCCCCCCTTTCCTGGAAGCAGCAAATAAGAAAAACAGTGTTAATTTCCCCCCGCCTTGTGTGTTTTTCCCCAAAAAGTGACGCCCCAATCCCTTTTTTTCCAAAAATATTTTTTTTAACTAGACCTAGCCCCTTATTCCCCCCCCCATGGGGGTTTTCCCCCCCCCCCCCCTTTTTCCCCCCTTCCGGGCAAAATTGTTTTTGTTTTTTTTTTTTTTTTCCAAAACTAAAAAACCATAAATCCCCCATTTTTTTCCCCCATAAGCCACTCCCTTAAAGAAAGGGCTTTTTTTTGGGTAAATGTTTTGGGTTGTGGTGATCCTTAGAGGGCTTGGGTATTGTTGATGCTGTTTGTTCATTTGTTTATTTTGCTATTGTTGTTGTTATTATTGTTATTATAGCAGCAAAGGCTACAGACTTTGTGCAAATGCAATTTCATTCCATTTGACCTCTCTCAAGTTTCTGGGATCCCTATTACTCCTTGGTAGTCTTTCATCCAGGTAAAAACAGGCTTGAACTGGCTTAGGTTCCAAAACCAGATGTAGTCAGATGTGAGGACACTTCTATGCTACTGAATAAGACCACCGATCCAATTGTTTTTCAATTCCAACAGCAACAGCTAAGTAGGATATGAGGTTGATTGTTTCTTAGTCCAGTGCAGAGATTTCAAGTGATTCATCATCAGAGAATTTACTCAATCCAGCTTTCCTTCTATAACCAAAATAGACTGATAGTTGGCATACATGGTTGGCTGTTGGGCATGCTTTAACTCTCAAGTCACAAGTGAAAATTCTACAGGACACATTTCTAGAAATATACACAACACTTTCAAGTTGTTAAAGAAACTTCAAATTATACAAAGACGTTATGTTGAAGCTATGTTGAACAGATGAAGTAGTATTAGGATTATAACTATTGCAATTCCGGTTCCTTACCTGCAGTGTCAGTTTGGGAGGGTCCTTTTTCTCTGACTTCATCTGTATAACTGCAATGTTGGGCTTCTTAACCTTTAGATCCGGCTTTTGCAGAGGAGGATGGGAAGGAGGGACAGAGGTTGTCACAGTAACAGGATGGAATTCACCTATACTTCTGCCCGCAGGTTGAGGAGGGATGCTATCGATCTGTTTCTGGCCTAATAAACATTCAAAAGAAAAGGAACAGACACTTTTAATAAGTCTGGAATCACAAGACAAGCTGTTAGTAAATAAACACTGGACACATGCAATGACCTGAGTGAAGGGAAAAGCATAATGTTGTATTGGGCCAGGCTGTAGCACAGCTGGTTAATCACCAACAGCAATAGATTACTGCCAACCGGAAGGTGGCAAGTTCAAAGCCCAAGTCAGATTGAGCACCTGACTGTTAAGCCTAGCTTAGTGTCCATATATGCAGTTTATTTATTTATTTATAACGTTTATATACCAGTCTTCTCAACCTCCGAAGAGGGACTCAGGCCGGTTCACAACAAAAGATTCATAAACAATAGTTTAAAACATCACATTCCATAATACACTAATACATAATACATAAAATACATTAAAATACAATCATATAATTACATAAGGCCAAGTTGGCAGAATGAAATCACAATTCATCACCATCTGTCCGTTTGTTCAAGGGTTATTGACTCACTCATCAAATGCTAAATTCCAGAGCCAAGTTTTCACCAGCTTTCTAAAAGTCAGGAGAGAAGGGGCAGTTCTAATCTCCAGTGGGAGAGAGTTCCAGAGCCGAGGGGCCACCACCGAGAAGGCCCTGTCCCTCGTCCCCACCAGACGTGATTGCGAGGGTGGTGGGACCGAGAGCAGGGCCCCTCCAGAAGATCTTAACAACCTTGATGGTTCATAGGGGAGAATCCGTTCGGACAGGTAAACTGGGAAGGAGTCGTTTAGGAATTTATAGGTCAGCACCAACACTTTGAATTGTGTTCGAAAACAGCTGAGCTGTGAGTAGAAATTAGAGAGGAGGTACTTTATGACACCATAAAAATGCCGGCGATCAAAGAACAAGGAGGAAATACTACACTCAAAAGGGCTCGGCGCCACAGTAGACAAACCAACAGCATTCCCTGTGGCCAGAATCTAGCATAACCTCCAGGTGCCAAAGTTGGAAAATGTCAAAATACCTCTATTTGTCTTGTATATCTTAAAAAAAAACGGCATCAAATGTTTACAATGTACGTGTTCAATGTGATCCACCCTGAGTCCCTTTGGGATGAGAAGGGCAGAATATGAATACTGTAAATAAATAAATAAATAAATATTGGAGCAGCCACAAGGCTGTCATCAATGTTACCTTTCCCATGGAAAAAAATTGATAGATAAATTGCCACATGGGATGCAAACTGTGGACAACACCAAAATCATATTTTTTTTAAAAAAAATTGTCATAAAGATGAAATACTTTCCTTGAAAAAAAGATGAGAAAATAAAGGGTAATAATCATACTGAAAAAGAACTCCCTCCCTCACAGAAGACAGGGAAACCAGCTTGAATGTGAGTTAATGTTCTGCTATTCTTCTTACTGGTCCAGGATAAATCTATACTGTAGAATTAATGCAGTCTGGCATCACTTTAACCATCATGGCTCATGGCTATGGAATCGTGGGAGTTGTAGTTTGGAGATGCATCAGCACTCTTTGGAAGAAGGCTAAAGACTCTGTAAAACTAGAACCCCCATGATTCCATAGCATTGAGCCATGCCTTTTAAAATGGCATCAAACTGCATTAATTCTACAGTGTAGATGCACCCAAAGCATAACAAGAAATAATGTTCTGGACTATGTCCAGTATTTTATTGCCTGCATTAAGTGCCAAATAGTTGATTGTTTCAACTGGATTTGACTGAGCTTGGATTACAATTCACAGAATCCCCAGCCAACACTAGACACACGAAAAGCTCTACAGCAGCTTGGTGCATTACTGACCTCTGTGGGTGTAAATACTGAACTACAATGACATTTATCCAAGTTTCAAGAGGTTGTTTTATTATACAAACAACTCACACAAGTCTCCAATGGAAGAGTCGGAAGGAATTCTTTGCATCTGCCTTGGCTGTAAAACATACTGTTTGACATCCAAAGCCCAAATCATTTTGTTTTTCCTCACAGAATGGCAGAAGAGACAACTGTATAAATAATGATGGTATCAGGGCTGAAAATGACTAAGCAGGAAAGGAATTTCAAGTTGTGGGGGCGACCAGAGAAAAAATACAACCTAGTGTCTGGCAGTTGTGAGAAAAGGCAGATACCGGGCCATTAAGATTTTTTTTTAAAGGGTGATGGTTCTATTTATTCTCAAGAGACACTTGTACCTAGGCATGGGCAAACCTTGGCCCTCCAAATGTTTTGGACTTCTAGGAATGTCCACCCAAACATCCAATTCACCATGCAAAAAGTAAATGAAGGAAAACTGCCATTTCTAGATGTCCTAGTCATCCACAAACCAGATCAAGAATTGGACCACACAGTTTACAGAAAACCTGCATGCACTGATAGAAACCTACATAAAAATGGCAACAATCACCCAAGTTTTTAAAAAAGCAAAATTAAAAGCCCTGGAAGATTGTGCAAAAGGAATCTGCTAACACACCTCCTCCAAGGTGAACTGAACCACCTAAACTGGGCTTTGCAGGCCAATGGAGACTCCACCACAGACATCAGAAGAGCTGCAAGACCAAGAACAAGAGTCAAGACGAAGATCCACCCAGAGGAAAAGTGATCTTGCCATACATCCAGGGAACCACTGACCGCAGAGGGAAGCTGATGAGGAAACACAACATACAAACTATCTACAGACCCACTAAGAAAATCCAACAAATGTTAACGTTCAGCAAAGGACAAAAGGAATCCTCTCACCTCTGCAGGAATCTACCGTATACCATGCAGCTGTGGAAAAGTCTGCACAGGGACCCCCAAACACAGCATTGCCCAGACACAAATCAAGGAACATGAAAGGCACTGCAGACCAAGCCACAGCAGAGCACCTGATGAACCATCCTGGACGCAGCATACTATTTGAGAACGCAAAAATGCTGGACTGCTCTAACAACTATCATGCCAGACTACACAGAGAAGCCATTGAAATCCGCAAGCGTGTGGACAATTTCAACAGAAATGATGAAACCATGAAAATGAACAAAACCTGGCTACCAATAATTAAAAAACTCTAAAATCAGGACAGTAAATGAAGAGGAACACTCAAAAAACAAGGAGATTCCAGACAAGAATCAATCAGGGCCGGCTAACACCTCCCAACAAAGGACCCCCCAGTCAGCAACCAGCCAGACTTTGAAGCTACAAGGCCATTCAATGCTAATGTCAATTGCAACATTCACACTTGCCTCAAGCAGACAAGAGTTCTTTCTCCCACCCTGGACATTCCACAGATATATAACCATTTGCCTAGTTTCCAACAACCTCACAACCTCTGAGGATGCCTGCCATAGATGTGGGTGAAACTTCAGGAGAGAATGCTTCTGGAACATGGCCATACAGCCCAGAAGACTTATAGCAACCCAATACCATAATTGTTTTGTTTTCTTTTTTTTCTTTGGAAAAAGTCAATTTCCCTTTGATAAGAGATAAAATGTTTATAACAGTAACTTATGATGCCATAAAAATCTCCAGCAAGCATGCAAAGAATGAGGAAGTACTTCATCAGTGTTGCAAATGGAAGGTGAACCGACAGCTCCCCTGGTGGCCAGAATACCCTCATGAAAGCTGGAATGTTAAATAGCCTCTGAAGTGTCTGTCTATATATGTGTGTGTCTATGGCATTGAATGTTTGCCATGTATATGTACATTGTAATCCGTCCTGACTCCCCTGCAAGGTGAGAAGGGAGGAATATAAATACTGTAAATAAATACATAATATAACAAAGACACAGAGGTAAAATGCAGATTAAAATGCACCAATAAAATCCAGGTTACAAGTTTAAAAGTTAATGCTGACTGTGACCCGAGGAATATCTGGTTTTGGTCCATACCTAATGGGATAGCCATTGGGATGAGGTGGCCTTCAAGAGGACCTGAGGAACTGGGTGCCTCTTTAATGGGGCTGAAGAGATATTGGAGTTCCTGGCGAGGAGCAGTGACTTGGTGTGGCTTTTCAGGCCTAGCAACGTTGCTGTGCACATGGTGGCTGGTCTGTGTCCTCGCTGACTTTACTTTTGTACCTAGGAAGAACATTTAACAGACATTCATTCATTCATTTATTTATTTATTTACTATATTTGTATACTGCCCTTCTCAGCCCTTAGATGACAGTGCGGTTTACAATGGCAACAATTCGATGCCCAAAAACACCATAAAACATTTTAAAAAAACATAAATACATAGTATAAAACCATAACAAGAATACTAAAAGCATACTTCATTTGCATCTCCTAATAAAAACATGAGTATTTTGAGCAGGATAGGCCAGTTTCAAAATAAATGTCAACAGAGCAAATGAAGCAAAATAGATTTTTTTTTCAGTTCTCTTGGGTTGATCTGCTTCTGATTTATGTGCACCCAAATGGTTCTGATTAAGTGTGGAAACCCCCGGCCACATTAGCCTACATTTTCCATCTATATGAAAAAGGAAGCACAGAGAGCAATGAGATTCCCTCATGCCTCACAAGGATCTGAATTCCTGCCATGATTTGTTTCCATGAGTGGGGCTTCTCAAAGACCCTCCATTTTATGGAATGCAAAGAAAGCAGTTCTTCTGAAAGACTGAGGGGGAAAAGGAATATTAAGGAAATTCTTCCATTACAGACACTTTATATCAGGCATGGGAAAACTTGGGCCCTCCAGGTGTTTTGGACTTCAACTCCCACAATTCCTAACAGCCGGGAGGCTGTTAGGAATTGTGGGAGTTGACGTCCAAAACACCTGGAGAGCCCAAGTTTGCCCATGCCTGCTTTATTTAGTCAATCCTCCAGATTCATGGCATTTAAGGACACAAATAATCATTTCCAAAAATTTCAAACCAGCAAATGTGGAGAGATTATTGTAAACGGACAGTACTGACCACAATAATACAATCTCGACAGTTACATTTCTATAATAGAGATATGATGAAGAAAACAATAGGAGAAAGAGGATGCAATGTGAAAAAAACAGTAGCATAATCTCTGAAATACTGACTCTAAAGAAGAGAGGGAGAGATCATTTACCTTTAACACTTTCTATCAACTTAGGTCTTGGAGGTTTTGATTTGGGAGGAGGTGAGTTGAACCTGAGGTACGGAGACCGTTTGAGCGTGCTCCTGTGTCCCTGATAAATCGGCCGGCCATAGACCTGAGAAAGAAAGTCTTCATCGTGTAACTCCATCCGGGTTTTTGGAAGAACCTGCAAAATAATGTCCAATTTGAACAGGAAGTGGATTACACCACAGCCGGTACATTGCTAGTGACAGAATGTTGGAACTGGATTGCAGATAGTGGGGTTCATATAACTGCTCTTCCATAAAAGCCAAAGGACTGATGTTACGCAAATTGTTCTCTTAACCCAGTGTTTCTCAACCTGGGGGTCGGGACCCCTGGCGGGGTCGCCAAAGATAATCAGAAAACAGTATTTTCTGTTGGTCATGGGGGTTCTGTGTGGGAAGTTTGGCCCAATTCTATTGTTTTTGATTCATGACTCTAGGAATTTAGCAGGATTCTGCATTCTTACCTTATCTGTGAACCTTTGAATGGGTCTTGTTTCAGGCAGAGGCCTTTTTGTCGGTACTCTTGAGGGATGAGATTTCCCCATTTCTCTGCTGACCCTTGCCATCTTGGTGGCTTGTTGCCTTTTGAGGCAGTCGGTCCTTTCCATTTCATCCTAAAGAGAACACGGTACTCTTGAGGGATGAGATTTCCCCATTTCTCTGCTGACCCTTGCCATCTTGGTGGCTTGTTGCCTTTTGAGGCAGTCGGTCCTTTCCATTTCATCCTAAAGAGAACACAGAAATGCTGGACCACACCAACAACCACCATGTCAGACTATACAGAGAAGCCATTGAAATCCACAAGCATGTGGACAATTTCAACAGAAAAGAAGAGACCATGAAAATGAACAAAATCTGGCTACCAGTATTAAAAAAACTCTAAAATTACAACAGCAACAACAGCAGAGAGGAAACAACCAGGCACATCTTAACACCTCTCAACAAAAGATTTTCCCAGGCTCAGCCAGGCCTTCAAATGCTAATGAAGGTGGTCAGTTGAAACATTCACACCTAGCTCCAGCAAAGAAGAGCTCTTTGCACCACCCCAGCCATTCCACAGATATATAAACCCAGTCCTAATTCCAACAGACCTCACTACCTCTGAGGATGCTTGCCATAGATGCAGGCGAAATGTCAGGAGAGAATGCCTCTAGAACATGCCCTATAGCCCGAAAAAACCCACAAGAACCTAGTGATTCCAGCCATGAAAGCCTTCGACAATACATCCTAAAGACAATTTGCAAGAAGAGTTGGGGAAACAATAACTTGGATTGCACCACATGAAGGGTTTCAAGATGCCACTGACCTGCAAATCAGAAGTGACTATAACAACAACAACAACAACAACAATTTATTTATACCCCGCCACCATCACCCAAAGGGACTCGGGGCAGCTTACATGGGGCCAAGCCCAACAACACCTCAGTAAAAACAACAAAGCAATACGCAATATAAAACAATACAATTAATGTAACTCACATATAGACAATATTACACAAAGATTTTAAAACCTATGACTACACTATAAACAGGTAGCCAGGTAAATGATTTCATGATGCCATCTAAGTCATATCACACAAATACAGGCATATCTCAGTTAATGACTTGGATGTGTTCCTGGGCTTTAACAAAAACATTGCTATCAGAGGTAGAAATTTACATGGAAAAAATGATATGTTCCTACACAGAGTAAAATGATTCTAGGCATCTGTTTATCTTCACTTTTATATGTAATCACACAACTGCAACACGACAATCTGGGATAGAGTCCCATTCATTTATTGCATTGTTCATTTTAGACTAAAAAGGTAATGGTTTTCCCCTAACTTTAAGTCCAGTCGTGTCCGACTCTGGAGGTTGGTGCTCGTCTCCATTTCTAAGCCAAAGAGCCGGCACCTCTTTGTGGCCAGCATGACTGTATGGAGCACATTACCTTCCGGAGCAGTACTTATTGATCTACTCGCATTTGCATGTTTTCAAACTGCTAGGTTGGCAGAAGCTGAGGCTAATAGCAGGAGCTCACCCTGCTCCCCAGATTCTAACCTTTTCGTCAGCAAGTTAGCAGCTCAGCGGTGTAACCCACTGTGCTGTCAAGTCCTTTTAGACTATGCATGAACAAACTTGAGCCCTCCAGGTGTTTTGGAATTTAACTCCCACAATTCCTAAAATTAATGCCATTTTTATTTATCGTGTCAGGAGCAAACCAAAACTCTTGTATTGCATTAAAAAAAGACTAACAAACAAACAAAACACAAATTTTTCAGACTTGGTATTCTATTAAATATCCTTTGACCAGTAGCTGGCCTCATGGAGTGCCTCTGGTGTTGCTACAAGCAGGTCCTCCATTGTGCATGAGGCAGGGCTCAGGTTGCATTGCAGTAGGGGGTCTGTAGTTTGCTCTTCTCCACACGCGCATGTCGTGGACTCCACTTTGTAGCCTCATTTGTCGAGTTGGCTCTGCATCTCGTGGTGCCAGAGCGCAGTCTGTTCAGCGCCTTCCAAGTCGCCCAGTCTTTTGTGTGCCCAGGGGGGAGTCTCTCATCTGGTATCACCCATGGATTGAGGTGCTGGGCTTGGGCCTGCCACTTTTGGACTCTCGCTTGCTGAAGTGTTCCAGTGAGTGTCTCTGTAGATCTAAGAAAACTATGTCTTGATTTAAGTCATTGACGTGCTGGCTGATACCCAAACAGGGGATGAGCTGGAGATGTCTCTGCCTTGGTCCTTTCACTATTGGCTGCTACCTTCCAGCGGATGTCAGGTGGTGCAATACCGGCTAAGCAGTGTAATTTCTCCAGTGGTGTAGGGCGCAGACACCCGTGATAATGTGGCATGTCTCATTAAGAGCCACATCCACTGTTTTAGCGTGATGAGATGTGTTCCACACTGGGCATGCATACTCAGCAGCAGAGTAGCATAGGGCAAGGGCAGATGTCTTCACTGTGTCTGGTTGTGATCCCCAGGTTGTGCCATGAATCAGCATTATGGTTAGGTTCTTGTGGGTTTTTTCGGGCTATAGGGCCATGTTCTAGAGGCATTTCTCCTGACGTTTCGCCTGCATCTATGGCAAGCATCCTCAGCGGTGCTTGCCATAGATGCAGGCAAAACATCAGGAGAAATGCCTCTAGAACATGGCCATATAGCCCGAAAAAACCCACAAGAACCTAGTGATTCCAGCCATGAAAGCCTTCGACAATAGCATTATGGCTGTTCATCAGCTAAAGTACTGAACAAGTATCTCCATGCACATTGGTTCCACAGAAAAGCCATAAATGTAATTCAGCACTGAAATGTCTTTCTTTTTTTGGGAAGGACCAGCCAAAGCCATATGAAATTGTTTTGTGGGTGAACTAGCTGTTGTGGCTGAACTAACTGTTAGAATACAGAAATACTCCTAAAGAAGCCAGGAATTCTTTTGCTCCGGTTATAATGCTGGAAGCCATACCTGGATTTCCATGCTGATAGCCTTGATCCATTCATCTACAGTCTTTCTTATTCTTATCTCTTCCAGCACATCCCTAAAGGACAGGAGGAAAAAGTGCATTATAGCATTGGTTCACAGCAAAAGAGCTGTGTCCTCAAGAAATAGGGGAGGAACCTCGTGTCAAATAATTCAATTTACAATCAAAGTCAAAGGCAACCTCCAGCACTGTCCCAGAAGCACTTTATTAGAGTTTGAGACTCTCTGCACATTGCACTTGCCCAGACATCCAACATACCACCTGCCACACCCAGCACTTTTAACCTGTACCCATCACTGGCCTGGCCTGGTTTTTTATTGCGTTTGGTGTAATGTTTTGTTATTGTTATGTTTTAATTGCTGCTTATGTTTTAATTTGCTTTGAATTGTATTGTTATGCTGTTGTTGGTGGCCTTGGCCTTTGTAAGCCGCATTGAGTCCTTCGGGAGATTTTAGCGGGGTATAAATAAAGATAATAATAATAATAATAATAATAATAATAATAATAATAATAATAATAATGAAGAGGAAAAGAGAAAGGAAATAAAGTTACAATCCCTTTTAAAATGGTAATAGGAACTGACAAGACCTCTTGGAAAATGTGTCTTTAGAGGGGAAAGGAAGCATTTAGGAATACTGTGGGAGAGTGTGCCTCATGGGGAGTCCCGGGGGGGGGGGTCCCAAACAAAGTTGCCCCCCACTTTAAAATTTTCCCCTAAGCCAGATGTGGGCAAACTTCAGCCCTCCAGGTGGTTTTGGACTTCAACTCCCACAAAGGAATTAAATTGAATTGGAATGGAATTGTGGGAGCTGAAGTCGAAAACACCTGGAGGGCCGAAATTTGCCCATGCCTGCCCAAAAGAGAATATTGATTGACAGACTGTATGGTTTGGGTTTGGGAGAAGCACACAAATAAAGTGCAAGACATAGTTTTTACATATCACACTTGGGATTTATTATTATTTACAATGCTCATTATTGGAAAGACCTCCACTGCCAGCATGCCATTTGTGAACACTTAATTCATAATGCTCATGATGCTCTCTGGAATAATAGATTTAGCATTTATATGACTCCTGCTGCATCTTTCTATCAATGGAATGAACAAGGCATCTAACTAACAGTAAAGTGCTAAGTGCAAGGTCAATTAAATTTGGAGATAAAAGTTTTTAAAGTAGGACCCTTTATCATAGCTATCACACATTACACTGAGCTAGGAATGGCATCTCTGTGAGTGATCCTCCTACTTTCTTCTGATGCTTTTTTATCTGGTTATTCACTTATATTACACTACGTAACATAGTTTATGTTCCTGGGGTATAAATGTCATTTCTTAAGTGGTTCTATCATAAAAACATGGAAAAGGTTTATTAAACTGCAAAAACTGAGGGACATCCTGCTGCACATTGTGCTATAGTTTTTCAATAAATATCTAATTGAGTCTCCACCAATTCAACATACTTTGTGGCAGCCACAATAATGAAGTTTCTGGTGTATAAGTATTATTTTTAAAGTAATAATAATAATAATAATAATAATAATAATAATACTTTATTTATACCCCGCCACCATCTCCCCAAGGGGACTCGGGTGGCTTACATGAGGCTAAGCCCAACAACACACCAGTAAAACAAAACAGCAAGCAAATAAAACAGCACAATTAATATAACTTACATATAAACAATACCACACAGAGTTGAAAACCTTATGGCCGGGCCAAATAGTAAATAACACTTTCAAACCAGTAACATAACATTGTTCAAATTTTGTAACAGGGTTATTATCATATGTTCTGGAAAACCAAACACTGCCTCAATTGAGACTAACATAGACAAACAAATATTAAGGCAGGGAAAATTTAATATGAGCATAGATGTCATTCTGGCCCTACCAAGAGTTCATTTGTGTCTTTATAGGACCACAAATCTGAACACAACTGAGATATTCTGATGCCTTTTGAATTCCTCTTCTTTATTTCATACTTTCCAACTCCAGGCCTCTGAGTATCACATTCAATACTGCCATTTTTCAAAACTTATATTCTATTTTTCACTTCTAGCCCCAATATATGACCAGAAAAGCGAAGAAATGTTTTAAGGTAAATGTCAATGTCTTCACAAAGAATGCAGAAAAGAGCCTCTCTCAGGTCTCTGATATCTGCAATGTCGGAGGCAAAGACAGACATACAGATCAGGTATCAACGAACAAATTGCAGTACATACTTTTTAAAAAAGTAATAGAAGCAAACCTGTCTGCTGTCAGCTCATCTATAAAGGCATGTAAGGCATTGCCATCCTTGGCACGAATAATGGCCTCCAAATTTTCTTCCAGAAGCTTCTTATTTTTCTGAACAGCTCTCAGGATTTTTTCAGCATCTCTCAAGATGGATTTTGATGCCTTGGTTGACTGAAGAATGGATGACTTGGAAAGATGCTGAAGCTCACAGAGACTTGGGACAACAGGAACTTTCTGTCAAAAGACAAGTACATATATAATTAATGCCACTGACTTTGACAACCCGGGGTATATTAGGTGCTAGGTGAAAAACAGAATATAAATAAAATAAGAGGAGTTTTTGGAAAATAAGGTTACAAGATATTTTTAAATACAAAGAATGAATATATTTTAATAATATAGCATAGGTATTACATTATATGTACACATAATCACCATTCAGTTCAACACATTTTGTCGTCCGTAGAATGAGTTTTTGATGCCTGTGTCATAGAAGTTTCCCTCCGCCTTTTTCAGCCAGTTTGCCATTTCAATTTTCTCCTCCTACTTTTTGGAAAAGTGTTTCCACCAAGGTGTTCCTTCAATTTAGTGAACAGATAGTCACTGGGTGCAAGATCGGGGATGTGAGAGGGGCGGCTTACAACATCCCAACCAAATGACGTTAACTCTTGTGTTGCATGAGTGGTGTGCAGACACGCATTGTCATGAAGGAAACAGACTCCCACCATCAGCATCCCACGACGTTTATTGTTGATGGCTCTGCTAATTTTCTTCATGGTTTCACAATATATTCTGTACCCATTTTGTCACATGCTGTCTTGACATTACGTCCTCTCCATAAACTGAAGCGATTTCACGATGAATCGCAGTGGCGTTCATGCTCTTAGCATTTAGGTATTAGGTATTATAGTGCAAACTTGACACTTGGAGGGAAACAGAACGAGGACACTCATCTCTAACCTTCACCACCACGCCAGCTGATGAGCTACTGGCACTGCTCGTTTGCTTCCGCTGGCTTCTCGCTACACAGCAGTGATACCAACTTCCCCAGAGAAAATTCCCCACAAGAGCTATGCGCCTTGTAACCTTACTTTTCGGATAACCCTCATAAATATTGCCTTTCTAAATACAGGCTTCATTCCTGTTACTATGTAATAAAGATGTTATTACCTTCCACCCATCCCTACGACTGACAAATAAAGACAAGAAGAAAACGGTAAAGAAGACAGAAAACGTTATCTTAAAACAGTGGTCATCTTACAATCTATTTTGTCCTCCAAAACAAAACAAAAATGCTGTCTATTGCCTGTCAACATCTTCTGGAATACAACTGGAAAGGGCACATTGTAAATGGGCATGGAAAACAATGCCAAAACCAATAATAATAATAATAATAATAATAATAATAATAATAATAATCTTTATTTATACCCCGCCACTATCTCCCCAAGGGGACTCGGGGCGGCTTACATGAGGCCAAACTCAACAACACATCAGTAAAAACAAAACAGCAAGCAAATAAAACAGTACAATTAATATAACTCACATATAAACAATAACACAGAGAATTTAAAACCTTATGGCCAGACCAGATGTAATAAATATTTTTTTTAAAGTAAATACTGAGCATGTACAGAGGTAGGATGTATCTAAGCAGGAGGGTTTTAAAAGATAATGTAGGGATCACAATATACACAAAAATACCGAAATCTCATTGAACTCACTATTGATACAGTTGCTGCAAGTCAAAGCTGACATGATGGGAAACAACAGAAACAGAAACAATAAAAAGTAGTCAAGAAAGAAAAAGGAAGAAAAAGCTTAGAAGGTTGGGTTTCAAAAAGACAGCAAAAGAAAGTTCCAGGTAAAGGTTCTTGTGGAGCATGTGCCACACCATTTGGCAAGTGAGAAAGCCCTCTCCTTGCTTGGTCTGTGCCTGTTGTACCTCAGCTGGTGGAGGCATGGGAAGAAAAGCCTCTGATGATGGCACCAACGAAACAGAAGACTGAGACTGAGGCAGGCGATCCTTCACTTGGACTACTTCTCCCGGGTGTGCAGTGGTCTACAATTTAACACGAACATTAGTAAGCATGTCATAGGAAAAATGATAACACTGCTCATTCTTAAGGCAGGAGTATCTAACTCATTTCCAGTTAGGGCAACATCCACTTTATGGTTGTCTTCAAACGGCCATTGAATCAATGGGTGGAGAATCTGTGGATACAGAGGGCCAACTCTAATATTGTTTTACACAGAAGTCAGTGCTCTTTAGTTTTTAAGGCTAGTCTGGGTCCCCAGATGTTACTGAATGACATCTCCCATCATTTAGAAAATTACAAATCAAAATGTTCATTATTTAGAAAATAACAAATCAAAATGCATCAGTGCTCTATTTGAGTCACTTTAAAATGGATATAGGACATTTTTTTACTGATGAAGACTCAAAGGCCCTGGAATTCTGTGACAATTAGCAATAATAATAATAATAATAATAATAATAATAATAATAATAAATTATTTGACACGAAACCTTCATAAACTTGTTTATATCCGACTTCCATTCCTTTGCATCCTGTAAGGCAAAAAAAATAAATAAAAATCAGGTGTTACATTGATGCCAAAGTTACAATAATATACTACGACTACTTCTGAATATTGACCAATTCCTTGGTCCTTTTCCTTGTTTATTGAAACATCTCTTTGAAAAACCGTTCATTCCTGTGGATACCAGTGTGGAGTATATGAAAACCCATTTCCTTATTTAACATTTTACGAAGCCTAATATCACTGACTACTTGCTTACTTAGACCCCTTCTACACTGCCATATAAAATCCAGATTATCTGCTTGAACTGGATTATATGGCAGTGTAGACTCAGATATTCCAGTTCAAAGCAGATAATGTGGATTATCTGCTTTGATAATCTGGATTATATGGCAGTGTAGAAGGGGCCTTAGAGAAGGAAGTACGTTCGACATAAAATGAGTCAAATCAATGTTATTAAAATAATTACAAAACGAACACTCTGCATTAAAGTATGTACCAAATATTTAATGGTTCTCAATATTCAGGACAATTCAGGAAAGACTGTTTACAAAAAAGAGGAGAGTAGAGTGGACCCTTCAGATCTGTGGAGATTTGGTTCTAGGAAATACAAAAAAAACCCATGGATGGTCATGCCACATATTATTTAATGGGTTCAGCATGTCTGTGTTCATGTGACCACTATTTAATAATATGGGGCATGATGATTTACTGTCAGTGGAATTCACAGATCCAGAGGTACTACTGTGTGTATATATAGTCTTCGACATTAAGAGGGGTTTGAGGCATGGGATGCCCATGAAAAAAGGAAAAATCAAAACAAACTTCTCTAAATGGAACAATATCAGCCAGTTTCCAATCTCCCCTTTTTGGGCAAAGTCCTGGAACGTGTGGTGGCTTCACAACTCCAGGTATTCTTGGAAGACACGGATTATCTGGATTCGGCACAGTCTGGCTTTAGGCCGGGACATGGAACTGAAACAGTCTTGGTCACCTTAGTAGATGATCTTCGCCGGGAACTAGACAGGGGGAGTGTGTCCCTGTTGGTTCTGCTGGACCTCTCAGCGGCCTTCGATACCGTCGACCACGGTATCCTTTTGGGACGCCTCAGGGATATGGGACTTGGAGGTACTGTTTTCCAGTAGCAGGTTCGCAGCTTGGGAGTGATCCTAGATTCATCACTGAGCCTAGAACCCCAGGTCTCAGCAGTGGCCAGGGGAGCTTTTGCACAATTAAAACTTGTGCGCCAGATGCACCCGTACATTGGGAAGTCTGACTTGGCCATTGCTCTACATGGGGCTGCCTTTGAAGATTGCCTGGAAGTTTCAAATAGTCCAACGGTCAGCAGCCAGATTGCTCACTGGAGCGGCGTACAGGGTGCATACAACTCCTCTGTTACACCAGCTCCACTGGCTGCCAATCTGCTACTGAGCACAATTCAAAGTGCTGGTTTTAACCTTTAAAGCTCTAAATGGTTCTGGCCCAGACTACATGTCCGAACGTATCTCCTGCTAAGAATCATCACAAAGTTTAAGATCATCTGGAGAGGCCCTGCTCTCGATCCTACCACCGTCGCAAACGCGATTGGTGGAGACGAGAGACAGGGCCTTCTCAACAGTGGCTCCCCGTCTGTAGAATTCCCTCCCCAAAGACATCAGATTGGCCACCTCCCTCCTGTCCTTTAGAAGAAAATTCAAGACTTGGCTGTGGGACCTTGCGTTTGACCTTTGAATAGAGGCTGGTAAGAAGAAAACATAAGCAATTTCAAAGTGACCATGAATTGACCCCAGGCCCAGATTTTAATTGGTGTGTTTTTAACAACTGTTTATTTAATGTTTTGTTTTAATGAATTTGTTGATTGTTTTTATCATTGTGATGGCACCGAATGGTGCTTGCTGTGAGGCCACCCTGAGTCCCCCCTCGGGGGTGAGAAGGGCAGGGTACAAGTATATGAAATAAATAAAATAAAATAAACATGTCTAGGTCCTTCAGTATGATTCTATGGTCAATTTCCAGTCACAATTTCATGCTGGAGAAGATGTCTAGGAAGAAGGTTGTTTCTTTTGTTTTTGTTTGTTTGTTTGTTTGCATGTAGCACTGCGCTTCTAAACTGTGGGTCCTGACCCCAATGGGGTCTCCTTTAGCTCAATGCTGGGGTCAATAAAAATTTGGCAGCAGTAAAAGATTTCTGAATGCCACCCCTTTACACAAACCTGTCTGCAACAAGATGCTGTGTTTACAAGGGATTCTGGAGGAAATGCTTCAGCCATACTCCACAAAAGGAAAATCGGTCTATTTAAGCAAGGCTTGCAAATACTGATTTATCACACTATGTAACCCATTTTTGTTCCTGGGTTATAAATGACATTTCCTGATTGGTTCTATCATAAAAACATGGAGAAAGTTTACTGAACTGTCAAAACTTTGTTTTTGCGGGAAGGACATCCTGCAGTACATTTTACTACAATTTTTCAGTGAATATCTCATTGAGTCTCAATCAATTCAACATCGTTTCTGGACACAAAAACAAAGTTTCTGGAGTATAACAACTACTTTCATAGTAAGTTATGCATAATTAAACAGGAAATAACACTTTCAAACCAGGAACAATTTTTTTTCAAATTTTGCGGCATAGTGTTATCAGTAGATGTTTGACTTTACACCTATTTTATATACTTAGGGCTATGTAAAAAAAATTCAGATGGAAAGTGTACGCAAGTGGAAAAAGTTGAAGAAGTCCTGGCATACAGGGAAGTGGTGGAAATGGCAGGATATATAGTAATCAGCAAACCATCAAATCCACAAAAGTGGAGGGAAGATTGTATCTCAGTTCTTCCTTACAACAGTCCTGTGTCGTATGTATGGCTAACAGACATTGACTTGTCCAAGACTGTTGCAGTGAGAGTCACAGCCAACTTGACTGGTACATCTGGCTACTGGAAACTGTTTTTAAACTGCATAAATCAGAGTTCATACACAGGAGCTCCTGGTGGCACAATGGGTTAAACCTTTGTGCTGGCTGGACTGCTGACCAAAAAATCGGCGGTTCAAATCCAGGGAGTGGGGTGAGCTCCTCCACCTGTGAGCTCCAGCTTCTCATGCAGGAACATTAGAGAACCCTCCCACAGGATGGTAAAACATCCAGGTCCCCTCAAGGTCCTTGCAGACGGCCAATTCTCTCACACCAGAAGCAATGTGCAGTTTCTGAAGTCACTCTTGACACACACACACACAAAATCAGAGGTCAAAGGGGTTTGCCAATTCATAACCACTACATACTATCTGCACAATTATTCTAGTTTAAGGAATGTCTCTGTCTTGGATTTTGAGGCTGCAAAATTAATACCTCTGCACATCCAGATGCTTGGATTCTGGTTTATAGAACTTTTCAACTTCTCCCACCATAAATTATTTCAGCAATTCCCAGTTATCTTTTGCCTCACCTGCAGGATGTCATGCATTTCCCTCTTCAGTTGTCCCAAATCACGGAGCACGTCATCCGCTTTCTGAACAGTCCTCTCAACCGGGTTACTTTTAAATGCACAGAAAGGCTCTGGCTCCTGGACACTGGATCTGCTAAGAATAATATTTTAAAAACACTCACAAATGGGAGAAAGAAAACATTTTTATGAAGCTGATTAGATTAAAGGGGTGCTAAATACAGCTGAACCAGCACCACTTGCAAATAATTGTTGGAGAATCAAGATAAAATCCACTACAGTTGTGTAGCTGCTTATGGCTTGCATTGCTTAAATCGATGACTCCCAACCTGTGGTCTATGGACTACCAGTGGTCCACAAGAATGAAAATATGGTCCGCGGCCTCACCATTACTACACCACTGTCTCAAAACCACTACTTCAACCAGAGAAATCAGCCAGAGCAGAGCACCTGATGAACCAACCTGGACAGCATATTATTTGAGAACACAGAAATGCTGGACCACTCTCACAACCACCATGTCAGACTACACAGAGAAGCCATTGAAATCCACAAGCATGTGGACAATTTCAACAGAAAGGAGCAAACCATGAAAATGAACAAAATCTGGCTACCAGTATTAAAAAACTCTAAAATTACAACAGCAAAACAACAGAGAGTAAACAATCAGGCACATCAAATCACTCTCAACAAAAGATTCCCCCCAGGCACTTCCAAGCCATTACATGCTAATCAAGGTGGTCAGTTGAAACATTCACACCTAGCTCCAGCAGACAAAAGTCCTTTGTCCCACCCTGGTCATTCCACAGATATATAAACCCATTTTCCTACTTTTCCAACAGACCTCACTACCTCTGAGGATGCTTGCCATAGATGCAGGCGAAACGTCAGGAGAAAATGCCTCTAGAACATGGCCATATAGCCCGAAAAAACCTACAACAACCCAGTGATATATGGTTTTCTGTGGGCAAGCAGATGGTGACTACTGGATGGCATATGTTTTGTATCAGAAACTAGAGCTGATGTGGTCTATTCAATGCAGTTTTCTGAATCAGCACCCCAAATAACCAAACCAAATCTAAAGTTGACCAAAAACTGATTTGTGACCTATTTGGTACTAATGTTGGAAAGTGGTCCCCAGTCAAAGTGGTCACTGGTCAAAACAAGGTTGGGAACCACTGGTGTAAATCTACAAAGGAGCACCTGTTCCCTCTAAACAAATTGCAGTAGCAACATACTTTTTTGCATTAAGTTGGCAGGCTTTGTTACCCTTTTTCTGCACATTTATCAAAAATAATTTTAAAAATCTATATGCACACATACATACAAAAACATATGAATTTTTGACAATATTTCCAAACATCTATACAGTAATTGTTCCTAATTATACCATTCTCTCTTCCTCCCCATCCCACTGTAGTGACTTCCCATCCTTTGGGTTGAAGACAATCATGTATTTTCTTCCTAGTGAAATATTTTTCCATTCTTCCTTCCAACATAATTATTTTTTTAAATTCTATGCAAAAGTGCTAACAGATTAAGTTACAAAGCATTTTATTTATTATTATTTATTTACAGTATTTATATACCGCTTTTCTCACCCCGAGGGGGACTCAAAGGGGTTTACACATAGATAATGGCAAAAATTATTTACAGTATTTATATACCGCTTTTCTCACCCCTAGGGGGACTCAAAGCGGTTTACACATAGATAATGGCAAAAATTCAATGCCTTACAACTACAATAGTAAAACCACACTTTAAACATAAATCATATTAAAAACAGTACATCATCAAATATCAAAACAGTTATTAAAACCATAAAACAATCTCATCAGTCAAGTCGCCATTCCAGTCCTTGTCCCACTAAAAGCTGCATACATCTATTGTCCGAAGGCCTGGTCCCAGAACCATGATTTTAATTTTTTTTAAAGGTCAGGAGCGAGGGAGCAGATCTTACCTCCTTTGGGAGTGTGTTCCATAGGCGGGGGGCCACAGCCAAGAAGGCCCTGCTCCTCCTCCTCGTCCCCGTCAACAGCATTTGCGCTGTGGACAGGAGCATGGCATCCCCAGATGATCTTAAATTGCGAGGTGGGACGTAGGAACAGATGCATCAGCTGGGCCTGAACCATATTTTTGGCACTGTCTACTTTTTAAAAATTGGGCTTCACCTTATAAAGCTTGAATCAACACTCTTACCACTCTCTTTCAAAAGGCCACAGCACTCCATTGTTCTTTGCTGGCTCTTTCAAAGAAGATGTCTCCTGGCTTAATGGGATTTCTTGAGAATTCAAAATTTGTTCAAGTAATTTTCCTCCACCTAAGAAGGAAAAAGTCACACTATAATTACACAAGACTCCGAATGTGAGAGCATGTATGTGTGTATACGCACTCACACATTTAAGCAGTATGTTGCTAGTTTCCATTCAAGAACAGCTGCTAAATTTCAAGGCATACTTTTACAATAACTTGGTACAGGTCAAGTATCCCTTCTCCAAAATAGTTACGGCCAGAAATGTTTTGGATTTTGGATATGTTTAAAAAATGTGAAGTCTTTGCATGTATGTGCATAATAATAATAATAATAATAATAATAATAATAATAATATAAATAAATAAATATACTATAATAAATATAACATAAATTGATTGTTTAATTGATATATCATCAGCCCACCTCGGTTGGGATTGAACGTTTACTTTATACTTTTTACTGTATTTATATTTGAATTGTTCAATTGGTATGTCATGTTTATTACTGTATGTTTAAATTGATATGCTAATTGTTTAAATTGATACATCATGTTTATTATTATACGTGTAATGCGTCTCACCCATTGGGGTGAGAAAGGCAGGGGTATAAATGTATAATAATAATAATAATAATAATAATAATAATAATATAATAAATATTTATTATTTAGCTGTATACATTATATATATGCACAATAAAATATTATAAAATAATAAATAAATAAATAAATAAAAGTTTTAAATTGGGTGATGAGATATCTTGGAAATGGGACCCACATCTAAACAAAGTATTAATTTACGTTTTATATTTACTTTATACATATAGATTGAAGGTATTTTTATACAATATTTTAGGAATTGTGGGAGTTGAAGTCCAAAACACCTGGAGGGCTGAGGTTTGTCCTTACCTGCTTCAGTTGGTACATCCATGTAAACAAAGAGGCCCTGGATAACTGTGAACCTTTTTGTCTCTTACCTACAGCTGTTCCATAAGCTGGCTGGAGCACATTTTCTTTTTCCCCAACAAAGGGCTCCCTCTTGGACATTTTCTGGGAGATTTTCGCATCTCTGGAGACGGGCACTGGAGCATAGCGCCGCGGGGCTGGCGTGTTCAGGGGGGACTTCTGCCTATGAACAGCGTGGCTTCCAAAATGCCTAGAACAGGCTAGAAAGAAAGATGAATTACAAATTTGCTGATGAAAAGAATGCATATTAA
>NW_026844366.1:10741532-10763442 GCF_025583915.1 Anolis sagrei ordinatus | reverse complement strand
TTGAGAACCACTGGTCTAGATGATCTAAGACTACAACACCCAGTGTTTAACCACTGGTCTAAAGTTTATGGCGAATATAATCCAAACAATCTGGAGAAAGCTCCAAATTATCTACCTCAAAGCTTGAATGAATCACTATATAGAGTACTTCAAAGGTGAGAGTTAGTCAAAAAGGGATTCAAAGGAAGAGGGGATATTTGCTCTTCGAATGACGATGTAGCTTCATTTCAGTACACTGCTTTTGACAAATATCAGGGTTTGCATGTTTGCCTTTTCTGCTGTGATCCACCATGGATGTGAAAGACCATGTGAAAGACATCATGGGGCACTCAATTCTTTGTACCCTCAAGATGTGACTGGACAGATCTAGTGCTTTAGAACCATTTGAAGAGATTAATACTTTGTTCCAAGTGGTCATACTTACCGCTGTTTGAATACAGCTCTTACAGCCTCCTTCTGCCCAGCATCATACTGGGAGATAAAAATGTCAACTGCTGTAGAATAAAAGGAAAATAAACTATTGTTATTGTGCCTCCCAGTCATTTCTGACAGTGGTGATGCCAAGGCCACCAATTCACTTTTGGCAAGATCTGTTCAAAAGGGCTTTGTCATTGCCTTCCTTTGATACTCAAATCTTCCAAGATAAAGATTTTACTCTGTGTTATCACTGTGATTGTAACTGAACCAATGACTGAACCACATTATGTGTTTTATCATTTGGATGAACACTTAGTCTGGACTGATAACCCAACTCTTTTTTTCCCAACAATTTGTTGATTCAGACTCAGTTCAACTCTTTTGGAATCTCCAGCAGAAATAAGGATGCATTCTCATGCATACATTATATTACCTTTTTGTTTAGCTGCTTCTTCTTTCACTTCTGAAGGAACATGTACTGCAGTTTCCTGGAAACAAACCTATTGGAGGGATGGAGAAGAAAACCATGAAAGAAGCTTCCATTCTACAAACCACACACAGGACAGCATCTTGTCTCTTTCTGGACAAGACACATGGAATAATCCTATGCTTGCATGCCGGCATGGCATAAGGGTTTGAGCAATGGACTAAGACTCTGGAAACCAGAAAGGTGGACAGAGAGGGTTTGCATCTCTGCTCAGCCATGGTGACCTTCAGCAAGTCACACACTTTCAACCCCATTATAGGTTTACCTGAGGGTAGCCGCAAGTTGAAATACATCACCAACACAACCTATTGGAAATAAGCCTATGAAACACCACCTGTATGTCAAAGAAAACGAATGCACTTACTTCTGGAATCCCCTGTTGTGTCTGTTCATCTTTTCCAGATGATGGCAGCTGTTCTGAATCTCTGGCAAAATATTTGCTTAGATCACCTAGAAGAAATGTTAATTTACTATATGATCTGTCTATGGATTAACCTGAGGAAACCTGAGAATTGAATGCTTTTTGCATACATGTTTAGCATAAGAAGCAACTACACATATCGTGCCTAGTGTTAGCATAAACTATTAAAGCCCCCACATTGGCAGTCTTTAGGAGGAGCCTGAAAACATGGCTGTTCCAGTGTGCCTTCCCTGAATAAAGGAAACAATGCCCTGCTCTGATTAATTCCCTACAAAATATCCTCAGAGTACTTTAACTACCCATTGGGTTGCTCTCCCTACACTGTACTTTAATACCCCCCTGCTTAGATACATCCTACCTCTGTTCATGCCCAAAGTTTATTTTAAAATTTTAATTTATTACATCTGGCCCAGCCATAGGTTTTAAAATTTTTTTTGTGTTATTGTCTATATGTGAGTTATATTAACTGTATTATTTTATTTGATTACTGCTTTGTTGTTTTATTGATGTGTTGTTGGGCTTGGCCTCATGTAATCTGCCCTGAGTCTTCTTGGGGAGATGGTGACAGGGTATAAATAAAGTTTTATTATTATTATATTATTATTAAATGTCTAGACAAGCATTGGAACAATGCAGCTGTAATTAATTTAGTTAAACAACATAGACTCAGTAGAACTGATCTGATTAGGAGTAACAATTCAATTTAGGGCCAAGTATCACACGTATCCCCTCAGAGAGCCTCCCACAAGACTCCTTATGCATTCATAAAAACTCATTGAAAGGCCGTATTATGCTAGCTGCAATTTAAGTTTTACATATAATTGCTCTTGACACTGGAAATTCAAGATGTTTTGCTCCTTTAGCACTCAACTGCCACACACTATTCAAGCACACTTGAGAAACGATTTTCTACAAATTGGTCTTTCCAGGAGTTGTAATAATTTATTTATTTGTTATTAATTTATTTACATCATTTCTACCCCAGAGGGGACTCAAGGTGGTGTACAAATCCGGCAAAAATTTAATGCTGCACAGATAAATAATAAAACATATCTAATCAAAATATAAAGCAATCTAAGCATATAAGCAATTAAAATACATATCAATCAATCAAACAGATTAAAAACCATTTAAAATGCTGAGTCATGATTTCATATCCATAACAATAATAATAATAATAATAATAATAATAATAATAATAATTGAATTTCTTGTTTGGCACAAACTGCCAAACAAGGAAAACAGAAACAAACTAGAAGTGATCAGAAGTTTATTTATTTATTTATAGCATTTATATTCGCCCTTCTCACTCTGAAGGGGACTCAGGACAGATCACAGAACACATACACGGCAAACACTCAATGCCATTTGAGATCCAGGACAGACAGACAGACAGATAGCGGTATTATGTGGGCATTTTTCCCAACTTCAGCATCCTGGAGGTTGTCCTCAATTTCGGCCATGGAGGGGGTGATGTTGCTCCATCCTCTATGACAAAGAGCCCTTGGTCACAGACTTCCTCCTTTATTTTGATTGCCAGCATTTTCTGGTACTTCCTTTTTATGGTGCCATAAAATACCTCCCCACTTAAGCACTGTCTAATTTTTCTACTCACAGCTCACAGCTGTTATGGAACTGCTTAGGTGGACAGTAAGCTGGGCTGAAGGTCAGGTGCTCACCCTGAGCCGGGCTTCAAACTGCCAAGCTTTCGATTGGTAAGATCTATTGCTGCTGGTGATTAACCAGCTGTGCTATAGCCTGGCCCACTTTTGGTTTTGGATAACAAGGCATTTTAAATGAATACATCTAGATATATAAAAATGCTCTGTGCGTAATGAGTACCTTAAAAACAAAAGAACCAATGAACGAAATCACACCAAATTTGTCAACAAAACGTCTCACAACACAAGGAGTGACCATCACTCAAAAAATTATGATTTTGTCATTTGGGAGTTGTAGTTGCTGGGATTTATAGTTCACCTACAATCAAAGAGCATTCTGAACTCCATTAATGATGGAATTGAACCAAACTTGGCACACAGAACTCCCATGACCAACAGAAAATACTGGAAGGGTTTGGTGGGCATTGACCTTGAGTTTGGGAGTTGTAGTTCACCTACATCCAGAGAGCACTGTGGACTCAAACAATTATGGATCTGGACCAAACTTGGCACAAGCACTCAATATGCCCAAATATGAACACAGATGGAGTTTGGGGGAAATAGACCTTGACATTTGGGATTTGTAGTCACTGGGATTCACAGTTCACCTACAATCAAAGAGCATTCTGAACCCCATGAACAACAGAATCGGAGCAAACTTCCCACACAGAACCCCCATGACCAACAGAAAATACTTAAGGCCATCCAATCCAACTCCCTTCATCAGGGCAAGAAAACGTAATCAAAGCCCTCCTGACAAATAGCCATCTAGCCACAGATAGATAGATATAATTCATACACACAGAGATATAATATCATAGATTTGAAAGGGACTCTTATGTTCATAATTGTCCTTAAAGAAGGACAATGATATGTTGCATGTTCCAGAGTGGGCAAACCAGACACTCTCCACATCAACACTGACAAAGAAACAGCAAGAAATACTGTTTACCCACAAGCATAAAGAAATTACATATATTAGAAACCAACATTTTCTCATTATTTTATTTTCCAGATCAACAGACTGGGCCACAGCAACGCGTGGCAGGGGACAGCTAGTATATGTATATATTTCAAACTCTGCAGCGAAAGTTCTCAAGAACTATTTAAAAGATGAATCACCATTCCTGTGGGTTTCCATAAAGGGCCAATTCACCATTTTTGGCAGAGCTGAAGGAAGCTATAATAGCAATCTTTGAGTGGTTACACTTTCCCTGCCCTGAACTAGACCCACAGCACCCGAAAGGGGGTGTTGCCCCTCTTTCCAAGAGGTGTGGGATATAAAAGGAGAAAGTAGAGTAAGCAAAGGCCGAGACCAAATCAGATGGAGCAAAGAAAGATGGGAAGGGGACATTTATAATACTCAACATGTGGAAGGCATTCACAGTCAACTGAACTTCTGACCTCTAAAAGATTTGGACTTATACAATACTAACAAATGTACCTTCTGTGGTGCCTTCAGACGTTTCTGTTGTTGTCTTATGAGATTCAGGTTTGTTTGCCATCAGGGCTGGTGGAATATAAACTCCATCATCCTTTGCAGAGAACACCAGAGGATGGGGCGGAGCTATTTCCCGAAGCCTTTTCACAGAGATGGAGACCTTCTTCTTAGCACAAGCAGCAGGCTTGCCATCCGAAGGCAGTGCTGGCTGAGTGTCAAGATGTTTCTTCTTCATGTGGAAGTTGGGAAAGATAAGGTTGTTGACAGCAGAGGAACTAATCAAAGGATCTTCAGCCAGCAGTCCTTTCCAATCACATTAGCAGCTCACAGCCAACGTTTCAGCTCTTGCTCCTTTTAAGCAAAGCACAAAACTAGTTGATGGACTATTGAAACACAAGATTAGTTGATGCAATTAAAAGGTAACAGAAAAGAAAAGAAGAACATGGAGGAATAGGCATGATTCAAACCCCATGCTACGGTTACTGCTTATTATTATGACAATAATAAACACAAGATTATGCTCAAGTCACACTCATGTCACCAAAAGGCCTACAACAGAACATCCCTGGGTGATAGTATGATAGCTGGGTTCGGAAGCTCCGAGCGATACACACATTCCGCAAAGGCGGTTGTAAATAAGGGAAGAGGAGAGCGGCACACTGAGGGTGGGAATATACTTCAAAGTTGTATTTGGTGGAAGAATAGAAAGGAGGGGAGGGTTAGGATAAGGTTTAGGGTAAAGTTTAGGGTTTGGGGTAGGGTAAGGGTAAGGATTAGGGTTAGGATTAGGAGTAAAGTTTAGGTTTAGGGGTTAGGGTAAGGTTTAGGATTAGGATAAGGGTTTTACCATTAAATAACTCTTACATTCCTGCTATAATATCTGTGTTTTGTTCTGCGTTGCGCAAACAGAGCTCCCGAAGGAGCGAAGCGGAAACAGCGTAACGCTCAGAGCTTCCAGACCCAGCTTCTTGATTTTGTCGAAGGCTTTCATGGCCGGAATCACTGGGTTGTTGTAGGTTTTTTCAGGCTATATGGCCATGTTCTAGAGGCATTCTCTCCTGACGTTTCGCCTTCATCTATGGCAAGCATCCTCAGAGGTAGTGAGGTCTGTTGTGGAACACACCTCACCACGCTAAAACAGTGGATGTGGCTCTTAATGAGACATGCCGCATTATCAAGGGGTGTCTGCGCCCTACACCACTGGAGAAATTACACTGTTTAGATGGTATTGCACCACCTGACATCCGCCGGGAAGTAGCAGCCAATAGTGAAAGGACCAAGGCAGAGACATCTCCAGCTCATCCCTTGTTTGGGTATAGCCAGCACGTCAATGACTTAAATCATGAAATAGTTTTCTAAGATCTACAGAGACACTCGCTGGAACACCTCAGCAAGCGAGAGTCCAAAAGTGGCAGGCTCAAACCCAGAACCTCAATCAATGGCTGATACCAAATGAGAGACTCCCCCCTGGGCACACAGAAGACTGGGCGACTTGGAAGGCGCTGAACAGACTGCACTCTGGCACCACGAGATGCAGAGCCAACCTTAAGAAATGGGGCCACAAAGTGGAATCCATGACATGTGAATTGCTGATTGGTAATTTATGGATAATGTGTTAAGTCAATTGTTATATGTTGTATGGAACCACTGCTGTTTCTACTGTTTTTACTGTTTGTGAACCGCTGTGAGTCGCCTTCGGGCTTGAGATACAGCGTTATATAAGCAAAGTAAATAAATAAATAAATAATAAATAAGAGCAAACCACTGACCACCTGCTGCAATGCAACCTGAGCCCTGCCACATGCACAATGGAGGACCTCTTGCGGCAACACCAGAGGCACTCCAAGTGGCCAGATACTGGTCAAAGGACATTTAATCAACTACCAAGCTTGCAAATTCTGTGTTTCGTCTGCCTGTTTGCTTTTGTTTAAAATGTAATACAAATGTCTGGTTGCTGATGACACGATAAATAAATATCCCCAGAGGTAAGGTCTGACCTCACTACCTCACTAGATCAGACCTCACAACTTCTGAGTATGCTTGCCATAGATGCAGGTGAAACGTCAGGAGAGAATGCCTCTAGAACATGGCCATATAGCCCGAAAAAAAACCTACAACAACCCAGTTTCATACTATTACCCATACCTGAATACTGCAGTTTGAAACTGTATGATGTGGTCAGTGTAGACTCGTAAAATGTAGTTCAACATAGTTAAACTGCATTATATGGATCCACACTGACCATACAACACAGTTTCGAGCTGCATTATATGGCAGTGTAGATAGGACCGCTGTGAGTTTTCCGGGCTGCATGGCCATGTTCCAGAAGGCAGGAAGAAGACAGTCTTTGAACTCTCTGCCCCGAAGTGTGGTGGAGGCTCCTTCTTTGGAAGCTTTTAAACAGGGGCTGGATGGCCATCTGTCAGGGGTGATTTGAATGCAATATTCCTGCTTCTTGGCAGGGGGTTGGACTGGATGGCCCATGAGGTCTCTTCCAACTCTTTGATTCTATGATTCTCTCCTGACGTTTCGCCTGCATCGATGGCAGGCATCCTCAGAAGTAGCGAGGTCAGACCTCACTACCTCTGAGGATGCTTGCCATAGATGCAGGCGAAATGTCAGGAGAGAACGCCTCTAGAACATGGCCATATAGCCCGAAACAACCTACAACAACCCAGTTTCATACTATTACCCATACCTGAATGCTGCAGTTTGAAACTGCATCATGTGGTCAGTATAGACTCGTAAAATGTAGTTCAACATAGTTAAACTGCATTATATGGATCTACACTGACCATACAATGCAGTTTCGAGCTGCATTATATGGCACTGTAGATAGGGTTGCTGTGAGTTTTTCTGGCTGCATGGGCATGTTCTAGAAGTCAGGAAGCAGCCAGTCTTTGAAGCTGCAAGCCATGTATAAATATGTGAGAGGAAGCCACAGGGAGGAGGGAGCAAGCTTGTTTTCTGCTTCCCTGGAGACTAGGACACAATGGAACAATGGCTTCAAACTACAAGAGAGGAGATTCCATCTGAACATGAGGAAGAACTTCCTGACTGTGAGAGCCGTTCAGCAGTGGAACTCTCTGCCCCAGAGTGTGGTGGAAGATCCTTCTTTGGAAGCTTTTAAACAGAGGCTGGATGGCCATCTGTCAGTGATTTGAATGCAATATTCCTGCTTCTTGGCAGAATGGGGTTGGACTGGATGGCCCATGAGGTCTCTTCCAACTCTTTGATTCTATGATTCTATGCTAATCAAGATGGCTAATTGCAACATTCACAGCTAACTCCAACAGACAAGAGTTCTTTCTCCCACCCTGGACATTTATTCCACAGGTATATAAACCCCACTTGCCTAGTTTCCAGACAGACCTCACAATCTCTGAGGATGCCTGCCATAGAATCATAGAATCAAAGAGTTGGAAGAGACCTCATGGGCCATCCAGTCCAACCCCATTCTGCCAAGAAGCAGGAATATTGCATTCAAATCACCCCTGACAGATGGCCATCCAGCCTCTGTTTAAAAGCTTCCAAAGAAGGAGCCTCCACCACACTCCGGGGCAGAGAGTTCCACTGCTGAACGGCTCTCACAGTCAGGAAGTTCTTTCTCATGTTCAGATGGAATCTCCTCTTGTAGTTTGAAGCCATTGTTCCGCGTCCTAGTCTCCAGGGAAGCAGAAAACAAGCTTGCTCCCTCCTCCCTGTGGCTTCCTCTCACATATTTATACATGGCTATCATATCTCCTCTCAGCCTTCTCTTCCTCAGGCTAAACATGCCCAGCTCCTTAAGCCACTCCTCATAGGGCTTGTTCTCCAGACCATTTCCTCCTCCTCCCTGTGGCTTCCTCTCACATATTTATACATGGCTATCATGTCTCCTCTCAGCCTTCTCTTCTTCAGGCTAAACATGCCCAGCTCCTTAAGCCGCTCCTCATAGGGCTTGTTCTCCAGACCCTTGATCGTTTTAGTCGCCATAGATGTGGGAGAAACGTCAGAAGAGAATGCTTCTGGAACATGGCCATGCAATCCAATGATTCCAGCCATGAAAGCCTTCGACAACACAAAGAATTACATAAAGAAGTAATTACAAGAAAATACTTATTGAATTATGCCTCCACAAGTACTGCCCACCTTCCTTTTTGTTCCCCTGGTAGGTACCCCTCTGCTCTGGGTTGCCCAGCAGCCTCTAACCGGAAGCCTCGGTCGCTATGGTAACAGCAGGCAGGGCTCCCGCCACTTCCAAACCGACCTGCATGCTTTGCTTTCCCAGTCCAAGACAAGCCGCGCATGCGCAGTTGCTTTCCCAATTCAAGACAAGCCGCGCATGCGCAGTTCTAGATTTCCTATTACAAAGGCTTGGGTTGGAAATGCGCATGCGCACCTTCCAATTCCGTTCCTTTCTTGATAGTCGTCCGGGTGGAAACCGGGACCCTTTAAGGCGATGCACCCCCACGTGGTCGATGGAAGGAAGGAAGGATCCGCAGCCATTACAAGAGAAAGGTGAGAAGCAAGCAAGCAAGCCAGGAGGGAAGGTTTTAGGAGTTGATTCTTTGTGCTAGAAGTATTAAACGGGGAAGGGTTATAGCAGGCCCCTTCTACACTGCCATACAAGATAATCCGGATGATATGGCTGTGTAGACTCATGATCCAGTTCAAAGCAGATCATGTGAATTATCTACTCGATAATCCGGATTATATGGCTGTGTAGTCTCATGATCCAGTTCACAGCAGGTCATGTGGGTTATCTACTCGATAATACGGATTATATGGCCATGTAGACTCATAAACGATAATCCGGATTATATGGCTGTGTATACTCATATGATCCAGTTCAAAGCAGAGTATATGAATTATCTATTCGATAATCCGGATTATATGGCTGTGTAGACTCATGATCCAGTTCAAAGCAGATCATGTGAATTATCGAGTAGATAATCCGGATTATATGGGCCTGTAGACTCATATGATCCAGTTCAGAGCAGATCATGTGGATTATCTACTCAATAATCCGGATTATATAGCCATGTAGACTCATATGATCCAGTTCAAAGCAGATCGTGTGGATTATATGGCCGTGTAGACTCATATGATCCAATTCAAAGCAGATCATGTGAGTTATCAAGTAGATAATCTGGATTATATGGGCCTGTAGACTCATACGATCCAGTTCAAAGCAGATCACGTGGATTATCGAGTAGATAATCTGGATTATATGGCTGTGTAGACTCAAATGATCCAGTTCAAAGCAGATCATGTGGATTATCTACTTAGATAATCTGGAGTATATGGCCGTGTAGACTCATATCCAGTTCAAATGCAGGTTGTATGGATTATATGGTCATGTAGACACATATAATCCAGTTCAAAGCATATAGTGTGGATTATCTACTCGATAATCCGGATTATATGGCCGTGTAGACTCATATGATCCAGTTCAAAGCAGATCATGTGGATTATCTACTTAGATAATCTGGAGTATATGGCCGTGTAGACTCATATCCAGTTCAAATGCAGATTGTATGGATTATATGGTCATGTAGACACATATAATCCAGTTCAAAGCATATAGTGTGGATTATCTACTCGATAATCCGGATTATATGGCCGTGTAGACTCATATGATCCAGTTCAAAGCAGATCATGTGGATTATCTACTTAGATAATCTGGAGTATATGGCCGTGTAGACTCATATCCAGTTCAAAAGCAGATCGTATGGATTACCTACTTGGATAATCTGATTATATGGTGTAGACACATATAATCCAGTTCAAAGCATATCATGTGGATTATCTACTCAAATAATCCGGATTATATGGCATTTTAGACATATAATCCAGTTCAAAGCAGGTCATATGGATTATCTGCTTTGATAATCTGGATTATATGGCAGTGTAGAAGGAGCCCAAAACTTTTGATTAGTAAAACTAATGGATGTCTGCGGTCGACAGGCAGTGTGTCCATCTACACTGCACTTTGATCCCACTTTAACTGCTATGCCTCAGTACTGTGTGATCAGTGAAGCTCTAGTTTTACAAGGTCTCTGTTGAAGGGTGGTTGTACCTCGCCAAACTACAAATCCCAGGATTCCATAGAATTAAGGTTTTTTTTTATCGTGTCAGAAGCAATTTGAGAAACTGCAAGTTGTTTCTGGTGCGAAATAATTTACCGTCTGTAGAGACATTGCCCAGGAGACACCTGGATGTGTTACCATCCTATGGGAGGCTTCTTTCATGTCCCCACATGGGAAGCTGGAACTAACAGATGGGAGAGATGGGAGCTCACCCCATCTCACAGATTCAAACTGATGACCTTCAGGTCAGTATTTCAGCCGGCACAAGGGTTTAATCCTATGGAAGGCTTCTTTCATGTCCCCACATGGGAAGCTGTAGCTAACAGATGGGAGCTCACCCCATCTCGCAGATTCGAACTGATGACCTTCAGGTCAGCAGTTCAGCCTGCACAAAGGTTTAATCCTTTGCACCACTGCGGCTCCTGCATTAAGTTCATTGTAGTTAAAATAGCATCAACACGAGGATGGAAAAGAAGAAGGAAATATTGAGATGAGAGGGATTTTTTTTTCTTTTTTGGTCACATTTTCATCTTATTGAGGGTGCATCTACACTGTAGCATTAATGTAGTGTAACCCCACTTTAACTGCCATGGCTCAATATTATGGAATGCTGGGATTTGTTGTTTGGCAGAGAAGGCTGAAGACCTTGTCAAACTCCATAACATAACATTGAGCCATGCAGTGAAAAGATGTCAAAACTGCATTCAATTCTGCAGCCTGAGTTATGGGCTTTTGGGTCCCTTGCTGCTTTCTAGCACTGCTTTTCATTAAGAGAGGTCTGCAAGCATTCGTTATGACCTTGACAGTCCTTAAAACTGCTAGCAGGCTCACTTCATTCGGGAAGCAATTAATTTGGAAGAGACACTAATCTCAATTCTTGGCATAGATGTCCTGCACTGTTTTGTAAAAATTCTTTCTCCGTTCCGCTGCATTCTTTGTTTTAATAGATACACTATAGTCGCCATTATGTGGCAGCATGCTAAATATGGATGCCAAATATCCACATTAGAATTGCAGCTGGAAAATATATGTTTAGTACAAGATTTGCATGTTTGTGTAAAACAGCTGTGGTTGAAGACATGTATGTGGTATTGTTGGGTGATTAATTAAAAAAAATAAGTGCTTGCAATTTCTCTTCTAATTTAGTTCATTGTAGCTAACACTGGACTAACCCAGTCTAGATGTCACCTAACATCTGGCCATGTCTACTTATTTATTTATTTGCCGTATTTATATACTGTATATACTCGAGTATAAGCCTAGTTTTTCAGCCTCCTTTTTAGGCTGAAAAAGTTCCCCTCGGCTTATACTCGAGTCAAGGTTATTTATTAGTTTACTTTATTTATTTACCTTATCTTACTTATATACCACTGTTCTCAGCCTGAAGGCGACTCACAGCGGTTCACAACAAATACGAACAGCAAAAATTCAGTGCTACAGTATAAAAACAGTTAACAACCTAACACATTACACAATTAATAAACAGTTACTACAATACCCATTCACTGTTGTCTTGTCATCAAAAACATGTTCCAGATTCGTCATCCATTGTTCCATTCCAGTGTTCATTAACCAATCATTGCACTAATTTGTTATTAGTATCATTATTATTATTTGTTATTAGTATTTGTTATTAGTATCATTTTATTACATGATGTACAGAAGTTGATTGTAAATGATAAGATTATAACTGTATTGGTGTTTGCACTGGTTGCCCTAATGCCGTAACTTCTCTCTCCTGAAAACCCCTTTTCTTTGAATTGGGGCAAGCCCTTCGCACATGAATTATTTAAATATAATAATTATTATTATATTTACATTATTTTACTCTACAGTATTATTATTTTATTACATTTATTATTTTACTCTATTTATTATTAGTATTATTTATTTACTCTTTATTATTATTACATTTATTGTTTTACTTTATTTTTATTGTTACTGCATTTATAATTTTACTCTGTTATTACTGTTATTACATTTCCATTATTTTACTCTATTATTATTATTATTATTATTATTATTATCCTGACACAAAAACACAGTATGACACAGCAAATGAGGTATATATGCTGGATTTCATTATTATTATTATTATTATTACACTCTCTTTATTATTACTGGAGGGATACATAAGCACATTTACACTGAAGATTAGAATAATGATTTAATCAGAGCTGGACAGTCTTATCTTAAATTACAGTTTTATGTAAATATTCAAAAACATTTAACCTACTGATGCCTCAATTAATGTAATTTTATTGATATCTATTTTTATTTTGAAATTTACCAGTAGCTGCTGCATTTCCCACCCTCGACTTATACTCGAGTCAATGAGTTTTCCCAGTTTTTTGTGGTAAAATTAGGTGCCTCGGCTTATATTCGGGTCGGCGTATACTCGAGTATATATGGTACTTGGCCACAGTATTCCACGCTCTGGTTGCATCCCGTATAGACTACTGTAATGCGCTCTATGTGGGGTTGCCTTTTAAGATTGTCCAGAAGCTTCAAATGGTCCAACTGACAGCAGCCAGATTACTAATGGGAGCTGAGCTCAGGGAGCATACAACTCTCCTGCTGCACCAGCTCCACTGGCTACCAGTTTGCTATCGGGTACAATTCAGAATGCTGGCTTTAGCCTATAAAGCCTTAAACGGTTCTGGCCCAATTTACCTGTCTGAACGCATCTCCCCTTATGAACCTGCTAGGACTTTAAGATCGTCTGGGGAGGCCCTGCTCTTGATCCCGCCTGCATCACAAATACATTTGGCGGGGATGAGAGGCAGGGTCTTCTCAGTGGTGATTGATTCAGTTTGTGTACTCTGTAACTAGCAATTGGATGTAGGCTTTTGGTTGCATTATTTGTATTTCAGCCATAAATCTTAATGGAGTGAACATTGACCTAAATATCTTGTGTTCAGTTTAGGTGGCAGTTGGCTGCGCATTAAATTATGGCCGGGCAAATCTCGGAGTCTGATCAGATCAAGCAGGTAAACACAATGCTCTCATCTTAGAGCCTTTTGAAATGTTTGTACTACCTAACAGTTCGACGGTTTGAAAGGCTTTCCCTAAGAAAGCTGAACCAAACATTGTTTTTATCATTAGAGGTATTTATTATATGCATTGCAAGTGCCCTTCCCTTCAGTGGGTATTGCTTTTTCTGTATCCACCTGTGCCTAGTCTTGTGTAAGAATTGATCCAGTTCTAAAGCTCTATTTCATTCATTTACAGTTCAAGGAATTTCTTGGAACATACAACAAACTGACAGAAAACTGCTTCCTAGATTGTGTGAAAGATTTCACTAGCCGAGAAGTCAAATCAGAAGAGGTAGGTTGTTATTTGGAATTCTTTCTTTTGGAACTTCAGTGTGAAACAGAAAGTTATATTTAATTAAGAAAAGCAGTTAAAAGCCTACTAGTACATCAAAGATTGTGCAACAGTTCAGTCTGTGTAGCTTATGGAGCAAACAAAAAGGAAATTCCTGGGTAAGATCAAACCAAGTTAATGCTGTACATCTTTTCACAAGAAGAGAAATCAGGAACAGCCATGTATAGCCCAGGAACACCACCCTGTTGTTTGATGTCACAAGTACACATCCAAATCTGTCTGGACAGATGGCCAGCCAGCCAGGCTCTAAAAAGTCTCAATAATCACAAAATTCTGTTCCTGGCGTGAAAGTGTGTTTTCCTGTTTGATTGCGCTATGCTAACTTGGACAGAAGTGGTCCTACCCTGTAAACTTTGTTAGTGTGGCCGATACGTCATTAAATGTCTGAAGGGCAATTTCTCTGGCCAGGACAAAGAACTGAACTTTTTCAGTGATTCGCTGCAATAATTCTCCATATATCTGCATATCTGCATCTTTTGGTTTTTTTAAAAAATCAAAGTTTCTGGAGGAAGTCCCGCAGCGGCCATCTTGGGAGCCTCTAAATCTCGCAACGAAGCATCAAGTCTGGACAACGGAGGCAGAAATCTCAGGATCAACGGGTCTGTATGTGGACCTCTTCTGAAGTCCTGAGATTTTTGCCCCTGTTTAAAACATGAAGAATACTACAGGATTTAGCCTTCCCTCAGTTGTATGGATTGGAGCCCCCAGTGGTGCAATGAGTTAAACCCTTGTGCCAGCAGGACGGAGGTTCGAATCCGGGGAGTGCGGTGAGCTCCTGTCTGTCAGCTACAGTTCCCATGCAGGGACATGAGAGTAGCCTCCCACAGGATGGTAAAGCATCGGACTGTCCCCTGGGCAACATTGTTGCAGATGGCCAGTTCTCTCACACCAGAAGCAACTTGCAGTTTCTCAAGTCGCTCCTGACATGAAAAAAATTGTATGTATGAAGACCTCTGTCCCTTACATATAGCGTATAAGTCCCATCCATCCATTGAGAATCCTTCTAAATTAGCAAATGTACTGGTGAAAGAGCATAAACTTTTTGATTTTTTTTAAAAAAAGAGTCTTTTGATCCTTTCTTTTTCTCCTTGTGTGATGTACTAGAAGGATTTTCTGTTTAATCCAAAAGAAGGATTTGCGAAAATACTCCAAAATACTTCAACACCAAAGCTGACTAGTTTCTTGGCTGACAGATTTCATATATAGGGGACCCCAAACAATCTTCCCCCACCAGACCTTAAGATCTCTCACAAATCTGACTTGAGCACAGAGAAAAAGACAGCAAATTGGATCAGAATAGCAAAGACGAATAGATTAAGCTAACATTTTATGTCAAAAGGTGAGGAACATCTTTCAGGCCAAGGGCCTAATTCATTGTCAGAGAGATTCCAGTGGAAGGTGGGTTCAAAGGCAAAAGAGTGAGACCAAAAATACTCATTTATTTTAACATAAAGCACATATTGCTAGTACCTAAGCCTTAGAAGAGGGACTTCAATCTTTTAGAATGAAAGTGAGTGCAGGGATCCAAACCAAAGCTGAGAAACTGCCAAATAATGAGGTGATGAGGGGAAAAGCACACGTCCCTAGGTGGCTTCCGACTCTTTGTGACCTTAAGGACCAGCCCAGAGCTCCCTGTCAGCCGTCACCACCCCAGCTCCTTCAGAGTCAAGCCAGTCACTTCAAGGATACCATCCATCCATCTTGCCCTTGGTTGGCCACTCTTCCTTTTTCCTTCCATTTTCCCCAGGATCATTGTCTTCTCTAAGCTTTCCTTTCTTCTCATGATGTGGCCAAAGTACTTCATCTTTGCTTCTAATATCTTCAATGACCAGTGGGGCTGTATTTCCTGAAGTATGGACTAGTTGGATCTTCTTGCAGTCCAAGGTACTCTGAGAATTTTCTTCCAAAATTTAAAAGTTCAAAAGCATCTATCTTCCTTCGCTCAGTCTTCCTTATGGTCCAGCTCTCACATCCATAGGTTACTATGATTCTGATTCTAACCATATTTGCTCCAAGGTCCTAAGGTTCCCAATTCCTAACTATATGCCACAAGTCTGTTTTCTCACCTGGCTTTTATGCTTTGCTTTATTTTAACCAACACAGAATCCTTCATTTCTCACAGTTTTGCAACACTTATTGCATGGCAAATAGCCCTTTAGAAGTTACTGGGATCCAATATAGTGCAACCAGACAGGATACAAATCTGAAATTTATCTGCAAAATACTGCAAGCCAATATACTCTCACGCATTCATTCATCCATCCTCCCCCATCTATACATGCATACACAACTTTCTCTGTTTTGTTTCCAACTGATATTTAACAGCCCATCGTTCCTAGGGGGCACTTAGCATAATCAGTCCCATTTGGACCATTCTAATATTTTATATTCAGAGAAAGAGAGAGAACAATGAGGATTCATCAGCAGTCAACTGAAAGCCAGGACAGAACTACGCAGTTGTGATGAAAAATGTTTTGATTTTTGATTTATTGCCCCCTTGTGCCGAGCTCTCTGTGATCAAGGTACATCTGAATATGGCTCTTGTCCATCTGCACAGCACTCCTTGCAGGCAGATGTACACTGCAGATGTGCATCTGCATGTAATCAGCACTCTCTCCATTGAGCAACAAGATGTGCCTGGGTTAGATGATCCAAAGTGTGTGTTTCCTTTGTGCTCTTTCACAAAAGAAGGAAAACAATTTATTGTGTGTATGTTTTCTAAATGTAATACAGTGCATGCAATGTACTTCCAAATTAGGGGAAATTATTTAGGGTCCAGATCATGTTTGAAGCTGGTGGTAAGTTTCACCAGTATGCCCAGTTCAGATCTGGGCACTAGAGGAGGAGGAGGATGAAGACAATGACCCTGGCATTGGTGCAAGTGAACTTCACTGCACACCTCTGTAACCTACCTGGGGCCTTTTGAGTCAAGGGGCAGAACTATGCCCAGGTGGCATCTGGCAACTATTGTAGCGACAAGCAAAGCCATTGCAACAATTAGACACGTTAGAGAAAGTGGGCCAATTTCACGAATGTAAAACTGCAAAAGGATTGTAGCCTTAATCTGATTTTGGGGATGCTCTGTCTATAATTGGAAACCTATCCCAGAGACAAGAGTAGAGCCAAACGAGAGCACAAGTCTGACATTCACACAGGAAGAGTCTAAGCTCCCCTCTTGGTAAGATTTATTAAACTCATTCTATTTCATCCTGCCTTTCACCCATTGAGCTCAAGGCAGTCTAAATGGCTCTCATGTGTAACTGTAACCTCATAACAACCCAGCAAAGTAGAATCAGGTTGAGAGAAAGAGTCTGGACTAAGGTCATCCAGTGAATTTCATTTCCTTAGTGAGGATTGAAACTTGGCCCTCCTGAGGAGCTGGGAGATAAAGTTGGAAGTGTTCACTTTACGGTCACAGCTAGAATGTTTCATTTGATATGCTATAGCCAGATGTGAAGGGAATCTGGAATACCATTTCACTCTATGAATGTCGATGAGACTTCAAGTCACCTGTTGACTTTATCACAATCCCGTGGATTTTGTAGGATTATCTTAGATATGAGTATTCAGGTGTGGTTTTGCAGTTCCTTTCTCTGTAATATATCTTACAACACCTGGTATTCATTAGTAGTCCCCTATCCAAAAACAGAGCGCCCGGTGGCACAGCAAGTTAAACCACTGAGCTGCTGACCAAAAGGTCGGCGGTTCAAATCTGAGGAGTGGGGTGAGCTTCCACTGTTAGCACCAGCTTCTGCCAACCATGCAAATGTGAGTAGATCAATAGGTACCACTTCTGCAGGAAGGTAACAGCAAGTCATGCCAGCCATATGACCTTGGAGGTGTCTACAGACAACACTGTCTCTTCAGCTTAGAAACTGAGAGAAGCACCAACTCCCAGAGTCGGACACAACTAGACTTAATGTCAGGGGAAAACCTTTACCTTTACCTATCCAAAAACTCATCAGGGCTGACTATGCTTAGCCTCCAAGGTCTGATGGAATCTGGTATCTTTAAGGCAGAGATCTCCAAACTAAGGCCCATGGGCTGGATGCAGCTCTCCAAGGTCATTTACCTGCCCCCCTCTCTAAACTTAAGACCTAAGTCTGAAATGACTTCAAGGCACACAACAACAATCGTAATTTACTTGACTATCTCATCAATCAAAAGCAGGCCCACACTTGCCATTGAAATACTGGTTTGTTTATGTTGGTTAGAATTGTTCATAGTTTTCAATATTGTACTGTTCTTTCAAAAAATGGCACTACAAATAAGATATGTGCAGTGTGCATAGGAATTCATTCATGTTTTTTTCAAACTATAGTCCAGCCCCCCAACAGTCTTAAGAGACTGTGAACCAGCCTTCTGCTTAAAAAGTTTGAGAATTCCTGCTTTAAGGGATAGAAGTAAATCCTATTTCACTATATACAATGGAGGTGGGGGGATGCATTGCTTGAGAATATCTAAGCTGGCGAAAAGAAAGAGAATAGACATCAGATGGAGATAATGTATCTGTGCAAAGGACTGCAAGCTTGTTGGTTCCAAAACGCCCCTGTTAGCCAGCGCTGTTAGAGCTATCATCACTCTGCTCTTGCTGTGCCCCCCTCCCAATACTAGTACATCTCAAGAAGAAAGTCATTATCACTGGAGGAATCAGCACACCTCCCCTGAGGGTTGCTGCTGGCAGGTACGCTAGCATGTTGGCATACAGGGCTGCCTGCAAATGCAGCAGGACAATTGCTCAAGAAAGACAATTTTAGATGCAGCCTTAACACCAAACACACAGCAAAACACATTCAGGGGAACTGGAAGAGGACATCAAGCAGAACCTTGGGAATCATAAGAAGTGAAAACTAAAGGGGACAATGACATTATTCTCCCACCCCACTCCGTTCCTTGTTTTCCCTACGTTTGGTCACAGTTACTTAGTTAGGCAATTCCTCGTAGCCCGAGGATGATGGTCCTCTAAGTGTAGTGTCTTGGTGGTGGGTCCATAGGTAGCTGTGGGGACTGATTCTTGATCTGCATGTTCTTACACAATGAAGACATTGCTTTCCAGGTGGAAGGTGGTCCCAGTCAGGGTTAGCTGGATGCACCTTCTTCCTGGCATATTTCTCCCTTTTGCCCTCCATTCATGCCTTTTCTAATTCTGCAGCACTGCTGGTTACAGCTGATCTCCAGTTAGAGCGCTCAAGGGCCACGGCTTCCGAGTTCTCTGTGTCTATGCCACAATTCTTAAAGTTGGCTTTAAGCCCATCTTTAAATGTATCCCGTTCTTGAGTTGGGAGTATAGTAACTGCTTTGGGAGACAGTGATTGGGCATTCGGACAACGTGGCCAGTCCAGCAGAGTTGAAGGTGTCAGAGCATCACTTCAATGATAGTAGTCTTTGCTTCTTCCAGCATACGGACATTTGTCTGCCTGTCTTCCCAAGAGATTTGCAGGATTTTTTCATTTGGGAGTTATAGTTGCTGGGATTTATAGTTAACCTACAATCAAAGGGCATTCTGAACCCTACCAACAATGGAATTGAACCAACATGACATACAGGACTCCCATGACCAACAGAAAATACTAGAGGGTTTGGTGGACATTGACCTTGAGTTAGGGAGTTGTAGTTCACCTACATCCAGAGAGCACTGTGGACTCAAATAATGATAGATCTGGACCAAACTTGGCACAAATATTCCATATGCCCAAATATGAACACAGATTGAGTTTGGGGGGAATAGACCTTGACATTTGGGAGTTGTGGTTACTGGGATTTATAGTTCACCTACAATAAAAGAGCATTCTGAATCCCACGAACGAGAGAATTGGGGTAAACTTCCCACACAGAACCCCCAAGACCAACAGAAAACCATCCAGTCCAACTCCCTTCACCAGGGCATGAAAACGTAATCAAAGCCTTCCTGACAAAGAGTCATCCAGCCATATAGATAGATAGATAGATAGATAGATAGATAGATAGATATGATTCACACCCAGGGAGATATAGTATCATAGATCTGAAAGGGACCCCTAAAGAAGGACAATTATGTGTTGCATGTTCCAGAGTAGTAATGAGAACACTGACAAAGAAACAGCAAGAAATACTGTTTACCCACAAGCATAAAGAAATTACATATATCAGAAACCAACACTTTCTCGTTACTTTATTTTTCACCTGACTGGGCCACAGCAACGCATGGTGGGGGACAGCTAGTAGCTTTATAAATAAGCACCTTGGTATCTCTACAGATGTCCCGGTCCTCAAACACTCTCTCACAAAGAGTAGGGAGGTGACTTTTCCCAGCAACAGCACATTGCTTCATCCTATCCCTGTGACTAAGGGAAGCTGTCATGATGTAGCAGTTTGAGTGCCGAACTAGTAACCTGGAAAAATTCAAATCCCCACTAAAGAAACCCACTGAATAACATTGAGTTGGCCATGTATTCTCTCAGCCTCATAAGATTGCAGTTCCAAATACTCTCTGAATAAACCCTGCAAAGCAAACTCAATAGTGTCTCCATCAGTCCAAGTGGACTTGACAACACACAGCAACATGTAATTATACAAGGTGTTTTGGGTGGTTTGGTTTGAATGGCCAATTAATTTAACAAAGGACCCATTCCTGTTGAAGGTTAAAACTGTTAGAACTGTGCTGTTGACATGGATCAATGCAACTGCCTGCATTTTGGATTCACCAGGAAGCGGGCCTATGGGGACTGCCGTAATTAACACCTGCACTTCAAATGTTGCCACTACAGCACTGATTGGGGCTGGAGGTCAAAATGTTAGTCAGATGCTACGACATGTACATTAAATGTGCTATATCCAGAGATGGGGGCAATTTGGAATACAATTTCAGCACAATCGGCCCTCTGTGTCTACGGATTCAGTATGCACTAATTCAAGCATTCATGCCTTGAAACGTTTTTTAAAAAATCCAAAAAGGAAACTGTGCAATTTTATATGGAGGTGGAATACCACTTACTAAGGCATTGAATGTAATGAGACTTGAGCATCCATGTATTTTGATATCCATGGGGTCCCGGAATTCAAAGATGTCACATACACACTAAAGTAATTTGTGACCCTTATAGATTAATTTTAAACTCTTTCCTTCCATGCTTCTCTACAATTCCTAAAATAATCAGTTTTAGTTGTTTTTTAAAGAAGCATCTGAATGCTACAAACCACTGCCTTAGTAAAAAAAAAAATACTGTTTTTCCATCCACCTCAATATTACCTCGATGCATATGCAGCACAGCACTTGAACCATGTGCTATTCCTTCTCCATTAATTACTGAGGCCATACCACTGAAATTATGGGCATTACAAATTAAGTTACACTACAGAGTGATTTCATTCCATATTACCCATATATATTCTGGTATAAGCTGATCCAAATATAAGCCGAGGCACATAATTTTACCACAAATCACTGGGAAAACGTACTGACTCAACTATAAGCCCAGGTGGGGAATGCAGTAACTACTGGTAAATTTCAAAAATAAAAATAAAAATAGATACCCATAAAATTACATTAATTGAGGCATCAGTAGCTTAAATGGTTTTGAATATTTACATAAAACTGTAATTTAAGATAAGACTGTCCAGTGCTGATTAAACCATTATTCTAATCTTTAGGGGTCCTCCTGGATTCTTCACTTACATTTGAGGCTCAGGCGTCGGTGGTGGCCGGGAGGGCCTTTGCACAATTAAGAATCGTGCGCCAACTGCGACCGTACCTCGGGAAGGCGGATCTGGCAAAGATGGTCCACGCCTTAGTCACCTCTAGACTGGATTACTGCAATGCACTCTATGTGGGGCTGCCCTTGAAAACGGCCTGGAAATTTCAGATGATCCAACGGGCGGCAGCCAGGTTGTTAACTGGGGCTCCTTACAGGGAGTGGTCAACCCTCCTGTTCAAGGAGCTTCACTGGCTGCCATTCATCTACCGGACCCAATTAAAGGTGCAGGTTCTTACCTACAAAGCCCTGAACAGTTTGGGACCCGCCTACCTGCGTGATCGCATCTCTGTAT
>NW_026844366.1:10587997-10736069 GCF_025583915.1 Anolis sagrei ordinatus | reverse complement strand
CTCCTTCCATCTCTACCCCCCTCTCCTTTCCTCTCCCTCTCTCCCTCCCTCTCCCCCCTCGCTTTCTCTCTCTTTCCCTCTATCCCCCTCTCCCTCCCTCTCTCCTTTCCTCCCCCTCTCCCCTCTCCCTCTCTTTCCTTCCCTCTCTCCCACTCCCTCCCTCATTCTCTCCCTCCTTCTCTCCTTCTCCCCTTCGTCTTTCCCTTCTGCGTTAAAATAACCCCCTCCCCCCCCCAAATTATCAATTTATCTATTATCTATTTATCTATTTACTATCTATCTATCTATCTATCTATCATCTATCTATCTATCTATATCTATCTATCTATATCTATCTATCCATCCACCTCTCTTCCTTTTCTCTCTCTGTATCTATCCATCCATTTCTTTTATTGGTCCTTCTCCATCCTTCCATCCATCCATCCATCCTCTTATCTCCCTCCCTCCTTCCTTCTCTCTCTTTCCCTCTGTGTCTCTATCCATTCATTTATCCTATTTCTTTCTCTCCCATTTATCTGTCTGTCTTTCTATTCATCCATTTATTTCTCTCTCTGTATTATCTCTTTATCCATCCATTTAATTTATTTATTTCTCTCTTCTATCAATTTATATCTCTCTCCCACTCCTTCCTTCTCTTTCTCTGTATCTATCAATTTCTCTTATTTATCTCCTGTCTATCTATTTACCTACCTACCTACCTACCTATCCATCCACTTATCTCTCTCCCTCCTTCTCTCTCTAGCTTTCCCTCTGTGTATCTATCAATCCATTTCTTTTATTGGTCTTCTATCTATCCATCCATCCATCCATCCATCCATCCATCCATCCATCCATCCATCCACTTATCTCTCTCCCTCCCTCCTTCTCTTTCTAGCTTTCCCTCTGTGTATCTGTCCATCCATTTCTTTTATTGGTCTCTCATCTATCTATCTATCTATCTATCTATCTATCTATCTATCTATCTATCTATATCTGTCCATCTACTTATACCTTTCCCTCTTTCCTTCTCTCTCTAGCTTTCCCTCTCTGTATCTATCTATCCATTTCTTTTATTGGTCCTTCATCCATCCATCCATCCATCCATCCATCCATCCATCCATCCATCCATCCATCCATCCATCCACATATCCATCCATCCATCCATCCATCCATCCATCTATCTATCTTATCTATCCATCCATCCATCCATCCATCCATCCATCCATTTATCTACTCTACCATCCACCCACCCATCCACCCATCCATCCATCCATCCATCCATTTATCTCCCTCCCTCCCTCCTTCTCTCTTTAGCTTCCCCTCTGTGTATCTATCCATCCAGTTCTCCTATTTCTTTCTCTATCTTTCTATTAATCCGTTTATTTATCTCCCTTTCCTTCTTTCTCTAGCATTCTCTCTCTGTGTGTCTATTTATTTATTTATCCATCCATTTAATTTATTTAGTTCTCTCATCTATCTATCTATCTATCTATCTATCTATCTATCTATCTATCTATCTATCTATCTATCAATTTATCTCTCTATCCCACTCCTTCCTTCTCTTTCTATCAATTTCTCTTATTTATCATCTATCTATCTATCTATCTATCTATCTATCTATCTATCTATCTATCTATCTAATCTCTCTCTGGCGCCTGAGGAGGCATTCTCCTCCTCTTCCATCTTCCTCACTTTCGCGGAGCCTGCGCCTGAAGTCAGGCCGGCCTCGCCTCTTCCGGTCAAAGTAGAGGCAGTAGGCCAGGAAGGCCAGGCCGCAGGCGCCCAGCAGCAGCCACAGCCCCACCCGGCCGCACCCCATACTCCACACCCAGGCTTCCAGGGTGTGCTAGGCCTCGTAGGCCTCACAGCAACGTACACACAGCAACCCTGGGCCAACTTGGGCCCTCCCTCCAGGGTTTTTGAGTTATGTTAATCCCACAAAAGAAAATTACGTTTTTATTTATATAGATGGTTACTCATTGGTCTGAGAGGTATATTGTGTCCAAATTTGGTGTCAATTCGTCCAGTGGTTTTTGAGTTATGTTAATCCCACAAAAAAGGAAGAGGGGCCGACCAAGGGCAAGATGGATGGATGGCATCCTTGAAGTGACTGGACTGACCTTGAAGGAGCTGGGGGTGGTAACGGCCGACAGGGAGCTCTGGCGTGGGCTTGTCCATGAGGTCACGAAGAGTCGGAGATGACTGAACGAATGAACAACAACAATCCCGCAAATTAACATTACATTTTTATTTATATAGCTTTCTTTGATTCTAGGACATCATGATTTGTAATGAAGGAGACGTAGTTTTATAAGATTTTATACATGCTACGAGGGATGAATGAGAAGTAATGCCTCCACCTTTCGTAACTCCTCAACAGATGGCAGTACTGGTATGCAGCAGGTACTGGCTTGTTCAGTAGACTCTCCTCTACAGTTCCATTTTGGCGGGAAGCCTTAGCATTGAACAGTTGTGTTGTTAAAGTATGGAATCCTGCACAGATGGTCAGTCAATGCGATTTAAGCAACATGCAGTCGCCCAAGGGCTGAGAAAAGCGGTATATAAATGAACTAAATAAAAAATAAATTGAATTCTTGACAGCAGAAGGTGTCACCCCAAAGGAGATACATCAGAGAATGCAAGCTGTTTATGGAGATTGTGTTGATGTGAGTACTGTGCATCGTTGGGCGAGTAAGTTTAAAGATGTTGAGGTGGGAACATCTGACTTTCATGACAAACAAAGAGTTGGATGTGCTGTGACAGCAACCACCGAGTTTCACAAGCAAAAGGTTGACAGCAGAACTTCAGAGACTGGATCTCACCACCGTACAGCATCCTCCATAAAGTCCAGATTTAGCACCGTCTGACTTCCATCTGTTTCCGATAATGAAAGAAGATCTGCGGGGACATCATTATGCTTCTGATGAAGACATTGAGAGAACTGTGAGACGCTGGTTGCGGAAACAGAGTGTCTACTTCTTCCATGACGACTTCAGAAAACTTGTTCATCGTTGACAGAGATGTATCCAATTGTCTGGTGATTATGTGGAAAAGTGAATAGTGGTAGTTAAAAGAGCACATTCTAAGGATTATTTCTGTGTTTGATTCATTAAAATATTCCCATCCAAACCCAAGTAATGAAGGTGGAGGCATTACTTTTCATTCAACCCTCGTATATGTGATTGAAGGAACCCTCAGTGGCGCAGTGGATTAAACCACTGAGATGCTGAATTTGCTGATCGAAACGTCACAGGTTCGAATGCGGGGAGCGGAGTGAGCTCCCACTGTTAGCCCCAGCTATTGCCAACCTAGCAGTTTGAAAACATGTAAATGTGTAGTGTCGAAGGCTTTCATGGCCGGAATCACTGGGTTGTTGTAGGTTTTTTCAGGCTATAAGGCCATGTTCTAGAGCAGGGGTCCTTAAACTTTTTAAACAGAGGGCCAGGTCACAGTCCCTCAAACTGTTGGAGGGCCAGATTATAATTTGAAAACAAACATGAATGAATTCCTATGCACACTGCACATATCTTATTTGTAGTGCAAAAAACACTTAAAACAATACAATAATTAAAATGAAGAACAATTTTAACAAATATCAACTTATTAGTATTTCAATGGGAAGTGTGGGCCTGCTTTTGGCTGATGAGATAGGATTGTTGTTGTTGTGTGCTTTCAAGTCGATCCAGACTTAGGTTGACCCTGAGCGAGGCTGGGTAGATGTTGGAGGGCCATATCCAGCCCTCGGGTGTTAGTGGCCATCTTCTAGTGGCATTCTCTCCTGTCGTTTCGCCTGCATCTATGGCAAGCATCCTCAGAGGTTGTGAGATGCTTGCCATAGATACAGGCGAAACGTCAGGAGATAATGCCTCTAGAACAGGGGTCCAAACTTTTTAAACAGAGGGCCAGGTCACGGTCCCTCAAACTGTTGGAGGGCCGGATTATAATTTGAAAAAAAAATTAATGAATTCCTATGCACAGTGCACATATCTTATTTGTAGTGCAAAAAACACTTTAAAATAATACAATAATTAAAATGAAGAACAATTTTAACAAATATAAACTTATTAGTATTTCAGTGGGAGGTGTGGGCCTGCTTTTGGCTGATGATATAGGATTATTGTTGTTGTTGTGTGCTTTCAAGTCATTTCAGATTTAGGTTGACCCTGAGCGAGGGCCGGGTAAATGACCTTGGAGGGCTGTATTCGGCCCTCGGGCCACAGTTTGGGATGGCCATGTTCTAGAGGCAGTCTCTCCTGACGTTTCGCCTGTATCTATGGCAAGCATCCTCAGAGGTTCTCAGACCTCACTACCTCTGAGGATGCTTGCCATAGATGCAGGCGAAACGTCAGGAGAAAATGCCTCTAGAACATGGCCATATAGCCCGAAAAAAGCCTACAACAACCCATGTAAAGGTGAGTAGATCAATAGATATTGCTCCAAACTACAATGGCTTCAAACTACAAGAAAGGAGATTCCATCTGAACATAAGGAAGAACTTCCTGACTGTGAGAGCCGTTCAGCAGTGGAACTCTCTGCCCCGGAGTGTGGTGGAGGCTCCTTCTTTGGAAGCTTTTAAACAGAGGCTGGATGGCCATCTGTCAGGGGTGCTTTGAATGCAATATTCCTGCTTCTTGGCAGGGGGTTGGACTGGATGGCCCATGAGGTCTCTTCCAACTCTTTGATTCTATGATTCTATGGTCTGGTGGGAAGGTAATGGTGCTCCCTCAGTCATACCGGCCACATGACCTTGGAGGCGTCTACGGACAACACCGGCTCTTCGGCTTAGAAATGGAGACGAGCACCAACCCTCAGAGTTAGACACGGCTGGACTTAATGTCAGGGGAAAACCTTTACCTTTACTATATGTGATTGAAGGTCCCATCGGTAATTCATATACAGCCAAAGGTGTGATTACAAGAGGCTGCCATTGCAGCTTGTAGAATGATTCTCATGCTTATGCTCCCTAAACTTTCACACAGCATTCTCACGTCCACTTGTAATAAAGAGATAAGCCGGTACCTGTGTCTGGGTCACACGTGTATTGGGGATGGCATTTAATTTCGGTGTACGATGTACAATGACAATAGATTGTCGAAGGCTTTCATGGCTGGAATTACTAAGTTCTTGTGGGTTTTTTCGGGCTATATGGCCATGTTCTAGAGGCATTTCTCCTGACGTTTCGCCTGCATCTATGGCAAGCATCCTCAGAGGTGAGGTCTGTTGGAACTGGGAAAAAGGGTTTATATATCTGTGGAATGACCAGGGTGAGACAAAGGGCTTTTGTAAGTTGGGCTAGGTGTGAATATTTCAACTGACCACCTTGATTAGCATACAATGGGCTGACTGCCTGGAGCAAACTCTTCTTGAAAGGTAATTAGATGTCCCTGCCTGTTTCCTCTCTGCTGTTTTTGCTGTTGCAATTTTAGAATTTTTTAATACTGGTAGCCAGATCTTGTTCAGATCTTAAACCCTTTTCCCAGTTCCAACAGACCTCACCTCTGCGGATGCTTGCCATAGATGCAGGCGAAACGTCAGGAGAAATGCCTCTAGAACATGGTCATATAGCCCGAAAAAACCCACAAGAACTTAATGACAATAGAGTTATTCTATTAAGTATACACTCAGGTTTGCTCTGAAGTGTCTATAAGAGATTGTGAAGTCGTACCTTCTGTTTGGCCATGACAGCAAGTTTATAAAAATGATTTTTAAATAAAATAAAACCCTATATTTAAAAACATAACCTTTATTGATGCTCTCTGTGGAGCTCCATTTGTATCATACATCGAAATAGCTCTGCTTAAGAAAAGACAGAAAAGTGCATTTTTTTACAAGAGTACTTTTTCCTTTAGTTCTCTCTGAAAAATGGAAGGAATTGGAATCACAAACTGACAGAGTGGTCAAAAGGAAACGGCAGGAAACATCAAGCTTCAGCGACGCGGCCCCTTTAAGAAATCTCTCCCGGTTGAGAGGGTCAGGATTTTGTGAGTTTTCAGGATCCTGACACGCTTAGATCATTCTATTATCATTCTAAAGCACATTAACAAGGAAAAGGTAGGAAACCCCTTTTCAATGTACAAAGGTGGGTTTTAAAAATATGGCTGGAAAAAAATAGTTTTATACACAATGTATACGCAACCCTCCTTAAATACATGGTTTTGGGAATAGTTATGTACAAACTGTTTTCGGTCTGTGGGACAATCCACAGCCAAAGCAGTCATGTTAATTCTTTGACGGATACAGACCTCAACTTTGGTAGTTGTGAGATTTATTTCAGCGACATAGCAAATGAAAAAAAAAATGAGGCAAAACACTGTGACGGTGAGCCAAGGAAATGTGTTCCTTAACAGCAACAGAAGTACTAGGACTGCCAAAGCTTTCAAGACAGATTATAGTTTAATCCAGATGCCAGATTATACAGTTTTACACTGTGGAAAGTTGAACAGACAAAACCACTTCATATACAGGTATGGCTAGTACACAAAGCCACCTATATATGGATTTGTTTTTGAAGTGGCAGGTAATATTTTATTGAAAGAGTGAACCTAACAGACTTTTTCTTCCCGGTTTTATTTGTTTTTTTCTTAAAAAATACATAAAAATACAACATCCAATGTCTGAATAAATATATTTAACAAGTCGCAAGATACCTTATTTTACACAAAAAAATTCCGCTTTAGAAATCTTGTTAAATAACTTCATTGCTATATATTTTACTTTTTTGCCTTTTTTGTAACAAAATAAAAACTCTGAAATTACATAGAAAAAGAGACAAAATACATTTGTCAAGGGATAAGATAGTCCACTGAAAACCTATTCACAATTCCACTGTAAACATTAAACATTAAAATATTTTGCATAATCATGTGCTCAAAAAATCCTATAAAAAGTGGAAGACTCATTACAATGGTAGTTTCCAGTCAACTACACTTCCTTTCACAATTTATTTTGTCCGATGTATGCCATTTTAAAACTGGGCACGTTGCTGAATACATACTTTGGCAGGTCTGCATCGCAAGTGCTTCTTCAAAAATAATAATAAAAAAACACAAAATAATTGGAAAAAAATGGGGCTCTCACTCAGGATTAAGATACAGCTTGGTGAAGAAAGTGCAGCAGTAGCTATTTTCAGATGAGCCGTATTCTGATGTCAATTTGGTTCGCTTGCTCTTGTCCAAACTTCCTCGTAAACACACCCAAATGCTAAATGGGATATTTGTGTTTCCAAATTATACTAAGTGCCCTTTTACTGGTTTCAAGAGTGGGGGAGGACCTTAAAAAGCACAAAGACAGAGCTGTCTCAGTGCACCCATACACTTTCCATTGCCAAATAGCTTAATTCATCTCCATAATAAAAGGTTTCTCTTTTTTTAAAAAAAAATTCTACAATGACAAAACAGAGGGGCACAGAGAGGAGGAGAGACAGACACAGTCCAGCAGTGGAAGAGTATACAGAATATACTTGGCAATGTCAAACCAGCTGAGTGCTTTTCTATGGTATTTCATGATTTCTGTCCATGACAGCCACACGCTGCACAAGGCAGGGAAGACCGGTATCACCTGCATTCAACGGCAAGGACGTTCTGGGGAGGAGAGGAAGACGAAGGGCTCATCCCGGTGTCCGAAGAGGCAGAAGACATGGAAGCTCCAGTGTGGGACACTGTGGAAGAAAGACAGGGCAAAGGATTACCCACCCCATTCAACAAGACTGCTGGCCGCTCCCTTTGATGTTAGCCACAGGCTATGTCACTTTCTGATAATATCTTGAACATAAATATCAGACGACTATCCTAAAGCCTGGAACCCCAGGTCTTGGCGGTGGCCGGGAGAGCTTTTGCACAATTAAAACTTGTGCGCCAGTTGTGCCCGTACTTTGGGAAGTCTGATCTGGCCAAAGTGGTCCACGCTCTTGTTACATCCCGAATAGATTACTGCAACACACTCTATGTGGGGTTGCCTTTGAAGACTGTTCAGAAACTTCAATTAGTCCAGCGGGCGGCAGCCAGATTACTCACCGGAGAGTCATACAGGGAGCATACCACCCCTCTGTTATGTCAGCTCCACTGGCTGCCAATCCAATTCCGAGCACAATTCAAAGTGCTGGTTTTGACCTACAAAACCCTATACGGTTCCAGCCCAGCGTATCTGTCCGAACGCATCTCCTTCTACGTCCCACCTCGAAGTTTAAGATCTTCTGGGGAGGCCCTGCTCTCGGCCCCACCTCTATCACAAGTGAAGTTGGTGGGGACGAGGAGCAGGGCCTTCTCGGTGGTGGCCCCACATCTGTGGAATTCGCTCCACAGAAAAATTAGGTTATCTACATCCCTCTTTTCCTTCAGAAAGAAGTTAAAAACGTGGTGTGGGACCAGGCTTTCGGGGAATCTGGCAGATAGACAAAGGACAAGTGACGACTAGAATTGATGGATTCGACAATGTGGAATTGAATTCACAGACTCTGAGCTGGTAAACGTTGAGCATTAGATTGGTTTTTAGGGACTGTGATGTATAATGGATTGTTTAAATTGTTTTAATTGCTGTTTATATATGTTTTATTTTTACCTTGCTGTTGTACTGGCATCGAATTTTGCCTTTTGTAAGCCGCCCTGAATCCCCCCTCGGGGGTTGGGAAGGGCAGGGTAGAAGTGTGAGAAATAAATAAATAAATAAAGTCGCTAAAGCCCCTCCAGTGAGCCCCTAAACCATGAATGCATTGTTCTTTCCACAATACAGATAGAACAGGAGCTGTCTTCATAGACCTGTCAGCAGCATATGATACTGCAAATCATCACCTTCTCCTCAGAAAAATGTATGATGTCACAAAAGACTACCACTTCACCTGCTTCGTAGGAAATCTGCTACAAAACAGGAGCTTTTTGTTGGATTCCAGTGCCAGAGAAGCAGATGGCGAAAACAGAACAGCCTGCCTCAGAAGAGTGTGCTTGCTTCATCAATGTTTAACATTTACTCAAATGACCAGCCACTGTCGGAAGGGACAGAGAGATTCGTCTAAGCTGACGATCGTGCCATCACCACTCAAGCAGGGAGCTTTGAAATGGTTGAACGGAAGCTCTCTGAAGCTCTAGGTGTTCTTACTGCCTATTACAGTGAAACCCAGCCAATTCCTAATCAATCTAAAACGCAGATGTGTGCTTTTCACATTAAGAACAGACAAGCACCCCAAGCTCTGAGGATTACCTGGGGAGAAATCCCACTGGAGTATTGCAACACACCAAGATACCCAGGAGTCACTCTGGACTGTGCTCTGACTTATAAGAAGTATTGCTTGAATATCAAACAAAAGGTAGGTGGGTGCTAGAAATAATATCATACGAAAGCTGACTGGCACAACCTGGGGATCACAACCAGACACAGTGAAGACATCTGCCCTGGAGCTTTGCTACACTGCTGCTGAATATTTATTTATTATTTATTTACTGTATTTATATACCACCTTTCTCACCTCTGGGGGGAATCAATGTGACTTACAACATACTAATGGCAAAAATTCAATGCCAACATTCAGTATACAAAGAAATCATATGCATGCCCAGTGTGGAATACATATCACCATGTTAAAACAGTATATGTGGCTCTTAATGAGACATGCCGCATTATCACAGGATAATATCACCCTACACCACTGGATAAATGATACTGTTAAGCCACTATTGCACCACCTGACATCCGCTGGGAAGTAGCAGCCAGTAATGAAAGGACCAAGACAGTGACATCTCCAGCCCATCCTCTGTTCGGATATCAGCATTAAATCAAGAAATAGGTTTTAGCATTAAATCAAGAAACAGCTTTCTAAGATCTTCTTCGCAGGAACACCTCAGCAAGCAAGAGTCCAAAAGTGGCAGGCTAAAACCCGGAACCTCAACCTGTGGTTGATACCAGATGAGAAACTCCCTCCTGGGCACCCAGAAGACTGAGCGACTTGGAAGGCGCTGATAGACTGCGCTCTGGCACCACAAGATGCGAGTGTGGAGGAGAGCAAATCACAGACTACCTATTACAATGCAACCTAAGCCCTGCCACATGCACAATGAAGGACCTTCTCATAGTGACACGAGAAGCACTCCAAGTGGCCAGCTACTGGTCAAAGGACATTTAGCGCAATGCAAAGTTTTAAAATTCTGTTTGTTTTAAAAACATTTTGACTGTACCCTCAACTTACTTCTGACGCCATAAAATAAATAAGTAAATGGCTAGAACAGGCCTGGGCCAATTTTGGACCTCCAGGTGGTTATTTATTTATTTATTTACTTACTTACTGTATTTGTATACCGCCTTTCTCAGCCAATTGGCGACTCAAGGCGGTTTCCAACAACTTCAATTCGCACAATTCCTAACAGCCTACCAGTTGAAGTTTTTCCATGCCCGCTTTAAGTTCTTTAGTATCATTTTCCTTTGCTTTGTCCTTTACGTTCTTTGTTACATGTCTCCAAGTCCTACCTCAACTTATCCATGAGGCATATCAAAATATTTGCCCCTTGACGTTTATGTGAGGTTGACTTAAATATGGATATATGCAAGACATGGAAAATATTCCGTATAAAATGCATAAAAGCTTCCGCAATGAGGGAGAAGTTCCAGATCAGGAGCTGGCATACCACATTTCTAAAATGGCCAATCTTGCCTTTTTACCACAATACAACTTACCTTCTCGGTCTTTCTTTTTCAATCGCTTTCTTCTCCTGTCTATGGTGGCAACTTCAGACTTCAGGGACATGTAATACTTCCTGATTTCCTGCAGTTTATCTTGCAGAAAGGAAATCCTCTCTGTGCTGTTCATGTTGTCCAATTCATCTTTAAAAATCAAATGATATATATTTTTTAAAATTAATATTAATATTAAAAAAATTGTAAATATTGGAGAAAAGTAGAGAAAGCAACTGTCTATACGTGAAATTGTGATGAATATTGTAATACTGTGCCACTGAGTAACAAGGTATTTAGCAGACAATCAAATATTCCAAAGGCATACATGTTTCAAAGCAAAATCTGTGACTCATGGTGTTTATATTCTGTGAAATAAAAACTACCTTATAGAAAACCAATATAAGAATATTTTAGTGATTTGCATAACTTAACACATTGTTTAAAAATTGCGCTTAAAACTGCCCTCAGACTATGCATGTATTATTATTTAATATTATTTTTATTTATATTCCACCTTTCTCCCCATGGGAAATCAAGGCAGCCAACAATCCCACACTAAATACAGTTTAAAAAGCGCAATAGAAAAGTTAAATAACATTTAAATATTAACAGTGTGGTAAAAAAAACCAGATTAAAATACAACAAATACACTTAAAATAGCCTTTATATGAAACATAAATGTATAGATATAGGTCTCATCTCCAAGATCACATTATATATGTGTAAGAATTCCAAAAGTTGAAATATAGAACATCTCTGGTGTTCCTAAACTGAACATTTTGGATATGGAAAGCTCAACCTGTATATACAATGGTGAAATAAAAAGAGGTGCATTTAGACTTGGGTCCCGTTTCCAAAATAACTCATTTTGCATAGAAATTTTCCAAAATCCCCTCAAAATCTGAACTCCAAAACACTTCAGACCCTAAGCATTTCAGGGAAGGTACAGCACTCACTGAGTTGGAAGCTCCACTTATACACTCTTGGAGAAACATTCTGATGGTTCTTCTCCCTCTGTTTGTCCTTCTCTCCATCTTTGATATGTGGAGAGATCACCCGCGCAGGGGACCGAGCGAGCTTTTGAGGCTTCGATACAGCAAGGTGCTTCACAGGAGTACATTTGCTGGTGGAGTTGTCCAGGGCACAAAGATCTTCACTGTCACTGCTTTGCCCTGTAACAAGACAACATTTGGTATCCCTGCACAGCCAATCATACAACCTGCAATCTCACTAACCATTTCCCTGACAATACAAATTCATATCACAAATACTGCTATGGTAAGGTAAACAAGTACCCATAATTTCTGTTATCGTCTAATCGTGCTTCATATACATCAGGTATGGGTAAACTTGGGACCTACAGGTGTTTTGGTCTTCTACTCCCACAATTGTTAGCAGCCTATTGGCTTTGTCGAAGGCTTTTAGGAATTGTTAGAAATTGGCTGTTAGGAATTGTGGGAGTAGAAATCCAAAACACCTGGAGGACCCAAATTTGCCATGCCTGGTATATATATCATCTTAGTAATCTTCGGCTCTTAAAAGACTACCAATATTATCATAAACATGTTGCATTTTTGTTGGTGGTGGGAAGAACCGAAACACAGTGCGTCTGTTGTTGTGCATTCGTTCAATCGCTTCTGGCTCTTCGTGACCTCATGGACCAGCCCATGCCAGAGCTCCCTGTTGGCCGTCACCACCCCAGCTCCTTCAGGGTCAAGCCAGTCACTTCAAAGATACCATCTATCCATCTTGCCCTTGGTCGGCCCCTCTTCCTGTAAGAATTAATCCAGTTTGACACCACTAAACAATCTGATTGTCATAACTCATTACTATGGAATTCTTGGAGTTGTTGTTTGATGAGGCACCCACACTCATTGGCAGAGGAAGCTTAAAGACCTTGTGAAACTACATCTCCCGTGTTTCTATAGCATTGAGCCATGTTAGATCACGTGATGTCAAACTGCTTTAATTCTAGAATGCAGACAGAGCCTAAGAGAAGGGTAACTGGTTGATTGTTCTACTTCAGTCCCATTTTAACCCCTCACAGCAATCCTATGGGGGAAGGCTAGACTACACATGAGTTGACAATTCATAAGATCTGAAATGGGGTTCCTTCAGCTCACACTCTTTGCCATGACACTATATCACCCGCCATAAGGACCCTCCTCTGACATCCATAGGAACTAGAACACAAATCATTTCCCTTACAGACCCACATTATGAAGAAACCATTTGGACTCTAGTCAGACTGTGGCGCAGCTGCATTAAAATCACTAGTGACCAAAAGGTCATGAGTTCGAAGCCAGCCCAGGTCGGAGCGAGCTTCCGACCAATTTATTTAGCTTGCTGTCGACCTTTGCAGCCCTAAAAATAGTTGCATGTGTCAAGTAGGAAATTTAGGTACCGCTTATGTGGGAGACAAATTTAACTAATTTACGAGGCCATAAAAATCTCCAGCAAGCCTGCAAAGATTGAGGAAGTACTTCATCAGTGCCACAAATGGTTGGTGAAGGGACAGCTCCCTTGGTGGCCAGAATACCCTCAAGACAAGCTGGAATGTTAAATTGCCTCTGTGTCTGTCTATATATGTTGTGTGTCTATGGCATTGAATTTTTTGTGTGTGTCAGGAGTAACTTGAGAAACTGCAAGTCACTTCTGGTGTGAGATAATTGGCCGTCTGCAAGGACATTGCCCAGGGGATGCCCGGATGATTTGATGTTTTTATCATCCTTGTGGGAGGCTTTTCTCATGTGCCTGCTTGGGGAACTGGAGCTGACAGAGGGAGCTCATCGCCTCTCCCCGGATTCGAACCTGCGGCCTGTCAGTCTTCAGTCCTGCTGGCACAAAGGTTTAACCCACTGCACCACCGGCATTTAATGTTTGCTATGTATATGTGCATTGTAATCCGCCCTGAGTCCCCTGTGGGGTGAGAAGGGTGGAATATAAATACTGTAAATAAATAGATAGATAAATAAGTATTTATTGCACATACCAAAGGCATCCTGATTGTTAAAAGACAAGCCTGAAATCCAGACATTTGAACCCCTTGCAAATGAATCATGCAACGTGAAGCCTCATATTTCAGAAACTGCAGCCAGTTTCCCAAGCCGCATCTCCAAAAAAATCTAGGACACATTTCTTTACATATGTAAGAGTCAAAGTGAAAACTTCCCTTTGCCCAGCAGCAGCCAGGAACCCATCTATTATTGCAAAATGTAAGCTGTATGTACAGGCATAAAACACGTACACATTTCAGCTGAAGATGGAACACTTTCATCTGCCTATTAAAATTCTTATCACAGCTAACAGTGGATTAGAAACCCAAGCATTGGGTTCTTACCACAGAGTCCCACACAGTAACCATGTGCTTAAAATTATATTCTGAAACACCCTAAGGAAACTATAGGTTTCTGCATTCTCCACTTTGGCCCTGTTGGTAGGCAGTCAAATGTAGAAAACATCTTTTTGATGAAGGATTAATCATGTTTGCAAAACCTGCAAGTAATAGTTCATCTTTAGTCTTTTATTTTTTGCCAACATACGGTCTCCATGTCTTTGAAAAGCAGTCAAACCAAGACTTTCTTAACACATTTTTCTGTTAAGAAACCTTAGTTATTGTAGAAAATCCATCTTGAACAGTTTTATTATTATGGCTGTATGAAAAACCGTGACTTTTCACTTCCTAAACTGAAATGATTTCTTCTTGGGCAAAGCATCAATCCCTCCCCACCTCCCACTCCCAAAAGGACTGGAAGAGATCCACATCTCTCTAACCATGGCATATATAACACTGCAATTACAGAAAGAACAAAAAAAGTAGAGCACATGCTGTTCTGGAAAATAAAAAAAAACATACCTGCCCCATTCTTTTCGTTTTTGGCTACAGTGCTTGCTCGTTTTGGGGTGCGCTTTTGCTTCTTTGCCAATGAGCTGCTACTATTCTCGCAAGGCCTTTTTTGACCTGAAATTAAAATGAAGGCCATTTTCATTTAATAACTCTTTAGGGTACGATTGGTTCCAGATGTCGACTAAGGCGCCCAAATAAGGGGAACTAAAATACAGTGTGCTGCAAGGAGATACACCAAGCCTAGATATACTTGTAGGACAGGGCATAATTTTAGACAGAGCTTCCCCAACAATATTCCACAATGACATTACTAACTGGGGCTAGCTATTCAAAGTGAAGGTTATTACTTATAAAGCCATGAAGGGGCCATGAAGGCAGTTCCATCTTGCCTCCTTCACTGTGCTTATAATATAATATAATATAATATAATATAATATAATATAATATAATATAATATAATATAATATAATATATTGTATATACATATAATATTGATAATATTATAATGTAATACAATATAACTACTACTAATAATATGATATTATAATTATATATTTTATATTAAATGTAATATTACTAATAATATTACAGTATAATGTTATAGTACAATGTAATATATAATATTAATATTGTGCTATGATAATAATATAATCAAGCTACCTATCTGACCGCATCTCTGCCTATGAACCCACCAGGACTTTGAGATCTTCCGGGGAGACCCTGCTCTCGATCCCGCCTGCTTCTCAAGCTCGGCTGGCGGGGACGAGAGATAGGGCCTTCTCGGTGGTGGCTCCTCGGCTGTGGACCGCCCTTCCTACGGACATTAGACTAGCACCATCTCTAATGGTATTCCGCAAAAAGGTGAAGACCTGGATGTTTGTGCAGGCGTTTGAGTAATTTAGTGCAATCTGGTAATGGAACATAGGAATGGAACAATGGACGACGAACCTGGACTACGCTTGGATGATGAGAAGATTGGGTACGGTTGTTTTTTGTAATAATTGTGCATTGTAATTGCTTATTGGTAATTTATGGATAATGTGTTAAGTCAATTGTTATATGTTGTATGGAACCACTGCTGTTTCTACTGTTTTTACTGTTTGTGAACCGCTGTGAGTCGCCTTCGGGCTTGAGATACAGCGGTATATAAGCAAAGTAAATAAATAAATAAATAAATAAATATAATATATTGTATTTATTTTTTACTTGTAAGCTGCTCTGAGTCCCCTTCGGGGTGAGAAGGGCAGCATATAAATGTCGTAAATAAATAAATAAGCCCTATACACTTCAGGTCCAACCTATCTTCGAGACATCATCTCCTTCTATGACCCGGTGCAGGCCTTGAGATCTGCTGGGGAGGCCCTTCTCTCGGTCCTACCACCGTTAGGACCAGTGGTTGGACCGAGAGAAGGGCCTCCCCAGCAGATGTTTAAAGATGTGGTTGGTGGGAAAGAGAGATAGAGAGAGAAGGAAAGAGAGAGAGAAAGCCTTGCTGGTGGTTCCCTGGCTCTGGAATGCCCTCCCCAGATGGATCAGGTTAACCCCAAATCTCCAAAGCTTCTGTTCGAGCGTAAAAACATGGTTATTTACATGGGCCTTTGACCTGGAGTAATATACTATGGGCATGTGATAGCATCGATCATTGTTATTTGGCACTTTAGTTCATGTTTGAAGAAACCCAATGACGCACAGATATAACTGTGTTTTAGAAATTTCAAAAACAAAATAAATTTTATCTCTTCACGTTGTCTATTGTTTGTATTCAATGGTTTAAACCCTTGTGCCAACAGGAGTGCTGACCAACAGGTCAGTGGTTCAAATCTGGAGAGAGCAAGGTACAAATAAGGTATTATTATTATTATCATTTGGCAGAAGACATAGGAGATTCAGTGGAATAATGTCCCCGTGCCTCACACCATGTGAGCAAGTATATAGGACACAGAGGCACGCATAGAAATCTGCACTCTAGACAGGCAATGGGAGTTACATGAAGTAAATAAAGAAAGCAAAGTGAAAGCAGTAGAGGACAAAAAAGGTAGAGAAAAACTTGATCTTGCAGCAAACTTAATCTAATTTTTCTTTTGTGATGTTCAACTACCAAATTTCACATATTTATGAGGCAGATTTCTATCACTCTTTTTGGTTTTGCTTTTGATACACCGAATGTATCAATCTCAGTTTGAGAATAAACAATGACTTGCAGGTAACAGATGGCTCTTGGAATGCATGTCAAACATTCGTTGCTGCACTATGGCCCCCAAATGCAGTTTGGAAGGATGTTGTTGTGTACTGACATGCAGCTTCTTGACAGCAACATAAATACAAAGAGTGACTGCAATTCTCCCAAGTATGAGCCCTTATGAAGTCAGAATAGTACCACCAATACACACACTTTCAGGAACACCCAAGATGTTTTAAAACCCTTAGGAAAATCTGCAGGGACATTCGGTTAGCACTATTCAGTGGTCAATGAGTATCAATTGGCAGGATATAAGAATAAAAATGGAGTGTGGAGGATGCAACGACTGGAGTTTTGACCAAGGAGCACTCCACATTGTGACATTATACAGTAGAGTCCACTTGCCCTCCATAATCCTTGCTTTTGTGTCTCAGCTCATTACCTCTAGCAAGGAAGCGAGATTGTAAATTAGATGTGAGGGAGTGACTTGCATTGCAGTTGTGAGGAATTGCACTCTCATGCAGCTTATGCGCAGTACTTTCTCAGTATACTAAATCAAGAACAAGACAGCCTTGTATTGAAGCCTCTACCAGAAATTGCAGAATCTAATTTAGATGTCCATTTTTAGGAAATTGATTTTAGATCCAAAACATGGATCCAAACATTTGCCTTAGCTTTTGGGGTTAATTCAGGAAGGCATAACCCCTGATGTTGTGTGAGACCTCCAAACCTGGTTTGTGGTCAGATGAAATATCTGTGTCTCAACCTGAACTAAGAAAGAAGGCTTGTGGGTTGGGGCTTGTACGTTGCCTTTCAGTTCTAAGTGTCTTCTGTGTGTGGATCTGGAGGAACATTCCAATTGTACTAAACTTCAAAAATGCTCTAAGAAACATCAGAGGAGAAACTGGGTTCCCCATGTTTGTCAGCAGGCAAAGAAAAACCTCCTGCAGCTAACACAGGGGAACACTTCAGGTAGCACACAACACATTGCTACCAGATTGCAAGTTTCTCTAATACTTTTACCCATCTGAACTATTTATTGTTTGCTGTCTTAGTGGGACAAAAATGAATTATTCGGATATGAAAATTTCAGAGATAATTCTCCAAAAGCCATGACTAATTAGGGTCTGCTTTTCCCTCCTTGATCCCAGGCTGCATGAATAGGAGTGTATTGCCGAAGGCTTTCATGGCCGGAATCACTGGGTGGTAGGTTTTTTTCAGGCTATATGGCCATGCTCTAGAGCAGTGGTTCTCAACCCGTGGGTCCCCAGATGTTTTGGCCTTCAACTCCCAGAAATCCTAACAGCTGGTAAACTGGCTGGGATTTCTGGGAGTTGTAGGCCAAAACACCTGGGGACCCACAGGTTGAGAACCACTGTTCTAGAGGCATTATCTCCTCACATTTCGCCTGCATCTATGGCAAGCATCCTGAGGGGTTGTAAGGACCTCACTACCTCTGAGGATGCTTGCCATAAATGCAGGCAAACCTTCGAGAGAATGCCTCTAGAACATGACCATATAGCCCAAAAAAACCTACAACAACCCAATAGGAGTACAGTTTCTAGATCAAGGAAAGTCACAGTCCCACTCTTCTGCTTTGACCAGACCTCACCTGGAATAACCCTGTGTCCAGTTCTGGGCACTGCAATTTAAGAAGGATACGGACAAGCTGAAGGGTGCTCTGAGAAGATCGATAAAATGATCAGAAGCCAAGTCCTATGAGGAGTGGCTGAGGGGGCTGGGTCTGTTTAGCTTGGAGAAAAGAAGGCTGAGAGGAGACACAAGAGCCATTTTGAAATATTTGAAAGGATGTCCCATTGAGGAGGGGGCAAGCTGGGTTTTTGCTGCTCTGGAGACCATGACACAATGGAGCAATGGGTCCCAGCTGCAGGAAAAGAGATTCCACCTAAACATTAGGAAGAACATCCTGATGGTGAGACCTGTTTGACAGTGGACTATGCCCAGTGGAGTCACCTTCTCTAGAAGTTTTTAAGCAGAGGCTGGAAGGCCATCTGTCAGGAGTGCTTTTATTGGGTATTCCTACATGCCAGAATGGTGTTGGACTGGATGGCCCTTGGGGTCTCCACCAACTCTATGGTTCTATAATTCTATTATTCCTCACTCTTCAGCTTTCTTGCAACCACACTTTCGCCCTGTCTAACGTGCCAGAGTGAGCAGAAACTCGCTTTTTAATGCGTCCCCAAAAGAGAAGCAGGTCTTACCTTTCTCTCCGACCTCCCTTTCTCGGATGGCTACGCTACAATTGCTTGAAGTGGTGCAGGCGTCAAACCCGTTCGCGGACTCACTCTCACACAGGCCTTCCTGAGACTCTTCTGCCACACTGTCCACTTCTATGGTGATGTCGCTTTCGCTCTTTATGCTCCGCGATTCGTCCTGACTGAGAGTGAGAGGTGAGGCAACAGAGAAGTTTGGCTGGACCACAGGAGGTAAGGCAGAGAGACTGGAAGTGGGATTACTGGTGTCATGTTTTTCTGCTATAGAGTTCTCAGGCCCACACTTGTCCTTCTCATCAAGGTCATCCAAGTCTACTTCATGGCAAAGGAGAGTTTCGGGCCCAATTTGGGGCATGCAGTCATCCTCATCCTTCAGCGGGATGCTCTGGTTTTCCTCAGAAGATCCATCGAAATGCTCGCTCCCTTGATCCTGAAGGCGTTGGTCCAACTCTGCCACCAAGGAGGGCATCTCCTCGTTCTCATTCCTGAGGGACTCATCAGCACTGAAATCCTTACATTCTTTTGTCCCAGAACATTCACTTGTCCTCTCCTCCGTCACAATATTTGGCACTTCCATTTCATTCTCCACTCGCAGCCGTTTGTCAGGAGACAACTGTTCCGTTGTTTTCCTTTTCATAAGCTTCTTCTCTTTTGAACACGCATCTGTTTCGTTCTCACAAGTGGTGCTCAAACACTTACTACTGTCCAAGGCAGAAGTATCTAATCTTTCACATTCAACCAGATGTTCGCTTGGCTCTTCTTGGTTTAGCTGTACAATCTTTACGTTCTCTAAGGAAGACTCCCTCGTTCTGCTCCTTCGCCCTTTCCCTTTAGGCGATTTCTCCATCTCTCTCTTGATGTCCTCAACTTGATCGCTTTTGTTTACAAAAATCTGAACCACTTGTTCATGCTCCTCCACTTCTAGTTTCAATGTTTCTAGAGAGTAGACCTGATTCCTGTCATTCTCTTTGAGCACCTGCATGATCTTTGGGATCTCTTCGTCGGATTTGTCAACAATTTGTTTCTCATCCTTTTCGGGTTCAGAACTAGCTGGGGAAAACTCTTCATTCGTATTCTTTTCGGAAGGTTCATCTGCATCGCTGTCAGACGAAATGGAGTCTACCAAAACAACACATACACACCACAAAATGGTCAAGACAAGGCACAGCTTCGGATACAATCAATAAAAACTTAGTTCATACAAAACTACAAACAGAATGGGCTAAGACAACAGTATCGTTTGAATCTGCCCACTTTTACAAGGGGAAGCACCTCTCTTAATATTCAATGCTGACTTTGCTTTTGGCTCCTTGATAAAGTGCAAGAAATTATATTCAGATAGTTTCTTAGTAAAAAAAAGGAAGCCTCAAACCATTTCATTCATGAGAAGTAAAAGAAAAATAAAGCCAATTGATGTTTTATGACCACTTCTCTCAAGATGTTTTATACGGGTACTAAAATAAAACACAAAAATATAATACAGTATGGGCATGCTTGTAAAACATTGCTTTCTCCTCCTTTCAACTGATAAAGTAAATCATGCCACCTGCTATAAAGTATTTAGGTGATTTAAAACATCACATCACAGGTACAGGTTGAGTATCACTTCTCAGAAATACTTGGGAATGGAAGCATTTTGGATAACATGATTTTAAAGACCAAGTGAAGGGGTGATATTTTATGTAATTTAATAGGAATTTTAATGGCTTTATTAGTTTTGACTACTGTATATATATATATAACATTCCTATATTTAAATCTATTTTAATATTTATATGTTTTTGGTTTTAATTTATATATTCTATGTCTTTTAAGTGTTAAGTGCTTTGAGTCTCTCTCTTTCTGTCTCTCAAGAGAGAACGAGGTCTATAAATATAAATTATTATTATCATATCACTATTGGATTTTAGGAAAAAACTAAATTTGTATATGTGTACATAATGTGGTATCTTTATGGGACCAAACCTAACAATTACATTCATTAACCATATATACTCGAGTATAAGCTGAGTTTGTCAGCCCTTTATTTAGGCTGAAAAAGCCCCCCTCGGCTTATACTTGAGTCAGAGTTACTTATTATCTTACTGGGTCATTATTATTATTTTTATTATATCTATTATTTTACTCTATTTACTATTATTATTATTGAATTATTGAATTGAGGACCGGGACATCCGTAGGGATACCACAGTGCTTCTTTATAAAGCTATTGTTCTCCCAACCCTGCTATATGCTTGCGAGACGTGGACTGTCTACAGACGTCACATGCAACTCCTGGAACGATTCCATCAGCGCTGTGTCTGCAAATCTCTTGGGAAGACAGGCGGACAAACGTCAACGTGCTGGAAGAAGCAGAGACCACCAGCAATGAAGCAATGGTCCTCCGCCATCAGCTCCACTGGACCGGCCACGTTGTCCAGATGCCCGACCACCGTATCTCAAAGCAGTTGCTCTACTCCAAACTCAAGAACGGAAAACGGAATGTTGGAAGAGAGGAAAAGAGATTTAAAGATGGGCTCAAAGCCAACCTTAAAAACTCTGGCATAGACACTGAGAACTGGGAAGCCCTGGGCCATGAGCGCTCCAGCTGGAGGTCAGCTGTGACCTCCAGCAGCGCTGCAGAATTTGAAGAGGCACGAGTGGAGGGTGAAAGAGAGAAACGTCCAAGAGGAAGGCACATCAAGCCAACCCCTGGGAACCAATGCCCTCACTGCGGGAGAACATGCAGATCAAGAATAGGGCTCCACAGTCACCTACGGTATGGACCCACCAGAATACTGATCCTGGAAGACTATCCTACTTGGCTAACGAGGGATCGCCTAAGTGAAGAGTGAAAGTATTGAATTTAAATTATTTTACTCTATTATTATTATTACATGCATTCTTTTATGGTATTGTTATTATTCCATTTCCATTATTTTACTCTGCTATTATTATTTTATTACGTTTATTATTTTACTCTCTTTATTATTATTGGAAGGATATGCAAGCACATTTACATTGAAGAAGGTTAGAATAATGGTTTCATCAGAGTTGGACAGTCTTATCTTAAATGCCAGTTTATGTAAATATTCAAATACATTGAACCTACTGATGCCTCAATTAATGTAATTTTATTGGTATCTATTTATTTTGAAACTTCCCGATAGCTGCTGCATTTCCCACCTTATACTTGAATCAATACATTTTCCCAGTGGTTTTTTTTTTGTGGTAAAATTAGGTGTCTCAGCTTATATTTGCATCAGCTTATACTCGAGTATATACGGTATGTATTGTATACAATTTATGCAAATAGCCTGTAGATATTTTATATACAATATTTGTAATAATTTTGTGCATGAAACAAAGTTTAAGTATGTACACTGAACCATCAGAGGGCAAACATGTCATTATTTCATCCATCCATGTGGACAGTTTTGGAGTATTTCTGATTTTTGGATAGGGAATGCTCAACCTGTATATCTAAATGTAGCATTATTGTCATTTATTCTCTAGTTTTTGCATCAAGAGTACAAAAGCAATCTCACTAGAATCGCTATTTGGAACAATACGCTCATTTGCTTGGAAATGAACAGCATTATATTATTACATTACGCTAAGCTGAAACCAGACACTAAAGGACAATTAATATTTACACTGGGGGAAATCTCAATTAACTACCGATTACAGTATGTAAGCCACGGAGACTATGAATAATCACCTCAATTCACAACCAGTAACTACTGTGTGCTACTGAAAAGCGACAAGGTAAGTATTTAAACACAAATTACAACCCCTTTTCCCTTTTTTATGCAATATCATCCCACAATTTACAACCCTCCGTACTCACCATTTGAGCCTCTATCAGAATCCAACATTCCTGAGCTTCGTCTTGTTTGCCGACGAGACAGTCCTAAAAATTAAAGGAAGAGGCTTCAGTATCAAGAGGGAACAAGGAGTTTCTGCACAGAAAACCTTTACTTTTTTCCTGACCTTTGAAACAGCAAAACTTAATGCTTCTTGACTTTCAAGAGAGGGACAGCTATCTATTCTAATGAGGATGTTGATATTTAGAAGACACTCAAAGTGTCAATCATTATTTATTTATTTAAAACATTTATATTCTGCCTTTTTCACCCTGAAGGGGACTCAGTATATATATGGCAAACATTCAATGCCGGGACACAAATTCTAATATACATACATGATAAAAACATTTATCAAAATATTAAAATACACCATTGAAAACCGTCCTAGTCATCCACGTCAAATCTAATTGGCCTGGTCATCTTTCCTATTGCTGCTTTACTGCCCTGCCTTGAAAGCTTGGTCCCACAGCCAAGTTTTTACCATCCTTCTAAAGGACAGGAGGGAGGGGGCTGACCTGATCTCACTAGGAAGGGAGTTCCATAGCCGGGGAGCAATCACTGAGAAGGTCCTGTCTCTCGTTCCCACCAATCGCGCCTGTGACAACGGCGGGACGGAAAGCAGGATCTTAATCTCTGCGATGGTTCATAGGGGGAGATGCGTTCAGACAGGTAATTTGGGCTGGGGCCGTTTAGGGCTTTATAGGCCAAAGCCAGCACTTTGAATTGTGCCTGGGAGCAAACGGGCAGCCAGTGGAGCTGGTGTAACATGGGAGTTGTATGCTCCCTGTATGCCGCCCCAGTTATTAACCTGGCTGCCTATTTGAAGCTTCCGAGCAGTCTTCAAAAGCAACCCCACGTAAAGTGCATTGCAGTAGTCTATCCTAGATGTAATGAGAGTATGGATCACTGTGGCCAACTCTGACTTCCCAAGGTACGGGCAGAGCTGGTGCACAAGTTTTAATTGTGCGAAAAATGCCCTGGCCACCGCTGCAACCTAGGATTCCAAGCTCAGTGATGAGTCCAGGAGAACTCCCCAAGCTGCGAACCTGTCCCTTCAAGGGGAGTGTGACCCCGTCCAGCACAGGTTGTGACCCTATACCCTGTTCAGCCTTGCGACTGACCAGAAGGACCTCTGTTTTGTCTGGATTCAACTTCAATTTGCTCGCCCTCATCCAGACCGTCACAGTGGCCAGGCCTCAGTTCAGGGCTTGGACAGCCTCCTTAGAATCTGGTGGAAATGAGTGATAGAGTTGGACGTCATCTGTGTACAGATGGCATTGAACTCCAAAACTCCGGATGATCTCACCCAGGGCTTCATGTAGATCTTAAACAACATGGGGGACAATACTGAGCCCTATACATTAGCAGTATTTGACAAGTCAAAATAGAAAGTGCCCCCCAACTCATCATGACACCAAACTGGAAGTTACCTTCTGTTCCATTAGGTAAAGGTGAGCCCTCTGGGAGGCTGCTCCGCGCACTTCGGACACCTGGCTGGCTTTCACGATTTGCAGATTTGGCTAAACAGGAAGCCAGGTTGGACAGAAGAGTGGACTTCAGAGGAGGGCGGCCACGCTTTGCCTTTTGTTTCTCCTCTTCTTTCTTTTCATCTTTTTCACATTCTTCTTTGCTCTGAAAGCAAGCATATAGCCTTAACTTAGGAGTACGCACAAGGTTTTAGAGAGTAATTTCAGAAGATTTACTGTGGATCGGTTTGGTAAGTGCCAAAGTTTAGTCTGGGAATATATAAACTTCTCCCTTCTGAATACCAAAGTCCCCCTCCCTCCTTCCTACTGATCATAACTCAGCATTAAAAAAATAGTACAGCTTTTAAAGCTTTCAAACAAAACAGGATAAACCCTGCAAGCAAAGTAGTTGATTAATTCCAATCCTTTTTGGTTAGACCTTTTTCCCCTTTCCAGTCTTTGCCTATGGTCAATCTTGCCGCTGCAAATCTATATTGATATATTTCCTGGTCCTTTTGTTTGATGTTTTCTCTATGTAGACCTAGCAGACACAATCCTGGGCTTTTTTTAAATCTTGTTATGTAACATTTTATTAGTCTCTTTAATTACCTTGTCCCAAAATTCCTGTATGATCACACAGGTCCACCACATATGGAGGAAGGTCCCTTTCTGTTTCCTGCACCTCCAGCAAATACCTTGTTGTGATTTGTCTATTGTGATTTGTCACTGATCAGAAATAGCATATCTCAGGCCACATCTATATTGCCATATAATGAAGTTTGAAACTACATTATATAGTAAGTATAGATCCATATAATGCAGTTTAACACCATCGAACTACATTATAAGAGTCTACACTGACTATGCAATGTAGTGTCCAACTGCATTAGATGGCAGTATATATGGGGTCTCAATCAACAGGCAGGCAAATATAGGGAGACATGCTCTCTTGCATATTGAAGTCTGAAGCCTTTTGGGATTTCAATCATCTTGAATTCAGACCAGGAGGTTATTGATACTCAGTACAGTTTTGACAAACGGCAAACATTTGTTGAAATCCAATTCAATTTCTCTAATTGAATTGAATTCAATTTCTCAGTTTCTGTACTGAGATGTTGTCTGCAGTATTTTCAAAAGGTAGTCAGAAAGAAAGCCTTTAAAAACACATTTCAAGGTTGAAAAGGAATTCACCACTGTTACCTACTTTTGCTTTTTTCTTTTGTTTCTTCTTTGATCCTCCTTTCTCTGCTGGCCAAATAATCCGATCGGCTTTCACCCACTCATCATACCTACAAGAAATGTACACTATTTTATTAGACACTTGACGTTGAATTTAGCAATTTTGGACAATACTGATGGCAAAACATGCAAGAAAAGTTCAAGATAATACTTGAGTGGTGTGGACAAAAAAGGGGGGGATCTAGACATTTTTATAAGTAGAATTTTCTAATTTTTCCAGTGAAATACTTATTTCTCAAGATCTTGAGTAGTTATAGAAATTCATTACCAAAAGAAACTTCTTCACAATGAGACAAAAGAAAATATGAATGAAATACCTTACAGTTGTAATTTTATGACTTCTAGTCATTTCCAATTTATAGCGACCGCCAAAGTAAACCTAACAGAAGGTTTATAGGCAAGTTTTTTTGTTAAGTAGAGTATTGCCACTGCCCTTCCTCTACGACAAAAGTGAGTAGTACTTGCTTAAGGTCATCAAGAGGATTTCCATGCCTGGGATTCAAACTCTGGTATTCCAGAATGCTACTTGAGCATTCAAATCATTATTTCACGCTGACTCTCAAATACATATATACATACATATAAAATTCTTAAAAACTTTCAGATTTTCCCCTGTGTTAATAAACATAATATAGGCATCTTTCCAAATTACAAATTTCTGACTTATAAATGGCTCATACTTAAGAATGGGGCTGAGACAACAGGAAGTGAGAGAAATCAACCCCTTAAAAGGGAAACCCACTCCTGAAAGAGTTATCATGGGGGAAAGGTGTCTCCACTGAAGCTTTCTCACAAATCCTTGTTTCCACAACAAGACATTTTTTAAAAAAATCCAATTATCACAGGGATGGAAAGTGAGGTGAAATCTCCTGAACAGGGGCACAGACAGCAAAAGAAACACCACAGGGGTGTTAACCCTTCCCAATGCTATCCAAAGATCTCTGTTTATCTATATTTATACACACACACACACATATAATAAGAATAATATATTGTTGAAGGCTTTCATGGCCGGAATCACTAGGTTGTTGTGGGTTTTTTGGGCTATATGGCCATGTCCTAGAGGCATTTTCTCCTGACGTTTCACCTGTATCTATAGCACGCATCCTCAGAGGTTGTGAGGTCTGCTGGAAACTAGGAAAATCGGGTTTATATATCTGTGCAATGTCCAGGGTAGTAGAAAGAACTCTTGTCTGTTGGAGCTAGGTGTGAATGTTTCAATTGGCCACCTTGATTAGCATTTAATGGCCTGACAGTTTTTAGGTGTGACTTGTTGGTGCCTTGGGGAATCCTTTGTTGAGAGGTGATTAGCTGTTCCTGACTGTTTCTTGTCAGGAGTTCCCCTGTGTTCGAGTGTTGTTCTTTATTTACTGTTATAATTTTAGAGTTTCTTTTAATACTGGTAGCCATTTGAGTCTCCTTCAGGAGAGAAGAAAGATACAAATATATAAATGCATAAAAGAAAAACAACATGATAAGCATATGTAAAAATCTGAAAAGATGTCATATCAAGGAGGAGGTAAGTTTGCTTTCTGATGCCCTGAAGACTAGAACACAATGGAGAAATGGATTCAAACTGTAAGAAAATTAAATCTAAATCCATCTAAATCTTAGGAAGAACCTCCTGATTGTAAGAGCTGTTCAGCAGTGGAATATGCTGCCTGATTGAATCTTCTCTGGATATTCTTTAGCAGAGGCTGGATGGCCATTTGTCGGGAGTGCTTTGATTGTGTGTTACTGCTTAACAGTGGGTTGGACTGGATGGCCCTTGGGGTCTCTTTAAACTATATGATTCTATGCTCTGTCCAAGAGGTAATTGCTGATTTAGGACAAGGATGCTGGGAAAAGAAAACATTATCTTGTCATGACCCTCTGATAAGGCTGCCACTGTATGTCAGCATGTGTTCCAGATGTTGCTGAATTAATATTTACAACATTATTGAGCACTGATTGTTTGTCAGAGGCCAATGGAAGTCCAAACTCTGAAGGATGAGAGGTCTCCTGAAGGTGCAATTCTTCATGGCTAAGCGATCTCTTGAACAGTTCTTAAAATTCATGTGGTCGCCTTAAGTTGACGGATGATTTGAAGGCACAACCTATAGCTTTAGGCAAAAAAATGGCGGCATCAACCAGCTCCTAAAGCAACAGAGAAATTTTAACAGCTTGACAAAGAGCTGCTCCTGATCTGATCATACAAAATGATCAAAGGTCTGGAGAACAAGCCCTATGAGGAGTGGCTTAAGGAGCTGGGCATGTTTAGCCTGAAGAAGAGAAGGATGAGAGGAGATATGATAGCCATGTATAAATATGTGAGAGGAAGTCACAGGGAGGAGGGAGCAAGCTTGTTTTCTGCTTCCCTGGAGACTAGGACGCAATGGAACAATGGCTTCAAACGACAAGAAAGGAGATTCCATCTGAACATGAGGAAGAACTTCCTGACTAATAGGAGACCTGATAAAGGCCATGGATCAAGTTATAGGGAGGAGGGAGCAAGCTTGTTATCTGCTGCCCTGTAGAGTAGGACGCAATGGAACAATGGCTTCAAACTACAAGAAAGGAGATTCCATCTGAACATGAGGAAGAACTTCCTGACTGTGAGAGCCGTTCAGCAGTAGAACTCTCTGCCACGGAGTGTGGTGAAGGCTCCTTCTTTGGAGGTTTTTCAACAGAGCCTGGATGGCCATCTGTCAGGGGTGCTTTGAATGCAATATTCCTGCTTCTTGACTGGATGGACTGGATGGCCCATGAGGTCTCTTCCAACTCTTTGATTCTATGATTCTATGGCTAAGCGATCTCTTGAATACTTCTTAAAATTCATGTGGTTGCCTTAAGTTGATGGATGATTTGAAGACACAACCTATAGCTTTTGGCAAAAAATGGCTGCATCAACCAGCTCCTAAAGCAACTGGGAAAATTTACAACTTGACGAAGAGCTGCTCCTGATCTGATCATACAAAGAAAAAGTGGTGGGACTGGTGAACTTGAATTTTCAATGCAGCTGCTACACAGCACCGAAAACTTGATTTAACATTTCCCCCCTTACCTTACATTCCAGCCGTAGTAATGTACCAAATACAACACCTCTCCGTCATCATTTTCTGTACTTTTAATACTGGCTTCGTAAATCTTCTGGGTTTTCCCACGGCCGTATTTTACTTTGACTTTGGTTCCCGTGAGGCAAGGCTCCGAGTCGTCCTCGCCCTCCTCTCCTTCCGATTCTCCCTGGTTTTCAAGCTCTTCCCTGAAACAAGCCAGGAAAGAAGATGCAGACCAATTAGAGACTAAATGCAGGCGGCAGCACAGCGGTCACCTTCCTCCCTCCATCAGGCGACGCGTTTGTGATGGCCCACAGTGCTGCCAACCTCTGCCTCGAAGGGACATGACTCAGCAAGAGGCTCCTGGCAAAAACTCCACGTCCCAAGTAATGAATCTTACAGAAGCACCTAATCAATCCTGCAGTGAGAGAGAGAGCCATCAGTGGAAAGCTCTCGAGCTCAATACCAGTGTTATCAATAAGTCAACTGTTCTGGACCACTTTTTAAAATGTCAGTAATATAGTGTAGTTTACCAACACTACATTCACTGGGATTAGGGATATAGGGCCCCATAAAAATGTGATTTAAAAAATTTATCTTGAGAGAACATCTCTCGAGGAAGCTCTACCTCAGGCATGGACAAACTTGGGCCCTCCAGGTGTTTTGGACTCCAACTCCCACCATTCCTAATAGCCTCAGGCCCCTTCCTTTTCCCCCTCAGCCGCTTAAACAATACAATAATTAAAATGAAGAACAATTTAAACAAATATAAACTTATTAGTATTTCAATGGGAAGTGTGGGCTTGCTTTTGGCTGATGAGATAGGATTGTTGTTGTTGTCGTTGTTGTGGGCCGGGTAAATGACCTTGGAAGGCCATATCTGGCCCTCGGGCCTTAGTTTGAGGACCCCTGCCCTAGATAAACCCCTTGACATGCAGGAATGCACATCTACAGCATCCCTCAGAGATGATCATTTAGTCTCCAAAGGATTGTCGAAGACTCTCTAAGGCAGTCTATTCCACTATTAAAAAACTCTTACTGTAAGTTTAGATATATATTTTTTGTAATGTTAAGTGTAGTTATGTGGTGAAATTGTTAAAAGTAATAGGCAGGGTAGTCTCCACTTCCAATGTCAGCTTGGCACTTATGGAATGTGTCCAGGGGGAGGTGGGGCGACTAAAATGATCAACGGTTTTGAGAACAAGCCATATGAGGAGCAGCTTAAAGAGCTGGGCATGTTTAGAAAAAGAGAAGGCTGAGAAGAGACATGATGAGGGCTATGTATCAAGATGTGAGGGGAAGTCATAAGAAGGAGGGAGCAAGCTTGTTTTCTGTTGGCCTGGAGACCAGGATACGGAACATCTACAGGAAAGGAGATTCTGCCTGAACATGAGAAAAAACTTCCTAACTGTTGAGAGCTGTTCAGCAGTGGAACTCTCTGCTCCAGAATGTGGTGGAGGCTCCTTCTTTGAAGTATTTTAAACAGAGGCTGCATGGCCATCTGACGGGAGTGCTTTGAATGTGATTTTCCTGTATCTTGACAGGATGGGTTTGGACTGGTTGGTCCACGAGGTCTCTTCCAACTCTATGATTCTATGAAAGGTGGTCTTAGGAAAGGCACTCCTGCAGTCCCAATGCTGCAGTATGGGTGCTAATACTGACCCCTTACAGAGTCTTCCTCACAAGTATACTGCTGCCATAACAAGCAACACAGCAATGCAAATCCATATTCCAAAAAACATCTATTTTTGGAAGACCTGATAGATGACTGAGCTCAAACACAAAGCCAGAAGTGACTTTGGCTGCAATTTGTGTTCATTCTTATAAAACAGAGACAAAAGAAACCCTAGCCTGGCTGGAGGAGGAGGAGTCTTGGCACTCCAGGACTTTGTTCCCAGGGAACCCAGGTCTTAAGTTAAATTTTAACACCAAACTATATAATAGCGTGTATTTACTCTTCCATTGGAGGAAGGACTAGCTTAGATGTAATGATAAAACATAGTTCAGCATTGTGGCCCCTGGGCTCACAGAAAACTGGGCGACTTGGAAGGCGCTGAACAGACTGCGCTCTGGCACCATGAGATGCAGAGCCAACCTCAAGAAATGGAGCCACAAAGTGGAATCCACAACATGCGAGTGTGGAGAACAGCAAACCACTGAACACCTGCTGCAATGCAACTTGAGCCCTGCTACATGCACAATGGAGGACTTCCTTGCGGCAACACCAGAGGCACTCCAAGTGGCCAGATACTAGTTAAAGGACATTTAATCAACTACCAAGCTTGCAAACTTTGTGTTTTGTCTGTCTGTCTGTTTGTTTGTTTTGTTAAAAATGTAATACAACTGTCTGGTTGCTCCTGACATGATAGATAGATAAATAAATAAATAAGCATTGTGGGAACAGGTCTGCACCTCCAGGCTTGCTACTCATTGCACTACCAGGCTACACTACTCATCACAGAACAAGAAGTTTGGAAATTTTCATCTCTTTTCCTGCAGCAAAGGATTCAAAATGAAGGAAAAGAGATTCAACCTGAATATTAGGAAGAACCTCTTGATGGTAAGAGCTTTTCAATGGTGGAATACCACACCCTCTGAGTATGGTGGAGTCCCTTCTCTGGAAGTTTTTAAGCAGGGGCTCTATGACAGGTGTTCTCAACCTGTGGGTCCCCAGATGTTTTGGCCTTCAACTCCCAGAAATCCTAACAGCTGGTAAACTGGCTGAGATTTCTGGGGGTTGTAGATCAAAACACTTGGGGAGCCATAGGTTGAGAACCACTGCTCTATGGTCATCTGTTGGGAGGGCTTTTATTGTGTCTTACTGCATAAGCAGAGGGTTGGACTGGATGACCCTTTTGGTCTCTGTAAGTCTATGATTTCTATTTTGGAAATCCAGACTTGAACAAACTAGAATAATTTAACCACAGCTAGTGGAAGCAAGCCACTTTCAAACCATTGTTTATGGAGCTGTGTTAGCTTCACTACACAGTTAAGGTTAACCACAGTTATAGCTTCAGACAACATGGAAGGCTGATATTAATTTAAAATGGAAATCTCTAAATTCCAACTGGAAGCTGCACCAAAGAAAAGCAAAACACACAAGCTAGGGAAGGGCAGTCATAGACTTCTCCTGGCGATACTGAAGCACAATTTGCATCACATCTGAATTCATCCATGACAATCCCACTTCTTTCCATGCTCTTAGCAACCATGAAGATTAGACTTGCAAGGAGATGAATGTTTTATATGGATCAGGATAAAACTGCCGAATAAAAGCAGCTTTTCACTCAAGTTACAGATTAAGGTTTGCAATATGTACCCGTTTACCTTGGAATATGTTCTACTGAATTAGATTTGGAGAAGAGACATACAGTATGTCACTGTCAGTATAATTTCCCAAGCCTTTTGTACTCAGCAGTTGTGCTGCAATACCAGACAGTAAGAGAGAAGGAAAACAAAACATATAAGGTATTTTTTTTCTTGCCTCCTCTCCTCTTCATCTTCGGAGTCTCCGTCAGATTCCTCTTCCGGCTTTGTTTTCTTTTCCTTTTGCTTTGGTGTGGCCTTTTTGCCTCCAAGCATCATCTCGTTTTCCCTTTTTTCTACATTATTGTTATTGGACATTTCCTCATTGACGTTGTTCTCCTTGTTGCTGTCTTTTAATTTGTCCTGCGTTTTCTCATCTTCGCTTTCCTTTTTTGCCACAGTAACATCACGGACGAGTCTTCGGCGTCCCTGTGACAGGAGAGGGGGAAACCAGGCCATTTAGGATGCACTGCTGCCTTCAAGGCAGCCAGATTACACAATGCAGCACTGCAGCATCCAATTCAAGGCTTTTTCGTGACAAATGCGGTATATCAGAGAATTTTGTGTATGTATACAACGGGCTACTTTATTCTAAAAAGTCTATTTAAGATCTAAACATGTAAACTCTGTATTATCGAAGGCTTTCATGGCTGGAAAAACAGGGTTGTTGTAGGTTGTTCGGGCTGTATGGCCATGTTCTAGAAGCATTCTCTCCTGACGTTTCACCTGCATCTATGGAAGGCATCCTCAGAGGTTGTGAGGTCTGTTGGAAACTAGAAAAATTGTTGTAGGACCTCACAATCTCTGAGGATGCCTGCCATAGATGCAGGTGAAAATTCAGGAGAGAATGCTTCTAGAACTTGGCCATACAGCCTGAAAAACCTACAAACTCCGTTAACATACAAACAAGGTCAGCAGACAATTGGGAGAAAAACTGGGATAAATAACACTATGGTAGGCACGGGCATTTTGGACTTCAATTCCCACAGCCAGTAGATTGCTAGGAATTGTGATAGCTGAAGCCCAAAACACCTGGAGGGCCAAAATCTGCCCATGCCTGCTCTATGGTATATATCTATGGCTTTCTGTTCTCAAGCAGCTTGTCATGACTTGCTGCTTGACATCTCCACGGAGAGTGTCATTTCAACAAGCCACCTTCAGATTGGAAAGAAACAAGTCAGAGTTTTCAGTTCATGAATCACACTAAACATGCCACCACATGGCAGAAGGTCTGTAGATTTGAGTTTCCCAAATGGGAAAAACTCAGCACCATGTGCCAGCCCCTAGCCCAGGCATGGGCAAACTTCAGCCCTCCAAGTGTTTTGGACTTCAGCTCCCACAATTCTTAACAGCTGGTAGGACTTCTTCCTGGGCACACAAAAGACTGGAAGGCACTGAACAGATTGTGCTCTGGCAACACGAGATGCAGAGCCAACCTTAAGAAATGGTGCCACAAAGTGGAGTCCACAACATGCGAGTGTGCAGAAGAGTGAACCATAGACCACCTATTACAATGCAGTCTGAGCCTTGCCACAAGGACAATGGAGGACCTTCTTACACACACTCCAAGTGGCCAGCTTCTGGTCAAAGGACATATTGTATAATTGCCAAGTTTTTTAAACTCGGTTCACATCTAATACGATAAATAAATTTGAATAGTACATATAAAGGTATCATAGGATCTAAATTAGTATCCGCTTTCTCCTTGTCTAGTCTTATAGGAACCCCTCTATGTAATTTTACTTTTTTATTGAGATGCTGAATTACTGGTTGCCATTCATTAACAAAGTTCCCTAATTGTTCCCCTCTTAAGAGTAGTTATTTTACCCATTATTAGCAAATCTGTAATGTATTTTTTCCATTCTTCTAAGGGCGGTATCTCTGAGGTTTTCCATATACTATTCAGGCTGCTACTGTCATGTAAAACATTTTTTTCTGAATTTCCTTTCTGGTTCCTCATCTGGCATATTCAAAAGGTACAATTGTGGTGTCATTCTGAAGTTTGTGTTTAACATCTTTTTGAGATATACATGAATCGGTTTCCCGAAGTTTTTCACTTTGTTGCATGTCCATTACATGTGGTAAAACGTGCCTTTTTCTTTCCCACATTTCCAACATATGTCAGTGGAATAGTACATTGATACTCTCTCTGGAGGGAGAAACCAACGTAGATGTGTTTTGCAGACATTTTCTTACAGGCATTCCTTTTAAAGTGGTTAAACCTTAAGTAAAGGTAAAGGTTTTCCCTAGACATTAAGTCTAGTCGTGTCCAACTCTGGGGGTGTGTGTGTGTGCTCATCTTCATTTCTAAACTGAAGAGTCGGCGTTGTCTGCAGACGCCTCCAAGGTCATGTGGCCAGCATGACTGCATGGAGTACTGCTACCTTCCCGCAGAAGCAGTAGTTATTGATCTACTCACAGTTGTATGTTTTTGAACTGCAAGTTTGGCAGAAGCTGGACCTAACTGCAGGAGCTCACCCCGCTCCCCAGATTTGAACACCAGACGTTTCAGTCAGCAAGTTCAGCAGCTCAGCAGTTTATACTTTAATTACACTTAATACTAATCATTTGCATGTTTTTGACTACACTGTAATCTGTGCATCGCTTTGACATCTGGTTTTAGAGGGGCAAGTGGGATTGAAAAGCCTGATTATAAGAGTAAGTAGAAGGGGAATTTGAAGTCACAAAATGCATAGCTTTGTGCTACAGAAGATAAGTGTTGGATGACTTTTCCGAAATGCTTACCCTTGGAGATATCTGCTCGACGTCTTCTTTTTCACTTTCACCGCTGCCATCGTTTTCTTCCACCTCGTTCTGGACTTCCACGGGGGACATTTCTGGCTCTTCTTTCATATTTTCCTCCATTGGTTCTTCTTGCTTCTGTACAACTTGTATTATTTTTGGTTCATTGTGGTGGATGGTTCTAAACTGAATGTTTGCAGATCGGCAGTATTCTTCAAAACCATAAAGATACCTACAAGTATTTGAAAGCATAGTTAAGGACTATAAAAATATGAAGTGTTCTTCAAATCGTCTTAATAATACAATGGAAGAATATGCCTTTTTAACCCTCACCCCCGGCCTTCAGGTAACAGTTTGCCCCAAAGAAGAAAGCCTAAAAAACTCAACAAATGGTGTCCCATGCTCTTGTTACATCCCAAATAGACTACTGCAACACACTGTACGTGGGGTGGCCTTTGGAAACTGTTCAGAAGCTTCAAGTAGTCCAAGAGGCAGCAGCCAGGTTCCTCACTGGAGAGCGCCATACAGGGAGCATACCACCCCCCTGTTACGTCAGCTCCACTGGCTGACAGTCTGAGCACAATTCAAATGCTGGCTTTAGCCTATAAAGCCCTAAATCAGTAGTTCTCAACCTGGGGTCCCCAGATGTTTTTGGCCTACATCTCCCAAAATCCCAGCCAGTTTACCAGCTGTTAGGATTTCTGGGAGTTGGAGGCCAAAAACATCTGGGGACCCCAGGTTGAGAACCACTGCCCTAAACGGTTCTGGCACAGGATACCTGTCCGAACATATCTCTCTCTATGAACCACCTTGGAGATTAAGATCTTCTGGGGAGGCCCTGCTCTCGGTCCCACCTTCTTTGCAGGTGCAGTTGGTAGAGCGAAAGACAGGGCCTTCTCAGTGGTGGTCCCTCAGCTGTTGAACTCACTCCCCAGTGAAATCAGGTCAGCCCCCTCCCTCCTAACCTTCAGAAAGAAAGTAAAAACATGGCTCTAGGACCAAGCCTTTGGATAGAAACAGTGCAATAAGTGAAGACAGAATATATGCAGTCACAACTGGAACGGCCTTGACTATGATTACGGATTATGTGGTTTTAATCATTGGTTTTTAATGTTTTATAATACTCTTTCATGTAATGTTTTAATGTATATGTTTATTTTTACTCTGTTTGTTCACATGGCATCGAATTGCTGCCTACTGTAAGGCCACTCTGAGTCCCCTTTGGGGTGAGAAGGGTGTAGTACAAATATCGTAAATAAATAAACAACGCTCCTGCATTCCCTTTCACTCAGAAGCAACTTGATTAACTTTCTCCCTTCCTTCCTTCCTTCCTTCCTTCCTTCCTTCCTTCCTTCCTTCCTTCCTTCCTTCCTTCCTTCCTTCCTTCCTTCTTCTCTCTCTCTCTCTTTACTTGTTCCCTCCCTCCCTCCTTCCTTTCCATCTTTCAAATCCCTGACAAATGTATTACAGCATGAAAGATCATAGCAACTGCTACTGCAACTGATTGTAGCTGTTATTAATTGGTTAACTATTGCACTCTTAATTGCAATATATCTGAAATTTTAAACTGTTGCTAGCCATTGCAACAGCCTACAAGTGGACAGCCTTGGAGAAGAGAATATTTAATAGTAAACAGCCACATATTCATTGAAAGTGTGACATTGTTAGATTCCTTCCTAACTAGTGCTTGCTCCCGCTCATCCTTGCCCTCCTCCAAATTCTGTTTCTTATGTTCCTTTGTGTCTACATTACTCTGAGCTATTTTGGCGACCACTGCAGAAAGAGAAAAAAGATCTTTTAAAAAAATCTATGTACTCAGGAACATTTTTCTATTCAGAGAGGCAAAAGGACTACTTACTTTCTATAAGCCGTTTTTACATTGTAAGAAGCAGCTGAGTTCAAAATAGGAATGCCAAGGTCCATATAAATTTGTTTCCATACAGCTCCACTCTCAATCTTTTGTGTGTGTGGACAGGAGAAAAGAGAGACGTTTTACTTGTTGTTACTTGCATTGCTTCTAACAAATATTTCAATACAAAATTCATCTAAAACCAAAGGTCATGGATACAGGCTTCAACGAATGTCACACTTACATTGTCACACCCTCCCTGCTGATATACCAGTCTGAAAAGTTTGAAGAGGTTAAGATCCTTATAGCCCAGAACTGGTGGCTTATTGATAGGAGTACCTGACGAGAATTTGAAAGAAAGGAACAAGAACAAATTTCAAAAGGATTCATATAGTAGTTTTGCAGTTTTATCACACAGTACAGACCTTTAAAGACATGCTCTACACTACATTACACTACATTACTTATCTCACCTAGAGTTTTTAAACATTTTAATCTTTGCAACCCACCCTGCCCATCGTGATGGATTATTGTGATTTTATATTGTATTGTGTGCCTATTTTGTACTGTTTTTATTATTTTCATTATTTCTTATTGATGTATTATTTTATGTTGTATACTTGCTTTGTTGTGATTGTTGGGCTTCACCTCATGTAAGCTGCCCTGAGTCCCCTTGGGGAGATGGTGATGGGGTATACATTATTATTATTACTATTATTTTTATTATTATTACTACTCATAGTTCAATAAGCTTCTTGCCTGATACCTGTGGAAGAACAAGCATTGCACCTGACACTGAAATGTTATAGAAATGTTATTTTTAAAGTCCACAATTAAAAAGTAACTGTGAACTTGTGAAAATACTAACGATGAGCAAACTTGCTTGTACGGCTGTGACAATTTTGCTCCTCCTAATTACTTAAACCTATTTGTTTGCCAGCTTTGCCCCCTGCCCTAAATCAGACTAAAGACATGCAGACTTGCTTGAAAATTCAGACCTAAATGTTAGCGAAATGTTATATAATGGGAATTCCAGTATGTAATCCCTTTCCATAACTGATAAATCCTACAAATGGGGAATAATTACCAGCCAACAGGGTGAATCACTATGCCTTTCAAGTCAACTCTAAGGAATGTACATGTTATCAGACATTTGTTAAAAATTGATGGTTACTGGCAATTTTTAAAGATCCTGAGCAGCTCAAGCAACTGGAATTGCTCAGTAGGAATGTATTATAATTAAATCCCTTATTGGTAAAACAATATGATCCAACTACAAGAAAGGAGATTCCATCTGAACATTAGGAAGAACTTCCTGACTGTGAGAGCTGTTCAGCAGTGGAACTCTCTGCCCCGGAGTGTGGTGGAGGCTCCTTCTTTGGAGGTTTTTAAACAGAGGCTGGATGGCTATCTGTCGGGGGTGCTTTGAATGCAATATTCCTGCTTCTTGGCAGGGGGTTGTACTGGATGGCCCATGAGGTCTCTTCCAACTCTATGATTCTAAGATGTAAGAGTGCTGTTGCTGTAATTTCTGACTTATGGTGACCTAAGGGAGGCATGGGCAAACATCGGCCATCCAGGTGTTTTGGACTTCAACTCCCACAATTCTTAACAGTCAAAGGGGCCATGGTAGCACAGCGGGTTAAATGGCGAGCTGCAGAAAAAAAACTTGCTGACCAAAAGGTAGACAGTTTGAAGCCACTGGTCGCAGTGAGCTCCTGTCAGCCCTAGTTCCTGTCAACCTAGCAGTTTGAAAACATGTAATTTGAGTAGATCAACAGGTACCGTCTCGGCGGGAAGGTAAAAGGAGCCCATGCAACCATGCCAAACACAATCAGGAGAATCTATGGACAACAGGCTCCTCAGCATGGAAAATGGAACAAGAGCACCTGCCCATGACCAGAGTTGAGCATTACCTTCAGACGCTGGAGATGGAAAGGGAAATCTTTGCCTTTGTTTGCGTATTGTGTGTCATTGTTCACTGTATAAAAGGCATTGAATGTTTGCCTATATATGTGTATACTATAATCCGCTCTGAGTCCCCTCAGGAGGATAGAGTGGAAAATAAATCAAGTGTATTATTATTTTCTTGGCAGAATTCATTGCGGGTTGTACTTGCCTTTCTCTGTGGCTGAGAGAGAGTAACTTACCCAAGATCTATGAACAAATGGGGATCCGAACCCTGGTCTGCAAATGTCCTTGTCCAACACTTAAACCACTATACACCAGGTCTCAAAATAACTAAGTACTTCACTTATTATTTACCTCTTACTAAATGTTTCAGGTGCTTAGCATTTATGGTGCCAATTCTGCAGAAAGTTTTCAGAAAGAAACATCCCTGAGTTTAATGGAACATACTCTCAGGAATATATGGCCTTATAGCACAAAGCACTCAAGCACTCCATGCAAAGACAAACCTAACAGTTGTTGAACATAGTCCCACACTAGCTAAAAAGTCCCCTGTCTGTTTCAGTCCAAGTGAAGCATTGTTTACCTCTGTCTTCCATAAACTTGTAAAGCTGTTGGAGGAAATTGTCCCTCTCTTCAGGATCAAGCTCTTCCTCAGGCTGTCAAAATACAAAAAAATGAAGATATTGAAGTATTTTTAAAAGATAAACAGTTGATTGAATGGCAGCATCACAAGCATTTGCATCGGGATAGCTGAATTTAGCAAATTTCAAACCTATAAAAAATTAAGATTTGCAAATGGACATTATATGAAACTCGAAGCAATCTGGTAGAAAGCATGCTAATGTCTAAAGAGAAATGACAGGATCTGGAGACACTTTTCCTTTTTCTAGGGATAGTCCTTACCCTAAGAAATCACTGATTGCCGTTCATCAGGCTAAGAGCAGCTGACCATTAGAATTACTGGCCCTTGGTTCATTTTGCAAGTTGGAAAGATTTTGAACTATAAAGGAAAATTTCTGAGTCGTCACTAAGCAAGTGGGAAAGCTTGGGAAGTGTTTAAGGATCCAACCAGACATGCCTTTCTGCAGTGTCCTGTAAGCCACGCTCTCCACATACAATTTCCCCCAGTGTTTTCAACTTCTTTTTACAACAGAAGCCATTATTTCACCACTACCAAACACAAATTGACCACAATATTTTTTCTGTAGTACTTCTGTAGTTTTCAGGACTTCCTTGACCTTTTATGTCTCAAAGATCCTGTGTTTGGACTCTTATCTCAGTTGGTGCCCACTACCCAAGTTTTCAATTGAGATTATTATAACACATATCAAGGGTGAAGATGTCACTCTAGAATGTATTTATTACAGGTGGTTAAATTCAATTGCAGCATGTCAGATAACAACCTGTACTGAAAACATGTGTATCTTTGCAGAAACTTTGCTTATTGGAAGGAAGGACATTAGAGGCAAAGAGGAAGTATTTTGGCCACATCATGAGAAGACAGGAAAGCTTAGAGAAGACAATGATGCTTGGGAAAATGGAAGGAGAAAGGAAGAGGCGCCGATGCTATTCCTGAAGTGACTGGCTTGACTCTAGAGGAGCTGGGGGTGGTGACGGCCGACAGGGAGCTCTGGCGTGGGCTGGTCCATGAGGTCACGAAGAGTCGGAAGTGATTGAGCGAATAAACAACAACAACAAGAACTGAAAACTTTCCTGGTTTCTCATTCTTATGTTTTCCTCTGCCCTTTTGCCAAGGAGTTCCTAATGCAGCATATCTTCCTGCCAACACACTTGATCCTCATAAGCATTCTGTGAAGAGAGACTAAACTAAGGAAGACTTGAGTCTAGGACTATCTTCATAAATTACTCTTTCCAATAAGGTACATGTCTAGGGGGAAAAATGAGCCCAAGAACCTCACTTTGCATCAGATATAGTGAAAATACTTCCACTAAATAATTCCTGGAGGCTTTGATTTTCCCTTCCAGATATCCTGCAAATGGAGATAAACAAACCACAATTTCTTTTGACAAAATTTCCTTACTGAAGCATCTGTAATAATTTTTACTCCTGACATTAGCGTCAATCTGTTCATGTTTTTCACTGATTCTGGAAAGCAAATGGGAGTATTTATTTCACCGTATTGCAGAATTTAGTAGACATCAGTGGTATCATATGAATGAACTCCTTCGATCTTGTGATTTCTTGTTTGCTTGTGAATGGCACAACACTGTGTTACAATTTTTGACAGAACAATAGTAAAATAATTCAGCAGCTGATGGGTTTCATCTAAGTGTACAAGATGTAACTAAGCAGACTTTGAAGAAACAAAGCAATCCCATGAGAGGCTAAAACCAATGTTAGCTTTCTGTTTGCTTCCAGTAAAGTTAGTGTGTAAAGTTCTGAGTACGTGCTCTTTTGACAATTTTAACTCATTTCACAGAGGAAGAAGGGATAAAGTTTGCAATGGCACATTTTACACATATATAGGAAACAAGAGTCAATGTCTCCCAAGTGCATTGGGAACACACCTCAGCTTTAAGACTATTTGTTTTTAAATGTCACCGCAAGAAGCATTTTATTTACAGTGAGCCCTCAATATCTGATGGGGTTTGGTCTCAAGACTCCCAAAATCCATGGATGCTCGAGTCTCATTATGTTAAAAAAAGTATAGTAAAATGGCATTCCTTATATAAAAAATGGCAAAATCAAGGTGTGTTTTTGGGATTTTTTCCCCCTGAACATTTTTGAGCTGCAGATGGTTGAAGCAGAAGATGCAAAACCCATGGATATGGAAAGCTGATTATACTGACATAGTTCTGCAGATAGTTAAAAAAGAGAAGACATTAAAAATATCTAACACATGACAGTATAAAGAGACGCTTAAATCCAAATTCATGGCATAACTGAAAGTAAACAACGTAAGAGCAATGACAGGATAACTTAAACATTTGGTATCTTTTTTAAAGGCTATTGAAGATGATGCCAGGCTGGGCAAAGTATGCCACAGCTGGAGTGACATCTGAGCAAGTGTTCTTCCCAAAAGCCATCAGCCTCACTTTCTTCAATTGTCAGAAGCACCCAGAGAGGGATCCTATGAAGAAAACCTTAATGTTTGGCCATATATGAGGGAAATAGATGTGTATCTCCCCCCTTAAAGCTGTGCACTTAGATTATCTACTGACCAAAATCCTGTTTTAAATAATGAAGGAATTGTTTCCCCTCAAAAATTCCAAAGGATACTATGGTTTGAAAATGTATTTGGTGCAATAATGAAATACAATTATTATTTGTCTTCAAACCTAGCAGGCTTTGCTCTCAACGTAAAATGCAATATTTAAAGCACTATCACAATTCATATATAAACCCCACCTTCCTTAACAAAGGAACTTGTGGACCTGCAGTTACTTTTTTTACTGCTTTTTCATGGTGACAAAAGGACATTCTGCAAATGATATGGGGTTGCTTTGCTGTCACAAAGGCGAAAAGAAGCCTTTGTTCAGACCAGGGAGTACTTCTGATACACGTCCTCTCCCTCACACACACGTACACAGACACACACGGGACATCCACTGAAATCACAACCAAATTCTAAGGTTACAGAACAGCATTAAGCAACAGCATTGATTTTTTGCTTCTGCTTTTAACATCACAAGGGCTTTAAATAATTAGAAAATCTAATACAGTTTGTTGGTTTTCAGAAGGCTAAATGTTCGATATGTGCACTACCATCACCCTTCCCCCAAATCTTATTTATAGCCCCAAAGGAAGAACAAACAAACACGCACGGACCATTTATGCAAAACACTCAGAGCAGCATCTGAAGTCACCATGCTGTGTAAGCATCAATATGTTAGAACATGCTGGAAAAAGTTGGAATACTGGTTTTGCATTCGAAATCAGCCCAAAAGGCCATCCAATGTTATCTTTTTATGGCATTAGCTTGGTCGACAGGCAAGGAAATTATTGGAGAGAGCCAAAGAGTTAAACTGCAGGGGGAAGAAAGGCTCACCAAAAATGTGCAGAGACATCTTCCAACAAGGACACAGGAGTCAAGATACTGGCATTATGCTGCAGCAGGTACAGATGTCCTCACTCAATCAGGAACATCTCATACAGCTTATATCTTAAGGGTTTTCAATGCATGCCATCCTGGCACACTTTGTAACCCACGTCTTTGCACCAATGGCTATATGTAATTTTGGGTAACAATTTGGACTTCTCAAGGACATTTAGGTGAGAAGAAAGATTTAAAAAACAGTACTACCAATCATACAGAAGAATGATACGATTTTGGTCCTAAGACAGTAACTTCTGGTTTCATTGCAATCCGTATTTTTTGTGTTGGCATGGTAGTGAATGTCACCCTGATATTAACATCTATCTTTGACTGGGAAAGATTTCAAATACACATTTTTTTCAGTAATAAAGTAAAAAACCCAAAGCAGGCTGGGAAAGGGAATGATGGTATCCTTCTTGAATCTTCGTAACTCCCTGAAGACTGAAATACATGGGCCCATTCTCAATACATCAGAGATACCAAGGAAGAAAGGTGTCTGCTGCTATTTTAGACTGATTTCAAGGGCAATTAATCCTATTTGGACAAATCCGAATTCTGTTCCCAAACTGCTGGAGAATGGAAGAGGGATAAATTTGAGTGAAGAGGGGAGACAATAATTAGATTGCATTCCAAAACTAATACAAACACTTGAAAATCTTACTCCAAACATGACACATCAAAGTGCAAGATTAATTATTTTTTTGATCGCGTCAGGGGCGACTTGAGAAACTGCAAGTCACTTCTGGTGTGAGAGAATTGGCCGTCTGCAAGGACGTTGCCCAGGGGATGCCTGGATGTTTTGGTGTTTTACCACCCTTGTGGGAGGCTTCTCTCATGTCCCCGCATGGAGAGCTGGAGCTGATAGAAGGAGCTCATCTGCACTCTGCCAGGATTCGAACCTGCAACCTATCGGTCTTCAGTCCTGCCTGCACAGGGGTTGAACCCACTGCGCCACCGGGGGCTCCTTCAGGACATGATATAAATGGTGTTTTCTGTATAACAGGATCTTGATCTACTCTTGCGCATGGTAGCAACAGAAATCATCTTTGGGGACAATAATTTGATTGCAATCCAAAACTCATAAAACACAAACACACTTGAAATTCTCTCTCCAAACATGACACATTAAAGCGCAAGATTAATTATTTCTTGGACATGAGGAAAAAATTGTGTTTTCTGTATTAACAGGATCTTGATCTACCCTTGCGCATGGTAGCAACAGAAGTCAGCTTTGGCTTCCTGCAAGCCCTGTTTTTGCAAGTCACCTCACAGGAAAGGCATAATACTAATTTTGCTACAGGTGCCCTGAAAGCAATTTCTGTGCAAGCAAAGTCTTGGGTCAAGTGCCAACTGAGAAAATGTCCAAAGCTCCATAAGAAAACTGAAATTTATCAGATCGGAAACGTACAGAACACATCTGTCAAACACATATTTATATGGAAAGGGGATCTTAATATGAGTCATAGAATCATACAGTTGGAAGAGACCTCATGGGCCATCCAGTCCAACCCCATTCTGCCAAGAAGCAGGAAGAGACCTCACGGGCCATCCAGTCCAACCCCCTGCCAAAAAGTATTCAAAGCACCCCTGACAGATGGCCATCCAGCCTCTGTTTAAAAGCTTCCAAAGAAGAAGCCTCCACCACACTCTAGGACAGAGAGTTCCACTGTTGAACAGCTCTCACAGTCAGGAAGTTCTTCCTCATGTTCAGATGACATCTCCTTTCTTGTAGTTTGAAGCCATTGTTCCGTGTCCTAGTCTCCAGGGAAGCAGAAAACAAGCTTGCTCCCTCCTCCCTGTGACTTCCTCTCACATATTTATACATGGCTATCATGTCTCCTCTCAGTCTTCTCTTCTTCAGGCTAAACATGCCCAGCTCTTTAAGCCGCTCTTCATAGGGCTTGTTCTCCAGACCCTTGAGTCCAGGGTTCAAAGTGGTATACAGGTGTATTGAGCAGTTCTTATGATGATGGAAGACCAACCCACCAAAAGCAAATATTGCTGCTGCATATGCTCCATACATTTTCAAGAGGAGATGCTCTGCTGGAGTGAAGTGAAGCAGAGGTTAGTGGATTGGACCCCATGTGTCATTTCTCAAGGAGATGCACAGCCAGGAACTGCAATAAGGACATCCTAGTAGCAAATCGCAGCATAAGGGCAAGTTTGTCATAATTGTACGTACATGTTCTGATTAGAAAATAATTCCACTCTATTTAAAAAAAATACACAATGCAAAAAGATGTTCCATTTTACAAAGTAGTCAATCAGTTCACTCAAGATCATACATGGTTTCTGAACCAGAAGATGAGCAAAAGAAGAAGCTGAATATTCCCTCTGGACAAAACGCAAGGGGAGAGGGAAGAACAGGAGGTTTGCCTGCCCCATCTTTAAGAATTCAAAATAATTAATTTTGCTAAATAATTCACCATGGCCATTTTCTGCTGACAGCATAAAACGCAAGTGTCCATGTTCCCTTGCCTTCATTCATCTCCGGATCTCCTTTCTCACTAGAACAAGCTCTACTAGGAAGACACAATAGGATTCTGCAGATGTTTCCCTTTCTAGAGCCGCCCGTTACACCTTCCCATCTTTATCAACAGTTTATCACATTCCAAACAAAGACTGGAAGGGAAAAAAAGATCCCCAGGAATGCCTTTTCCTTCTCAAAAGAGACCCAGAGCTCGCCCCCCTCCCTCCTCTTTTGTTTGAAAGATAGAAGGAGCGATCAGCTGTAAGGAAGGAAAGGCGGAATTACTACCCAGAGCCCAAACAAGACAACCCTTGGCATCCACACTTACCTGCAACCGGGGCACATTGACCAAAGCGAAGACACAAAGCCCCTTGCGCTCTGCAACAGTTCACACCCTGCAAAATGTGGCCTATTCAGCACCGTGTGTAACAACATGAGGGAGGGAAGGAAGGAGGGAGGGAGGGAGGGAAAGGAGGAGAAAGAGGAGGAGAAGGAGGAGCGGAAGGAGAGATTCCACATTCCACAAACGATCAAGCAAGAGAGCTCACACTTTGCTTAGGCATTAGGCGCGGGGTTTGCATGGAAAGAAGTGACTCCATTTTGTTAAAAAATCATAAGCCTTCCTTTTCTGGTAGTGATAAATGTACATATATTACAAATGTCTTAACAAAAAAGCAACGTCTTGTCAAAGGCTCTCATGGTCAGAATCACAGGGTTGCTGTGAGTTTTCCGGGCTGTATGGCCATGTTCCAGAAGCATTCTCTCCTGACATTTCACCCACATCTATGGCAGACATCCTCACCACCTCTGGGGATGTCTGGCATAGATGTGGGCAAAACGTCAGGAGAAAATACTTCTGGACCATGGCCATGCAGCACAGAAAACTCACAGCAACCCAATTATTGTTTCTTACATATCTCTTCATATGACTTGAGGAGTTGACAACATTATTAAAACACATAATCATTTCAAACATTCTATAAAATACAAATATGAATACATATTTCTATGAAATACGCACATTAAAATGTATTCCTGTAAAATCCATGTGAAAATACACAGAACAAAGATATATCACTGAATACTAAACTTGGGACCTCTGAGGATGCCTGCCATAGATGTGGGTGGAATGTCAGGAGAGAATGTCAGCCTGGAAAACTCACAGCAACCCAATTATTGTTTCTTACATATCTCTCCTTATAGCTTGAGGCAAGTTACAACATTGTTAAAACACATAATCACTGTAAATATTCTATAAAATACAAATATTAGTATGTATTAATATTAATACATATTTCTATAAAATACACAAAACAAAGATATATCACTGAATACTAAACTTGGGACCTCTGAGGATGCCCCCCGTAGATGTGGGTGAAACGTCAGGAGAGAATGCTTCTGGACCATGGCCACGCAGCTCGGAAAACTCACAGCAACCCAATTATTATTGTTTCTTACATATTTCTCCTTATAGCTTGAGGCAAGTTAAACATTGTTAAAACACATAATCACTGTAAATATTCTATAAAATACAAATATTAATATGTATTTCTATTAAATACTAATATTAATACGTATTTCTATAAAATACACAAAACAAAGATATATCACTGAATACTAAACTTAGGAACTCTGAGGATGCCTGCCATAGATGTGGGTGAAACATCAGGAGAGAATGCTTCTGGAACATGGCCATACAGCCTGGAAAACTCACAGCAACCCAATAAAATGGTTATATGGAGCTTTGCTGTGGTATGGGGAAAAGACATGGAAATGAATCAAATTTAAACCTCACCCTTTCAAAAAAAAAAAAAAACCTTTCACAACTACATTGGTTAAAAAAGAGATATTAATATTAATACTATACTATATTCCATCGATTCGAAGATGCCACTGATTGCAGCACACATACCAATTTCAGAACCATACACAGAAAAAGGTATATACAGATACATAAAAACACCCATGATTCAAAGATGCACTGCGTTTAGAGGTGTTTATATGGGGAATTTTTGCATCTTTTAATCATCATCATCATCATCATCATCATCATCATCATCATCATCATCATCATGGAAAAGCTTGCACAACATGAGGATTTAAAGACAGAACTGCAAATACTCTGGCACAAGCCAGTAAAGGTGGTCCCAGTGGTGATTGATAAAACTGGGTGCAGTGCCTAAAGACCTTGGCCTGCACTTAAAAACAATCGGCGCTGACAAAATTACTATCTGTCGGCTGCAAAAGTCCACACTGCTCAGATCTGCATGCATTATTTGCCGATACATAACACAATCCTAGACACTTGGGAAGTGTCCGATGTGTGAGCCAATACAACAGCCAGCAGAGTGTCTGCTGTGGACTCATCTTGTTATGTTTCAAATAATAATAATAATAATAATAATAATAATCACGCAGACATCTGTCAGCTGCAAAAGGCCGCCCTACTCGGTTCTGCACAGATTATTCACCAATACATCACACAAATCTTGTTTGTTATGTACTGAGCTTGTTATGTATCTAATTATTATTATTGACACAAAAGCACAGTATGTCACAGCAAACAAGATCTATATGCTGGATTTCATATCACAAAATCACAAGTCGAACACTTCCCAAGCGTCTAGGAGTGTGTGATGTATTTTCGAATGATGCTATCAGATCCAAGTAAAGTGGCCTTTTGCAGTTGACAGATTGTGATTTGTCAATGTTTATTGTTTCCAAATGCCGGCTGAGATCTTTTGGCACGGCACCCAGTGCGCCAATGACCGACCACCTGTACTGGTTTATGCCAGAGCATTATTATTATTATTATTATTATTATTATTATTATTATTATTTATTATTATTTTACCCACCTCTCCTCGAGGTGGGATACAACACAAAAACACATAATAAAACAAAAATCAAGGTGATACAGCAATATCTCTGTGTTTAACTCTGTTGTACGGCTCGAAGCATGGTAAAAATGCTTTAGACGGAAGGCACCAGGAATCCTTACCTAGGTGCTGCATTTCTTCTCAAGTGAAAGGAGGAGGGGGGAAAGACTGATTGTGTTTGCTTTTTCTACCTAACCTGCTCAGCAAACGTCAATGCAACTTCATCCTAACTTGCCCAGTACTCTGGGTCTCTTCTCCGGCTGCAAGGAAGGAGCCAGCCCAGCAGCTTACGTTCACTTCCATGTTTTAACAAAAAAATTGCAAAGAAATCATCATCAGGGCTGAGATGAAAGGGAAAGCCAGAGACAGAGACAGCCCATTTTCAAAGCATCTGGTAAGCCTCCCCGGGCAGCCTGCCAAGCGCCTCTGCTAAATCTTGCCCCTTTCCAGAGGCGCATGCGCACCCCAAACCAACATTGCGTCGCCATGGCAACCCTACAGGCAGCCCCTAAGCATGAACAGACAGACATTCTTGTTTTCGGCCCTTTTGCAAGAAGGCCGCAGACGGCAAGGGGGAAGCGAAAGGGAAACGGCAGCGGCGCCTGTCCTTTAACCCTTCCAAAGTCGCCCTTGATGGATCTCTAGCTTCCACTGATTCACAAAGTGTGCACACCTCGACTCGGTTGTGCTCTCTTACAACATCTTCGAACTCTGCTCTTCTGAAAGCAGAGGTGCATTTTTCCCCCCATGGATCCCTTCATCTTCAGGATTTTCAATCTCGGGATTTGCATTTGACAGCACTCCTGACAAGGGGAAATATTTACCCTGGAAACAGGATTGGATCCATAAAATTGGAAGCATGAGGAAGGGTTCTTTGACTGCACCACGCAAGTCTCTCTCCTCCTACGCTGACTGAGCTGCAAATAAGGGAAAGAATGCGCCGGCGTCTACCTGCCATGTGCTGCAAAGACGACGTGCAGAATTATACCACAAAATGCCACGGGGACTCCATGGAGAGTCATTGAAATTCTTCCTAGGAACGGGGATGGCGAAAGCAAGAGCAATTCCCTATCTTCTATATATATAAAAATGCTCTGTGCATAACGAGTACCTTAAAAACAAAAGAAGCAATGAACGAAATCGCACCAAATTTGGCAATAGAACGTCTCACAACACAAGGAGTGACCATCACTCAAAAAAAAATATGATTTTGTCATTTAGGAGTTGTAGTTGCTGGGATTTATAGTTCACCTACAATCAAAGAGCATTCTGAAAGCCCTCAACGGTGGAATTGAATCAAACTTGGCACACAGAACTCCCATGACCAACAGAAAATACTGGAAGGGTTTGGTGGGCATTGACCTTGAGTTTGGGAGTTGTAGTTCACCTACATCCAGAGAGCACTGTGGATTCAAACAATGATGGATCTGGACCAAACTTGGCACAAGGACTCAATATGGCCAAATATGAACCTAGGGCTGTGCAACCACGGAAAAATTTGTTTCTAAACTCGATTCGTTTTTAGGGTTTTTTGCGTTTCGTTATTTAAAAGAATTCCGAAATTTTTCTTTAAAAAAGTTCGATATTTACGAAATTTCAGAAATTACGAAACAATTACGAATCGATTCGTTAATGGCGGACACGATTGCGCAATACGCTAAAAAACCCTCCAAATGGGACAGGGGGAACTTCTGAAGCTTCCCTCTCCCTCTGTTGTTGACTGTTGGTGTGATAATTTTTTTATCACTGATAAAACAAACAACAACTATAAAACTTTCACCAGACATACGGAAATAATAACGAAATAATAACGAAACAATTTCGAAACAATTACGAAATAAATTTTAAAAATTCGTTTCGATTTTTAGTTGCTCCTGAATGGTTCAATATCGGATCGTAAACCACTTTAAATACGAATTATTAACGAATTACGAAATTAACGAACGAAACCGCACAGCCCTACCAGATGGAGTTTGGGGGAAATACACCCTGACATTTCGGAATTGTAGTCACTGGGATTCACAGTTCACCTACAATCAAATAGCATTCTGAACCCCAAAAACCACAGAATCGGGGCAAACTTCCCACACAGAACCCCCATGACCAACAGAAAATACTTAAGGCCATCCAGTCCAACTCCCTTCACCAGGGCAAGAAAACGTAATCAAAGCCCTCCTGACAAAGAGCCATCCAGCCATAGATATAGATAGATATGATTCACACACACAAAGATATAGTATCATAGATTTGAAAAGGACAATTATATGTTCCATGTTCCATGTTCCAGGTGGGCAAACCAGACACTCTCCACATCAACACTGACAAAGAAACAGCAAGAAATACTGTTTACCCACAAGCATAAAGAAATGACATATATTAGAAATGAACACTTTTTCATTACTTTATTTTCCAGATCAACACACTGGGCCACAGCAACGCGTGGCAGGGGACAGCTAGTGAAATCATACAGTTGGAAGGAATTTATTTATTATTTCCAGTATTTCTATCCCGTCCTTCTCAACCTCTGAAGGGAGACTCAGGACGGCTTATGCTTGGCAACAATTTGATGCTGCTACACATAACAAAAGCAATATACAAACAATTAAAATAATAAATAGAACATAAACAGTATTAACAGCCGTATCAACATTCCAGTTGAATTCTACATCTAAAGTGCTATTATGCCTACTATCCAAAAGCCTAGTCCCAGAACCACGATGTCAATGTCTTCCTAAAAGACAGGAGGGTAAGTCAATCTTACCTCGTTGGGAAGCGGGTTCCACGGGCATGGGGCTACAGCCGAGAAGGTCCTGTCTCTCGTCCCTGCCAGACGCATTTGCGATGCCGGCGGGAGCAAGAGCAGGGCCTCCCCGGATGATCAAAGGCAGCCCCACATAGAGTGCGTTGCAGTAATCTATTCGGGATGTAACAAGAGCATGGACAAACAAAATTTGACATGAAACCTGAATATTACTTGCTGAACATTACAAATATTGACTTAAAGAAAAATGAGGAATTTTTTTTTATATGTCAGCTGCAGCAAGAATACTAATTGCACAAAAATGGAAAATGAAAGAAACCCCTTCCAATGAGGACTGGATTAAGAAACTAGTAGAATACATGGACCTGGATAGACTCTCTCACTTATTAAGGGACCAGAATACTGGAAATACAACAAACTGGAATCAACTAAATGAGTACCTAAGAGAAAAAATCAAACTTAAAATATAACATTCACCGCTATGAGTTAACATTGAATAAAGGGCGAAGGAGACCATAAGAAGACGCAATCAACACAATGTTCGTACCTCTGCAGACTGAACTGGAAGTCATGGATTTTATCTCTCTCTCTCTTTTTTCTTTCTTCTCTCTCTCTATTTTTTCTTTTCTTCTTTTCTTTTTCCTTCCTCCCTCACTCCCATACCCCACTTTCTAAATTTCCTACTTTCCTGTCACATTGATTGTTCCCCCTCTTTCACTGTTTGAAGGAAAAAACCTCAATAAAAATTTAATAAAAGAACAAAACAAAAACAAGAGCATGGACCACCATAACCAGATCAGAATCCCAAGAGCCACCCAAATTTAACTCCGTTCTGCCATACACAATCCAAGCACTCCCGACAGATGGCCATCCAGTCTCTGATTAAAAACCTCCAGGGAAGGAGACCCCATCACAATCCATTCCAACTTGAAGATTGCCATCTCGAAAATCAACAGAACGACAGATTCGTCACCATGGAAGAAACCTCAAAGGCTATCCCATCCACCCCCATTCTGCCAGGAATGCATAGACACCATCTAAGCATTCCTGACAGATGACCGTACAGCCTTTATTAAAAACCTCCAGAGAAGGAGGCGACATATTCCACTACCAAACAGCCTCTATCAATCGAGTTCAACAAATGCTACGTTCAGCAAAGGACAAGAAGGATCCTTTTACTTCTGTATAGACTGGCTGTGGACCAGTCTATATAGGGATTACCAAACACAGCAGCATTGTCCAGACACGAATCAAGGAACATGAAAGGCACTACAGACTAATTCAACAGAGAAGTCAGCCATAGCAAAGCACCTGATGAACCAACCTGGACACAGCATATTATTTGAAAACACAGAAATGCTGGACCATCCTCACAACCACCATGTCAGACTATACAGAGAAGCCATTGACATCCACAAGCATGTGGACCATTTCAACAGAAAGGAAGAAACCATGAAAATAAAGTAAATAATAAATAAATAAAATGAACAAAATCTGGCTGCGAGTATTTTACAACTCTAAAATCAGAACAGTAAATATATAGATATTTTGTATCAAAAGCATTGCATAAATTAGTAAATAACAGTAAATAAAGAGCAACAATCAGAAAACAGGGAAATTCCAGACAGGAAACAATCAGGGACAGCTGGCACCTCCAACAAAGGTTTGCCCCAGTCAGGAAGCAGCCAGGATTTGATTCTGCAAGGCTATTCAATGCTAATCATGCTCGTCAATTATAACATTCACACTTGCCTCAAACAGACAAGAGTTTTTCTCCCACCCTGGACATTCAACAGATATGTAAATGTATTTATTTCTTTATTTACATCACTTTTATCCCGCCCTTTTCAGCCCAAAGGCGAGGCAGGGTGGCATACAAACTGGCAACAATTAGATGCCACAACACACATACATACATCAGTTAAAAGCAGTTAAATCACATGACAAAATTCATATAAAAACCATTAAAACTATAATAATGTCTTCCAGTTCAACTCCTTTTACAACATTTAAGCGATTCCGTAAACCCAATTTTCCTAGTTTCCAACAGACCGCACAACCTCTGAGGATGCCTGCCATAGATGTGGGTGAAACGTCAAGAGAGAATGTTTCTGGAACATGTCCATACAACCCGGAAAACTCACAGCAACCCAATTAAGTTCTCCCTAACATTTAGGTGGAATTTTGTTTCCGGCAATTTGAATCCATTAATCTGTGTCCTAGTCTTTAGAGCACCAGAAAATAAGCCTGCCTCCTCCTCAATGTGGCAAACTTTCATTTTGGAATCTGATCCTGTCCTCTGGCATTATAGCTTTCCTTCCCAATTTGGTGTCATCTGCAAATTTTATAAATACGCTCTCGATTCCATCAGTCCAAGTCATTGATAAAGATGTTGAATAACCCTGGGCCCAGGACAGAGAACTCTTTATGGGACCCCACTAGTCACTTCTTTCCAAGACGAAGAGAAGGAGCCCATGGGAAGCACCCTTTGGGCTTGGCTGGTTAACCAATCAAGTCGGACTCTGGAATGTGGTGCTCATCTCCATTTCTAAGCCGAAGAGCCGCCGTTGTCCGTAGACACCTCCTAGGTCATGTGCCCGGCATGACTGCATGGAGTGCTGTTACCTTTCCGCAGAAGCAGTACCTATTGATCTACTCACATTTACATTTTTTTGAATTGCTACGTTGGCAGAAGCTGGGGCTAACAGCAGGAGCTCATCCTGCTCCCTGGATTCGAACCGCCAACCTTTCAGTCAGTAAGTCCTGCAGCTTAGTGGTTAACCCACTGCACCACTGTGGCAACACATCATTAGTTTACTAGTAATGTCCAGTATAATATATGGCAGGTTACAGCGCCCATACTATGTACCTTGTTGCAACAGCTCCACCGGCTGCCAGTTTGTTTCTGGCTCAATTCAGAGTGCTGGTCATAACCTGTGAAGTCCTATATGGCTATGATCAAGGCCATTAGACAGACTATATCTCCCTGTATGAGCTAGCCTGGACTCCAAGATCATCAGGAAAGGCCCTTCTCTTAATCCCTCCACCATCGACACGAGACACCCTTCTTGGTGGCTGCTCCTTGACTCTGGAACTCACTTCTTAGGAAGCCAAGAATGTCCTTCCTTCATCAAGCTAAAATATTTTTCTTCAAGGCAGACTTTTCAAAACAGAAAGCTTTAAAACAAAGGTTTATCCGGTGCTATATTATCATAGAATCATAGAATCAAAGAGTTGGAAGAGACCTCATGGGCCATCCAGTCCAACCCCCTGCCAAGAAGCAGGAATATTGCATTCAAATCACCCCTGACAAATGACTAATTAAATGTTTTAATTGAACTGATTATAAAAGATAAAGGTAAAGGTTTCCCCATGACATTAAGTCCAGTTGTGTCCGACTCTGAGGGGTGGTGCTCATCTCCATTTCTAAGCTGAAGAACCAGCAGTTGTACGTAGACACCTCCAAGGTCATGTGGCCAGCATGACTACATGAAGCGCCGTTACCTTCCCACAGAAGCAGTACCTATTGATCTACTCACATCTGCATGTTTTTGAACTGCTAGGTTGGCAGAAACTGGGCCCAGTAGTAGGAGCTCACCCCACTCACCAGATTCAAACTGCCAATCTTTCAGTCAGCAAATTCAGCAGCTTAGCAGTTTAATCTGCTGCGCCACCGGAGGCTCCAGTGATTTTAACTGATTTTAAAAACTTTTAATTTTGTTCTTTAAATGTCTCTGTACTATAGCTTAATTCTATTTTTAACACTCACTTTTTGTATGCTTTTAATTGTATCGTTCTTTTGTATTATGAGCTGCATTTGTGTCTCAATTATGGAAAAATAAAGGACACAAGTAAATATAAAGAGTAGCAACAACAACATATGATTACTCAATGTTTTATGAATATCCTCTTCATTCTACCAGTCAACTTCTTGCTTTGGCATTTCTTACGAAAATTAAAACGGTAAAATTATTCCAGTATTAACTATTTTTCCCTGAATAATTTTCTTAGAGCTTAATCTTTTTCACAAGCTGCGGAAGACACTAAATATTGTCAAAGGGGAGTTCAAAAGCCCACACAGTTAGAAAGAACCATGCATGTCCAATGCGTGCATGGATTAAGCGCAATGTTTGCTGAATGAAGGAATCCAAGAATCTTTATTTTTAAAGAAAGTTTCCAGTCCTAATGGTGCAGACTGAAAAATGTGGTTTAGAAGAATGGATTTCAATTTAATAGAACCTGAAGCTCAATTATTTGCCCTCAATAGAGGGCACTGTGATATATCTTACATGGTTGCCCTTCTATGTCACTTACAGTGCGCAATTATGTAAACATAAGCCACTTAAAAGGGGAAACTGGTATAGATCCCATTCAAGGACATGACGCTAATAAAAGGAAATAACTACATGAAATTTAAATCTCAGGCAAACAAACTTAGGGACGCCCTCTTTCATCTTGAAGCCTTAACTTTTGCATGAGCTCAAAGGTCCTATCAGTCTCTCTCTCCTCCCCTCAGGAACAAGTGTTCTGTACACACAGTATACACTGTAGAGCAAGGACTTTTTGGAGAGGTTTGGCTCTGTATTCTAGCCTCTGCCATCCTAACTTCTGAATATCTAGGAACAAAAAAATTCTACCTTTAGCTTTTTGCAAAATTACATTTTCATTCTCCAAATTTGCTTATGCTATGATCTGTGCAAATGTTTTGCATTAATATGAGTTTAATTTGTATCTTGCTTTCAGCAATGTTATGATGTGCTACTAGGAATGCTCTCTTCCAAACTAAGCAACCACCAAATAAAAATTCATTTCAAGCACACATAGCTTCAAAACATCTAACATGTATGTGGAAGGAAGTCCAAACTTTTGTGTACATGTTTTGCACATGGTTCTGAATCCTGAGGGTTATAAATAATGTACCTTGAGAAAGTTATGGAGTAACTTGTGATAAAGAAACATCATAACCACATATCCAAAGGAAAAGCATAAGGTAACAAGATAAGCAAAAAGGAAACAATTAACGTGAACAGCCGTGCAAATACACTATACAAAGATACACAAGAGTATAAAACAGCAATGAGGCCCGCCATCTGTTCTTAAGACTCTGAGTCATCTATTACCACTGGGCTACGAAGGCTATGACTGATGGCTGTTGGAGTACAACATCTGGAGTCCCACATGTCTCTCTTCACCCACTATAAACCATGCTTCACATCTGTTCACTCACATTTATCATTTGTTTGTTGAAAAGAGTCTTAGCTAAAATATTAACTACATTTATTTAAAAAATGTAAGACTAGCGTACAGTATATTACAATGCACCCTAATCTCAATGATGGAGTTCTCTCTGCCGCAACTACATACTGGAGATTTTTTAAAAAGTATCTATTAATCCATTTCTCAAATTTTCAGAATGATGGTTCTCAAGAATACATACATTACTTACAATTTTCTGCAAAGATCAACCATTCATAATTTTGAATTTCACGTAAATCTTTTTATATTAAGAGTCCTGAAATCCTAAACCCATTTAGCAACAACCTTTAGGACTTCCTTACATGTACATATCCATTCCCAACATGCCTAAAATGACATATTTCAGAGATTTCTTTCTACATATCCACTAGACCCAGACATAATGGTCAATGGAGACTTATAGTTTTCAAATATGGATTATGGTTATGTTAAAAAGATTTTCAAGCCAGGTATTCAAGGTGCACTTGTACGTACATTACGTATTTGTGCAAAGCCAATACACTCACCGGTACTTCCTCCTCCTTTTGTTCTTTTTTTTCATCCTCTTCCTCTTCACTTCCAGCATTATCTCCGTCTTCTTCATCACTGCTGGAGGATTCCAAAATTTCCCGCATATCCATCTTCCAATTAATGGGTATAACTTTCAGGCTGGAGAAGCAGTTTGCCTCTTGTACCCCTTTGGAGGAAAACAATCCATGCTTACTCTTCTCAAGGACTAACTATCAAAACAACATTATTACCGATTAGCACCACCTCCACTTCTTTGCTCAAGCATTTTAACCTCCTTGTTCAGGTCACAAAATTTAGTGCTAGTTTGTCAATTTCTGATTTTTAAAAACAACAAGTTCAAGTGACTAAGTGACAACACAGGCATTTACAAATTCCTCTTCTAACAGACTAGTCTGAATATATGAATACTATCTCCCTTCTCAGAATATTTATTTATTGCGTCAGGAGAACCGTTATAATTTTTGAACAAAGTTCAAAAATTGTCGAAGGCTTTCATGGCCGGAATCACTGGGTTGTTGTAGGTTTTTTCGGGCTATATGGCCATGGTCTAGAGGCATTCTCTCCTGACGTTTCGCCTGCATCTATGGCAAGCATCCTCAGAGGTAGTGAGGTCTGTTGGAACTAGGCAAAAGGGTTTATATATCTGTGGAATGACCAGGGTGGGACAAAGGCACAGTCAGGCCATTGTATGCTAATCAAAGTGGTCAATTGAAACATTCACACCTAGCCCCAGCAGAGAAGAGTCCTTTGTGTCACCCTGGTCATTCCACAGATATATAAACCCTTTTGCCTAGTTCCAACAGACCTCACTACCTCTGAGGATGCTTGCCATAGATGCAGGCGAAACGTCAGCAGGGAATGCCTCTAGACCATGACCATATATCCCGAAAAACCCTACAACAACCCAAAGTTCAAAAAACTTGGAATTATGCTAAATGTCCTTTGTCCAGAAGTTGGCCACTTGGAGTGCCTCTGGTGTCGCTGTGAGAAGGTTCTCCATTGTGCATGTGGCAGGGCTCAGGTTGCATTGTAGTAGGTGGTCTGTGGTTTGCTTTTTTCTGCACTCACATATTGTGGACTCCCACTCAGTAGCCCCATTTCTTAAGGTAGGAGCCCCCGGTAGTGCAGTGGGTTAAACCCCTGTGCCGGCAGGACTGAAGACCGACAGGTCGCAGGTTCGAATCCAGGGAGAGCGCGGATGAGCTCTCTCTATCAGCTCCAGCTCCTCATGCGGGGACACGAGAGAAGCCTCCCACAAGGATGGTAAAACATCAAAAAAACATCCGGGCGTCTCCTGGGCAATGTCCTTGCAGACAGCCAATTCTCTCACACCAGAAGCAACTTGCAGTTTCTCAAGTCGCTCCTGACACAACAAAAAAAAAATTCTTAAGGTTGGATCTGCATCTTGTGGTGCCAGAGCACTGCCTGTTCAGCGCCTTCCAAGTCGCCCAGTTTTCTGTGTGCCCAGGAGTGATACTCTCATTTGGTTATCAGCCACTGATTGAGGTTCTGGCTTTTCGCCTGCCATTTTTGCTGAGGTGTTCCTGTAAGTATTTCTGTAGATCTTAGGAAGCTATTTCTTGATTTAAGATGTTGGTGTGCTGGCTGATATCTGAACAGAGGATGGGCTGGAGATGTGAATGTCTTGGTCCTTTCATTATTGGCTGATACTTCCCAGCAGATATCAGGTGGTGCTAAACAGTATAATTTCTCCAACAGTTTGGACATAGACATCCTGTGATAATGTGGCATGTCTCATTAAGAGCCACATCCACTGTTTTAACATCGTGAGATGTGTTCCACACTGGGCATGCATATTCAGCAGCAAAGTAACAAAGTGCAAGGGCAGATGTCTTCACTGTACCTGGTTTTGATCCCCATGTTTTGACGGTCAGCTTTTGTATGATGTTATTTCTAGCGTCCACTTTTTACTTGATATTCAAGCAGTGCTTCTTGTAAGTCAGAGCATGGTCCAGGGTAACTCCCAGGTATGTGGGTGTGCTGCAATGCTCCAATGGGATTCCTTCCCAGTTAATCCTCAGAGCTCAAGATGCTTGTCTGTTCTTAAGATGAGAAGTACACACCTGTGTTTTAGATGGACTAGGAATGAGCTGATTTTCCCTGTAATAGGCAGTAAGAGCACCCAAAGCTTCGGTGAGCTTCTGTTAAACCATTCCAAAGCTCCCGGCTTGAGCGGTGATGGCACAATCGTCAGCATAGATAAAACCAAAGAGTTACACATAGTGTAGAATTCCCAGCCTGATTAAAAATGTTACACTTTATATGTGTTTATAATTGTTGATGGCATTCTCTATCCTGCTGTCTTACATACTTCTTGCAATGAAGATAGTATTCAAAATGCCATGATCTTGACATATGTAAACACTGATGGTCCAAATAAATGCAACACTTCACCAATCTTGGAGTCCTTGTTTTAGTAGCCTTGAAAGTTAGTTCTTAGATGAAATGAAATAAGTTATGTTTCTTTCAATATAAACCTTTGCCCTCGTGACATCCAATAGTGCCACTTCCAATGTCAACTTTGTCCATGGGACTAGATGGATTGTTGATACTAATATTCTTAGTATCCTGTCCAGATGCATTAGATCTTTTTTAAAACTCTTCTCTACTTTATATTGTTTTTTTCTTTCTGACCCAAAATAAGTTATTGTCTTTGTAGTTCAACAACTGCTTCTTTTTTGAAATTTATTAGAAAACCTGAAAACTGTAAATACTGTAATGTCAATATGAGGCTGTGGTTTGGCCTTTTATCTTCATCTAGGTTTCAGCAAAATATTGCCTGAACAGTTGAACAACTGAACTCCCTTGGGTGCTCAAAAACTCTCTCAATGGAATTGGTACTTTGGTGAAAACTCTGGTGAGTATGCCAGGCTGAAAGACAGCACCCTTTTCCATCAACAGAAATATTTCCATCAGTAAAAAAAAACCTGATTTTATCATAGCAGACTTCCAACTTGATGGTTCCTCATAAGGTTCTTCCTCCAGGGGCAAACCAAGAATGGGCAACTTGGAAGTGGGCAGATCAAAAGACAACCTGGCAAAATGGCATTACCTAGAAGAATCTTCCACCTTGTGAAATTGTGGAGCAGAACAAACAACTCTGCATCTGCCTCATGCACAGAGGAAAAACTGTTCAAAGCTAGAGTCAATGCATTTGCTGTTGCCCGTTTTTGGTCTAAAATTATTGAGCTACTTGTGCTCCCTTCATTTCATCAGTTTTATATTTATTTATTTATTTATGCAATGCTTTTGACATGAAATAAAATCAATCATAGCAGAACATCTTTCTAGCTAATGTGACCAGCTTACTTATGTGGATAACTAACACAAAGTTAGAGAAACTAGGACATTCTGACTAGGGCTCTTTTCACCAAGAGAGTCATGCTTTTCAATGTTTGAAGATACCATGCCAGTAAATTTCAGCATACCAAGATGACAAAGAGAAATGTTTCAATCTCATAAACATCTAGATGATAAGGTGAATTCATACATCATATTTCTTATACATTCCTTTAAAATCAACAAAATGTATGACAATATCCTACACTAAGTTGAACTAACTGTGGATCCAGTCCACCGTATTGTTTCATTCAAGAGCAAACACATGTTTCTTGCTTTCCGAATATGAAATCTATGCTGTCAGTGTTTTCTCACGTTCTGTTAATTGTTACCAACATATCTGCTGGCAACACAAGTAAAATAGCCTGAATACATTCCCAATGGTGCAATATCATACTCTCATCATGCTATCTTAACATTCCGTCTCCTAAATTATAATAATGAATAATATTTACCTTTTCTAGACGATAACTCAGGTTTTGCAATGTTTTTGACGTCCAGTTCCTCAATGTCCTTTCTTGCTACTGAGTAACTGCAAGAGAATTGGTTAATTCTATTACATATAACATATTAAAAATCTGTCTGAGTTTTTTACTCTATTTGTTTTCATTACAAAGTGTTTTCTTTTGCATGGTAAGAGTGACAACATTTCTGTTCTTTGTTGTTGGTAAACAACTGAAGAGATTATTTAAATATTTACAACATAGTAAATTAATCTAGCATTCTTGTATTTAACATGCCAAATCGAAAGCATAAACAATTATTTCAGGATTATTTTAAGTCACTAAACATCACAGAGAAGTCACCACACCAAATAACACTCTTGAAAACAATTCTCTTTATATTTCACTAGTTTCACTTGTTTTAGCCATATAAGAATATGAGTATTAGCAGTTGAGTACAGATCACTGATCTTGGATATAGGTTCAAATTCCTGATTCATCATAGATTTACTGGCTGAATTTAGCCAAATTACTACTTCCCAGTCTAAAGGAAGCAATAACGCAATTTTAAATGTGTCCTTAGCTGTGAGGATACTGAAATAAGGCCTGTGAAGCAGTATGGCTGCAAACAAACACCTATGAGCAAGCAGCACCCCATTTATCCAGCTGTCTTAATCATTATCATTGTATTTATATCCTACCTTTGTTCCTCAAGTCTGAAATTCTGTTACAAATGTTAACAGAAGCAACTAAAAAGTGCACAGCGCAAGTGTTAAGATATAATAAAATTAAAAATAGCTATTTGAACAAATGCAAAACCGTTCAGTACTTCTGTTGCATTAGACTCACCACCATCCAAGTATCCTGCAAGGTCTACACACGTATCGGGATGGTAAGCTTACTAAAGGTAGTCGTAGTCAACGTTACAAAGACTACAGTCCTTAAGTCCTGGCCAATTTGGCCACTAGTCAGGCATGCTGAACCCAATTGTTCCACATAACTGGGGGACATCAAGTTGGAAAGGGTGACAAAACTAGAAATATATTTGAGCAGAGAGTGGAACTGTAGATGAGGGATATTTGCAATTTGAAGCCTAGCCTTTAATATAGAAACTAATGCAAAGTACAGGTGATCTTTCCCTCTAACAGATAATAGCTTTTGTTTACTGGAGTGTAACATATCTTGCAATATGCTCTGAAAAGTTCTGGTAATGTGCGTTACAAAAAATCAATTAAATAGTTAAAAAGCCATGTACGTAATGAAGGGGAAATTCTTTAATCAGCTAACAGGTCTTTTACGTTTCTCTGAAAACTAAAGAAACGTAGTCCCTCTTTACTTCTTCAGTCCATAACACTCAGACGTAGACTTCAGGTATATTGTAGGTTTTTTGGGCTGCATGGCCATGTTCTAGAACAGTGGTTCTCAACCTGGGGTCCCCAGATGTTTTTGGCCTTCAACTCCCAGAAATCCTAACAGCTGGTAAACTGGCTGGGATTTCTGGGAATTGTAGGCCAAAAACATCTGGGGACCCCAGGTTGAGAACCACTGTTCTAGAAGCATTCTCTCCTGACATTTCGCCTGCACCTATGGCAAGCATCCTCAGAGGTTGTGAGGATCCTCTGAGGCTGCCTGCCATAGATGCAGGTGAAATGTCAGAAGAGAATGCTTCTAGATCATGGCCCTACAGCCCAAAAAACCTACAACAGCCCAGTGATTCCAGTCATGAAAACCTTTGACAATACAGACTTCACATACTCTGACATGTCTTGCAATGGAGAGTTTAGATCCTAAATATTTGCTCAAAACAGGCTATGCACATGGAGAAATATACCTCAGATAGTTTAATGATAGGGGGAAAAAATAAAAACTCAGTTTTTGGCATATACATTTTGAATATGTTTCAACTACAGTTGTTCAAATTAAATGGTTTACAAAAAAACATTTGGAACAAAACTTTCATATATAATTTATGATTGCTGTAGTTCACTAATTATAAATTGCTGACTTATTTTAATTTAGACCAAATCTAACAAATACTAACATGTTGCTTTAATTGTGCTACATGTTCAGTAAGTCTGGAGGTTTATGCAGGAAAAATTGAACTCCTGGGAACATTTAAAAAGTTATGTTTTCATTTTGATTTTAACTGATCAGTTGTTTTTGCACTGAATTTTGCAATACCTGAAGTCTTAAGAGAAGCATAGAGAAATCATTTAAAACACTACTCACAATTTGGAATCTGCAAAGGATCGAACTAAACACTGGTCCTTTTTTACTGAGATATCATCACTGCAGCTGGGAGATACGACCTGAAATTTTTAAAAAGGCACATTGGAATATTACATTTAGGTTTTTCAAATTCTTTATCTAAAAGAAAAGAAGGCTCATAAATTTTCACATCTATTACGTTAGCTCTCAGTAGTCATAGGTAATCGCCTCCAAAGTTAATAACTACTGTATGTTGAATTATTTTTCTCCTTCTTTTAACATCATATCACCTAATAACATCAATATATTTACAACCAAGAAATATCAATATATTTACACCATGCGCAACTCACCTTGGCTTTAGGCAGTATTTTTCTCCCAGCTTTGTTTCACAACAACCTCTAAACTTAACATCTCAAGATACCCAAACATTTCGCATTTCTATTGCTATTCACACACAGAACCTGCTCATCCATGGGTATAAATGTCTGTCCATGGGCTCTTCACTCTGTGCATCTGATGAAGTAAACTTACAAAAGCTTACACTGCCAACTTGTTGTTCCGTTAGTTTCAAAGGTAGGGATCCCTCATGTCCAACAATTTGTATTTGAGAGTAAGCAGGAAGAGACATCAAAAACATTAAAAAATCATCTGGGCATCCCCTGGGCAACGTCCATGCAGACGGCCAATTCTCTCACACCAGAAGCGACTTGCAGTTTCTCAAGTCGCTCCTGACATGACAAAAAAAAAGAAGAAGAAGAAGAAGAAAAGAAAGAAAGAAAGAAAGAAAGCAGGAAGAGAGGATTTAATACACTATCTGATATATTGCTCTTTGTATAATGACCTAAGAAACAATCTTCTGGGAGCCCTCTTGGAAGAAAGGGCAGCATGGCAACAATTAGCAATTATCTGTGACTCATCAATGGATTATTCCAAAAATATAACATTAAAGGTTGCCATATTTGCAGGCGCAGCCCAAAAAATCCGAAATAAATTATTAAAGTCCAAAGCGAAGGCTAGAAATTGTAATGGAGATAGTTTGGGATGATACAAATCAGACATTTGTCTTGTTATCATGTCACTGCTACTATAATTTAAAAGAGACAGTATATGGAATAAGTTTTAATGTTTATATTGGAACGTGCTTATTTACTTTTAAAGGTTGTATATTACTTGATGTCAATTTAAACATGAGCCAACAATGTGATGCGGCGGCAAAAAAAGCCAATGGGATTTTGGCCTGCATCAATAGGAGTCTAGTGTCTGGATCCAGGGAAGTCATGCTCCCCATGCTCTATTCTGCCTTGGTCAGACCATACCTGGAATATTGTGTCCAATTCTGGGCACCACAATTGAAGAGAGATATTGACAAGCTGGAATGTGTCCAGAGGAGGGCGACTCAAATGATCAAGGGCCTGAAGAACAAGCCCTATGAGGAGCGGCTTAAAGAGCTGGGCACGTTTAGCCTGAAGAAAACAAGGCTGAGAGGAGACATGATAGCCATGTATAAATATGTGAGAGGAAGCCACAGGGAGGAGGGAGCAAACTTGTTTTCTGCTGCCCTGGAGACTAGGACGCAGAACAACGGCTTCAAACTACAAGAGAGGAGATTCCATCTGAACACGAGGAAGAACTTCCTGAATGTGAGATCCGTTCAGCAGTGGAACTCCCTGCCCCAGAGTGTGGTGGAGGCTCCTTCTTTGGAAGCTTTTAAACAGAAGCTGGATGGCCATCTGTCGGGGGTGCTTTGAATGCGATTTTCCTGCTTCTTGGCAGGGGGTTGGACTGGATGGCCCATGAGGTCTCTTCCAACTCTATGATTCTATGATACTACAGCCTATGTCTAGTACAATAAACCACTCATTCATTCATATAGTTAGTTTGAAGGGTGTTATAACATCCCTTTCTTTTCATACACAGACTACCATAAGAGTTTAAATTAGGGGTCCTCAAACCTTTTAAAAAGAGGGCCAGGTCACAGTCCCCCAAACTATTGGAGGGCCAGATTATAATTTAAAAAACAAAAACAAAACATGAGTGAATTCCTCTGCACACTGCACACATTTAATTTGTAGTGCAAAAAACACATTAAAACAATACAATAATTAAAATGAAGAACAATTTTAACAAATATAAACTTATTAGTATTTCAATGGGAAGTGTGGGCCTGCTTTTGGCTGATGAGATAGGATTGTTGTTGTTGTTGTTGTTGTTGTTGTTGTTGTTGTTGTTGTTGTGTGCTTTCAAGTCATTTCAGATTTAGGTTGACCCTGAGCGAGGGCCGGGTAAATGACCTTGGAGGGCCGTATCCGGCCCTCGGGCCTTAGTTTGAGGACCCCTGGTTTAAGCGGTATAGGTATTCAAGACATGTATATGAGGTCCACCAACTTCAAAATGCAGATGTGGGATTTGTTTAGTTACCATTCATAACAAAATAATGAATAAAACGGAACTGCGTCTGAGACAGTAAGACAACAATTCATTTTGTCAGAGCTGGGTGGGTGTGACACATAGTTTGATCATCAAGAACTTTCTATAATTAAAGCAATTTTTGTGTAAAACCTGGAATCCCATTTATATCATTTTCCCCATAACAAAAAAAAATGAAATTACAAATGTATTTACAATGACTTCAAAACTTGCTCAGGTGTACAGTTAAAAGAAGTGATCCTGGTCAGCTCCTCAACTGTCCAGCCAAACATCTTGGACACAGGCCATCTGTAACAGTAAGTCCAAGTTTGAGAAAGAGTTAATCTTATCAAACAGCAGCTATCATGGCGCAAGCTTAAAGCTAAGACTGGAGCTCAGACTTAAGTATGATACGTTATAGTGAGAGTTTTCGCCAAAAATATGACATGCTCCAAAAGAGAAATAGGCTGTCTATCCCCATAGTTCGGAGATGCTGATAGCTATATACAGAAGTCTGCAGTCTCAGGAAGCATTGCATGTGGCATAGAGCCATATAGGTGGGACTTAATACGCAAGTTTGTTTCCTGTAGTAACCTCATAGCAATGTGCTGCTTTTGCAAACTTCCTCTGACTTGTCACAATATGCCGTGTTTTCTTTACCTCTTCTGATCACACATCAAGCTCTTCCTTTTTTCACAGTTGCCTATATGTTTATTAATGGGGATAATGGAGCCCCCGGTGGCACAGTGGGTTAAACTCCTGTGCTGGCAGGACTGAAGACCGACAGGTCTCAGGTTCGAATCCGGGGAGAGGCGGATAAGCTCTCTCTGTCAGCTCCAGCTCCTCATGTGGGGACATGAGAGAAGCCTCCCACAGGATGATAAAAACATCAAATCATCCAGGCATCCCCTGGGCAATTCTCTCACACCAGAAGCGACTTGCAGTTCCTCAGGTCGCTCCTGACATGACCAAAAAAAAAAAAAAAAACAGGGATAATTTCTCTGGTGTCATGGAAAAATTTTCTAGAGGTTATCAATGGAGCTTCTTGTACTTCAAACGTTTTAGAGTAACAATAGAAGTATGAAAGGCTACCCTTTACCTCGGGGATTAGCACTGTTTTGCCAAGTAAGTGCTAGTCCTTACTTCTCAATGCACTTTAATATTCAAATAGAGCATTGCGTTTGGTATCCTCTCCAATGTTAGCGAAGAGAACTGGATCCTTAACATGACACAATCGTCCTTCTAAGCAGATATCAATTAAGGTAAAAGGAATGTGAGATCAGATCGTATGTGTTCTTGTTTGGGTGAAATACATAACAAAAAAATCTTGGCCAGTCTTCAAGCATTCTTATGCTGAAGAAACTACAATGTATGCTAGTTTCAGGCAAATCTAATTTAAAAAGTAATTGTCATTTCATGTAAATAGTCCTCAAGCACCACCAGAGAAAGAGAAACTGTTACTAAGGCCCAAGGGATGTCTTCCTGCTCCAAAGTCCAGAGCACAAGCAAGCCTCTTCACTTCTCTCCAGAATTTGGGAACAGAATGATTTTCAGACTGGCTGAGCAGAGGCTTTCCCCTGGTGAGTGCATTTGTGGAACTCCAAATGCAAAATTTAATTATAAGTACTCAGAAGCATATTTAAGGCAGCTAGCCAAAGGAGAAATACAGAAAAGCGTCAAGAACTGATATCATGATCTCAGGGATAATATATGCAAAAGTTCCACAAAAAAACATTATTTACAAGCACACAGCAGATTTTGGATTACATTCCATAAAGTGGGGCTAACAGAACCTGCCTTTGTGTTAAAAAAGAATGGGAAATAGTTCGTTTTGAACATCTTTAGTAACGCCTTCCACTGAAGGCTCAATCAGAAGGGGTTGCCAGAACACTTAATACTTTTTTCTGTTTTTTAAAAAAACATCGAAACAGCACATCCTTAAAAGAGGTTTTGAGCCATCTTCACTGAATGACAGCTCATGCCCAAATCAAGTTCTGCCCTGATTGGAATCGCTCTTCTCAATATTCTGTGATTTTTATGAATGCCCTAGATACTTCTTGCACAACTCACCAAAGCTGGATACCACTCGACCTCCTCAGAACTGGATGTCACGCTGACAACTTTACCAAGCAAGTCATCGCTGAGGCGCCTCTTATCATCTTCCTCCTCTTCGCTACTTTCTTCTTCTTTTTCATCGTCATTACTAGAGGATTAAGAATATGGTGATTTAGGCAGCTTGTACAAGGAGAAAAAGAAAAATACCATGCCGCCGGAGCCACTGTATCCTGACCTCAATATGTCAAGAGGTCTTGGCAAACTCCATGCTCTGTGGACTACCAAAGACGTTGAGATACGAACGTGCACAGATACCGTATATACCCGAGTGTAAGCCGACCCGAATATAAGCTGAGACACCTAACTTGACCTCAAAAAACTAGGAAAACACATTGACTCGAGTATAAGCCGAGGTGGGAAATGCAGCCGTGAATGGTAAATTTCAAAATAAAAATAGATACCAATAAAACTACATTAACTGAGGCATCAGTTGGTGAAATGTTTTTAATATTTACATAAAGCTGTAATTTAAAATAAGACTTTCCAATTCTGATTAAATCATCATTCTAGCCTTCTTCGATATAAATGTCCTTACGTATCTTTCCAATAATAATAGAGTAAAATAATAAATGTAATAATAAAAATAACAATAATAGAGTAAAATAATTAATATAATAACAATACTAAGTAGAGTAAAATAATAAATGTAATAATAACAGAGTAAAATAATAATAATAATAATAATAGAGTACAATAATAAAAATAATAATAGAGTAAAATAATGTAACTGTAGTAATAATAATAAATCTAATAAAATAATACTAATTACACAGAAAAATAATAAATAACATTGACTCGATTATAAGCCAAGGGGGGCTTTTTCAGCCTAAAAAAGGGGCTGAAAAATTAGGCTTATACTCAAGTATATACAGTACTTTTCTTAGGAGTTGCTGGGGATAGACCTATGAACTTTTAAAATGGTGTGTATCATCAGCAGAGCAGCCAAAATGAGCATGCAGTGGGAGAGCACAGTTTGGTTTCGTTCTGAGACTTAGGGATGTCTTTGAACAACCAAGCAGCTCATATTCTATCAGCTTTTGACTTTTTCTTCCACCTTTGCCTCCCTGACTACACTGCGCACAAAGCCTCCTGCTCTGCAACAATCAACCAACGTGGCATCTCCCTACCGATTCCAGAGCACGATGTATGCATATTGGTGGTAGAAGGAAAGAAAGAAGGAGGGAAGGAAAAGAGAAGGAGGGAGGGAAGAGGAGACAAAAGAGAGGGAGGAAAGGAGGCTTGAGGGAAGTTAGGGGGAAGTAACTAACGATAGATAAATCCATTATGATCTTAAGGGGGGAAAGCCTACTAAAATAGGCCAAGTCCTGCATTAAGAAAAACGAAATACTGTGACCATGTAAATTATGCAAATTATAAAAATGTGACTATTTCTGCATAATTCAGCCCAGTTCTGGGGATCAGTGAAAATGTCTTCTATTTGCTCCTATTCTGTCTTCTTCTTTTGCCACATTTTCAAGTCTTTCAGAGCAGTGGGGCGAGAAACTTATGTTAAACTCCTGCTATGTATAACCTTTATCTTGAATGGAACCCTGGAATGCAAACAACGTTAACTTTTCTCCATTGTGGTTTTCAATTTAGAACTTTGACAACTATCTCTAGCAATGATCCCCCAAGCTGTTCTTGCAGGAGAAGACTATTGTATATACTTGAATATAAGCCTAGTTTTTCAGCCCTTTTTAGGGCTGAAAAAGCCCCCCCCCCCCCCCCCGCTTATACTTGAGTGAAAGTCCTGACGGGAGTCCTGATGGGAAGGTGAGGGGCTGAAAGAAGCCCTTCTTTCAGTTCCACACCTTCTCACCATGACCCTCAACTCTCTGCAGAGCAACTCAGCTCTCTCCTCTCTCGCACTTGCCTTCCTCTTCCCCTCTCTTTCTTCCTTGCCTTACTTCTTCTTCCCCTCTCTCTTGCCCCTTCTATCCTCTTCTCTCTCTTTCGGTGGCCCTGGCCCCCAAAGTGGGAGAGAAAGGGGCACATTACTTTTGCCCTTCTCCTTTGCAAAGGCAGCAGCTCCTCAGAAGCGGCGTCTCCTTATTGATTCCGGAGCATGATGTATGGAGTGTTGGTGGTAGAAGGGGAGAAAGAAGGAAGGAATGGGAGAAGGAAGGAAGGAAGGAAAAGAGAGGGAGGGAAGAAGCGAGAAAAGGGAGGTATGAGGGAAGTCAGGGGAAAAGGAAAGATGGGAAAGAGAGGGAATGGAAGAAAAGAAAAAGAAGGAAAAAAGGAGGGAAATAAATCCCCAATAATACTCTAGACTGGGGTCTTTTCCACTTTTCCAGCCCCCCTTTTCACACCTCAGTCGCCCCCCTTCCCCAGCTGCTCCGTACCTACCCCAATCTGTCCTACTTTTCCAACTACCCCTTTTCTACCTCATTTTTCCACTTTTTCAACCATCCATTCCCAATCCAATGTTTTCATGTTTCAGGGCCTTCTTTCTCACCTGCTTCCCTCGTCAGCCTTTCCCACTTTTCCTTATTTCATATACACAAAGCATTTTCCCCAAAATGTATAGTTAAAATAAACTATGGTGATTCTTAGAAGGATACGTAAGGACATTTACACTGAAGGTTAGAATAATGATTTCATCAGAGTTGGGCAGTCTTATCTTAAGTTACAGTTTTATGTAAATATTCAAAAACATTTAACCTAATGATGCCTCAATTAATGTAATTTTATTGGTTTTTATTTTTATTTTTGAAATTTACTATTAGCTGCTGCATTTCCCATCCTCGGCTTATATTCGAATCAATACATTTTCCGAGTTTTTTGTGCTAAATTTAGGTGCCTCGGCTTATATTCGGGTCGGCTTATACTCGAGTATATATGGTATGCCGTTTCAGAAAACACCAAGAGGAGACTGGACAGAGAAAGTCCAAAATACTTCTGGTGATATTAACTTCTTCACCCCAGAAACTATGTGCAGACTAAATTTCCAATCACCTTTCCGGCCTGGATCCACAGAAAAATGTCCATTCTATGCCCTGCCCCAAGAAGCACGGCAGTTGCAAGTAATCTTTGGCCTGCCATTGTAGCATCCTTCTCAGTCCCTTAATATGACACAGCAGACATTTAGAAACAAGAATTTCCAAACCAATGTTTCATATGCCTGGATGGAGGAGATGGCCAATTATTTTGTTCTTTAAAATCTCTCTGAGGCATGGCTCTGTTTTAATTTCTACATAGTTTATTGCACCATTAGCATCGAATGAATCTTTAGCAATAACAATTTTTAAAAAATGTTTAAGACCTATTTCTGCAGCCATTCCCTTACTCGCAGAGGCAACACATTAAATTTTCAACTCACCACTGAAGGCCAATACCTGCTTGGCTCACGTTCATGCAGAGGAAGGTTAAAGCTCATTAAGTTTGAGAAACGGCTACTAAAACCATTAGTGAAATACAGCATCACTCACACAGGAAGAGAGGATCTCCTTCCTCGGTTGGATTTCTTCCCAATGACTGGTGTTCCAAAGTGCTCAGGGTTTGTTAGTGGCAGCTGATCAAGGGTCTAGGAGAAGAGAAAGAAAAACTTGCTTATTTCAGTACAAAGACAAAAAAAGGAAGTATAATTTTCAGAATTGGTTTTAACAGCATTACCTCACTTTCTGCAAAGTGCCTCTCTCCTTTCAAACACAACGATGTCCGCCGCAACGTCCTCTCATCACCATCATCAAAAACTAAAACAAACAGAACAGAACAATATTATATATTGGCGGGAACGAGAGACAGGGCCTTCTCTGTGGCGGGAACGAGAGACTGGCGGGAACGAGAGACAGGGCCTTCTCTGTGGTGGCCCCTCGGCTTTGGAACACCCTCCCTTTAGAGGTACGATCAGCCTCCTCGCTGATGGTGTTTCGGAAGATATTGAAAACATGGCTGTTTAAACAAGCATTCGGTTAGCTGTGGCAATCGAATGTTGATGATTAAAGGACTGGTAATCATGGACGCCGAACATTGGATTGGGATTTGAGCTACGAGATGCACGGAATTATTATTGGTGGCCCAATAATTTGTATTGTATATGTGTTCTATGTTTTTAAATTGAATACTGTTTTTTAACTGTTTTTTAACTGTTGTAAACCGCAATGAGTCGCCGACTTAGGCTGAGATATTAGTGGTATACAAGCGCATAAAATAAATAAATAAATATATAAGATAAATAATTATATTGCCAAAAGGTAGCTACATGAAGGATATGAATTGTTCAAGTTAGCAGTGCCCCCCAAAAGAGTTGTGTCTAAACTGTTCTTGGGAGTTTGAGGCTATCATAGCACGCTGAAACTTTATCACCAATCCTTGTTTCCAGAAGAAGCCAAATTTTCCAAATCCAATTATCACAGAGGGAGAAAGTGAGGTGGAATCTTCTGAACAGGGGCAAAGACAGTAAAGGAAACATCACAAGGGTGTTAAACCTTCCCTATGCTATCCAAAGCTTATATAACAGCAACATCCTTATTTATAATCCGTCCTCTCTTCCCAAAGGGACTCAGGGTAGCTTACAAAGACAAAAACAAAATAGAAATAAATAGCAGTAAAAAAAATTAAAAAGCAATGGAAAATTCACAAATAACACTATCTCTCTCTCTCTCTCTCTCTCTCTCTATCTCTGGTTGGCTGAAGTTACACTTAAAAATATACCTGTTCTAACTTACATGCAAATTCAGCTTAAGAACAAACCTACAAAACCTATCTTGTACATAACTTGGGGTCTGCCTGTATACATTTACGACACACACAGATTCCGTAGGTCTGTCATACAGAGAAAGCCTTTTCCTATATATTCACATATTGAATTGTCTCCAATGGTGAAGTCAGACATGGCCAAAGTGGTCCACGTGTTGGTTACCTGCAGATTGGATTACTGCGACACACACTACGTAGGGCTCTCTTTGAAGATTGCCCAGAAACTGCAACTGGTTTGATATGTCATCATGTATACTAGGGCTGGGCGGTTTCGTTTCGTTAATTCGTAATTCGTTAATAATTCGTTAATTTTTTTCAATTACAAAACGATAACGAACCATTCTGGAGCAATTTAAAAAAACGAATTTTTAAAACGTTTTGTAAATGCTTCGTATTTCGATATTGTATTCGTTTCGTTATTGTTTTGAGGTCGTTTCATTATTATTTCCGCATGTCTGGGCCAGTTTTATGGTTTAATTAGTGAAAAAAAATATAATATCACACCAACAGTCAACAACAGAGGGAGAGGGAAGCTTCAGAAGGTTTTGGAGGTTTTTTAGCGTATTTCGCGGTCGCATCCGCCATTAACGAATCGATTCGTTATTGTTTCGGAAATCGATTCGTTAATTTTTTACCATTTACGAAATTTCGTAAATATCGAACTTTTTAAAAGGAAAATTTTGTAATTATTTTAAATATCGAAACAAAAAACCCCCCCAAATACAAATCGATTTTAGAAACAAATTTTTCCGTTGTTACCCAGGCCTAGCAGCTAGGCTTTTAACTGGAGCTAACTATAGGGAGTGCACAATACCTCTACTAAAGCAGCTCCATTGGCTGACAATACATTGCCGGTCCCAATTCAAGGTGCAGGTTATGACCTAAAAAGCCCTAAACAGTTTGGGCCCTCCCTATCAACTGGCATGGGCTCTTAGAGCCGTCGCAAACTAGGTTCCTGCGGGAGAAAACCTTGCTAGCATGTCCCTGACGTCATGAGACTCCGCCTCTCGCCCCGCCCCTTTCTCCGCCCCTTTCTCTTTGCCAGCGTGGTTTTTCCTTTGCTAGGGGAGCATTGCCCGCATTTTCTCTCAGTTGGCAGAATTCAACTGAGAGAAAATGCGGGCAATGCTGCCCTAGCAAAGGAAAAACCACGCTGGCAAAGAGAAAGGGGCGGAGAAAGGGGCGGGGAGAGAGGCGCAGGCTCATGACGTCAGGGACATGCTAGCAAGGTTTTCTCCCGCAGGAACCTAGTTTGCGACGGGTCTAAGATCTGTTGGGGAGGCCCTCCTTGCGGTCCCGCCACCATCACAAGCCCAGTTGGTGGGGACGAGGGAGAGTTCCTTCTCGGTGGTGGCCCTCCAACTTTGGAACGCTCTCCCCAGGGAGATTAGACAGGCCCCCACACTTTCCTCCTTCCAGAGGGACCTGAAAACCTGGATGTTCTAGCAAGTTTTTGAGAATGATTAGTCCCTAGGTCCTTCCCTAGGATAGTAGTCTGGTCTGCACTTTACCCGCTTCCCAAGCCCTACGATACACTGTTGCACCATCTCTTGCCCATTTATAGTTGGCCATGTCCATTTTGTAATCTCGGCCATTGGTATTTTGAACCTGTCTGATGGCGTTACAATGAAATTGGGTTTAAAAATGTTTGTGTATGTTTTAGCAGGATTTTATGTGTTATGATGCTATGGTTTTTCCATTGGGGCAATTGAATGTTTTGCCTTATATGTTGGAAGCCACCTTGAGTGCCCTTGGAGAGATAGGGTAGCATACAAATAAAATTATTATTATTATTATTATTATTATTATTATTATTATTATTATTATTATTATTGGTGGGTCACTGAGGAAAGCCCCTACCATAAACCTCAATCCTCAGACCAGTGCACATAGAATAAGGTGCTCCTTCAAGCATTACGATCCTAAACCACATAGGGCTTTCAATCAATGTTATCACCATCACCTAGAATTTGGACTGAAAGCATACTGGCCAACAGTGCAATTTCTTTAAGGCTGGTACTATATGGTGTTCTAGTGAACACTCTAGCTACTAAATTTTGCACTACCTGCTGCTTCTGAATTATTTTCAGGGGCAGCCCCACGAAGAGTGTGTTGTACTTGTCTAATTGGACAATTACTGGTGCATGAACTACTGTGGATGGGTTATCCCTGTCCAGGAAAGGTCATAGCTGGTGGGTCAGTCAATATTAGCACCAAGCACTCCAGGCCTCTAACAATAAGAGTTGGATTTAGGACTAAGCATATCCATTGCCTAAGGGAGTTTGCAATCCCACCCCCCCCAGGTCGTAAACCCAAAGGACCACTGCTAAATACACTTTACACGTGATGATTAAATGTATATCTGTTACATGGATATGACCTAGCTGGAGACACATATATTTCTTGATAAAATGGACACGACAGTGGCTATTAGGGTATATTTCGTTCACCACAGCTTCGGGAACAAATCTTCCAGGCCCGTTCAATTATGTCTCCAATTAGCCAAAGTGAAGCTAGATTGTGCATTGAAAATCAAATCAGGATTTTGGACAAAAATTGCTGTTTACCATAAGGGCAGCTACAAGACGAATTCTACTACAGATTACCTGTAACTCCCAGATACAATTGGTGAGAAGTGTCTAAACTATAAACCCCAAAGACTCCAATAAAATTCAAGCCAGAAGCAACAAAAGCAAGAGGCATGATGTCAGGAACATGGCTTTTATCCAGAACAGTAATGAAAAGGCTGAAGTCCCCACATGCCCAACATCTCCTCCAGACAAATAGACAGAGCAGAAAGCATTTCTTGTTTATAAACGTAGCAGTCGAGGTAGTTGGCCTAAGGTTAAAGAAGAACAGAAAAAATCTCTCTTCAACGTACACAGGAGATTCTTCTGCATGGAACAAAGAAAATGCACCACACATCGGAAAACTCCACGATGTCTTCATAGAATCATTGAGTTGGAAGACACCTTGTGGGCCATCTAGTCCAATCCCATTCTGCCAAGCAGGAAAATCACATTCAAAGCAGCCCTGACAGATGGCCATCCAGCCTATGTTCAAAAGCCTCCAAAGAAGGAGCCCCCACCACACTCCGGGACAGAGAGTTCCACTGCTGAACAGCTCTCACAGTCAGGAAGTTCTTCCTAATGTTCAGGTGGAATCTCCTTTCCTGTAGTTTGAAACCACTGTTCCATTGTGTCCTAGTCTCCAGGGCAGCAGAAAACAAGCTTGCTCTCTCCTCCCTATGACTTGATCCATGGACCTTATCAGGTCTCCTCTCAACCTTCTCTTCTGCAGGCTAAACATGCCCAGCTCTTTAAGCCGCTCCTCAAAGGGCTTGTTCTCCTGAGCCTTGATTCTTTGAATCGCCTTCCTGTGGACACATTCCAGCTTGTCAACATGTCCCTTCAACTGCGGTGCCCAGAATTGGACAAAGTATTCCAGGTGTGGTCTGACCAGGGCAGAATAAAGGGGTAGCATGACTTTCCTGCATCTAGACACTAGACTCTTATTTATGCAGGCCAAAATCCCATTGTCTTTTTTAGTTGCCTCATGACATTGTTGGCTCATGTTTAACTTGTTGTCCACAAGGACTCCAAGATATTTTTCACAGGTACTACTGTCGAGCCAGGCATCGTTCCCTATTCTGTATCTTTGCATTTCCTTTTTTCTGCCTAAGTGGAGTATCTTGCGTTTGTCCTTGCGTTTAATTAAGGGCTAATTTTTAATACACAAAGATATGCTGAACTGAAGCCTGGTACCACGGATGTTGAACCTGGAACAAGGTTATTTTTATTCAACCCAAAAAGAACCAGAGTCTAGTATGAACTGTTCAGTGGCAGTTCATACTAGTCAGTTAAACAACTTCCTTCCCACATACATTTTTTACATACAGAAGTGACTTCAGACTGCATTGTATCACAAGCCATAATCTTCATTTTATATTTTCTATAATGACCACTCCTATCAAAGAAGCATTTTCTGCTTCTCCAAAGAAAGCACAATTAAAGCCCACCAATTTCAAAAGGCACGGGGACAATTGATTATCTCTTAAATCATGACTGCAGGATCAAGACAGATTTCTAGACTCTTTAGAGGATTGTAATATCTTGGAAGTATCCCCACTGGGAGGACTTTGTCACAGAATGAGAATCACTTTGAAGTTGCAAAACATGAGCTTTTTGCCTTTCAATGGACTATGAAGGCAAGAAAAGAGGTATTGAAAAGCAACATAACTTCTAGACAACATACAGTACAATCAATTTGCTTTAACCTGGAAACTCATTCCCCTGACTTCAACTTGAGGACACAACATAATCTAATAGGAAAACATGTGCTTGTAAGACCTGGTTCAAAATGCACAACCTAAATAAAATATGATCTAGGTTTAACACTGTCGGCATGCACTTAAGATATATTCTTAAATTGAAAACATGTTTATTTTCTACAGAATGTACCATCAGAAAAACTAACGGAATGGATGTTTTACTAGAATTGCTCATACATAGCCTACATGTAGCAAAGATTTTATGTCATGCTCAACATGCAGGACCTATCTATGATTTTTGGAAGTAGAGATAGGCAGTGTCTCATATAGGGCCATAGAATACATATATACACAGGAGCCAGGTGTATATTTAATTACTCTATCCAGCCCTCTTTTTACTGTTAGTCTCTGAAAGGAATATTTGTTACTTCAAGAATAGATTACTGCAACCTGCTCTACGTGGGGTTGCCTTTGAAGACTGTTCGGAAGCTTCAAATGGGCAGCAGCCAGGTTGCTCATCAGAGTGGCGTACAGAAAACACTCATCTCCCCTCTTGCATCAGCTCCACTTGCTGCCAGTCTGCTTCTGAGCACAATTCAAAGTGCTGCTTTAGCCTATAAAGCCCTATCGATTCCAGCCCAGCTTACCTGTCTGAATGTATCTCCCTCTATGATACACCTCGGAGGTTAAGTTTGTTGGGGGAGGCCCTGCTCTTGGTCCCACCCCCCACACAAGTACGACTGGTGGGGATGACAGACAGGGTCTTCTCAGTGGTGGCTCCTCGCCTATGGAACTCCCTCTCCAGTGAAATTAGATTGGTCCTATCCCTCCTGACTTTCAGGAAAAAACTAAAAAAATGACTCTGGGATCAGGCTTTCAGCCAGTAACAGGAGTAGTGCAATATGAGACTGCAAATGTATATACTGATGACTTGGACCGGCCCTGGAATATGATTTGGATCATGTGATTTTAATTGATGTTTTAATGCTATGTTTTTAATGGGTTTGGTTTTAACGTTTTTGTTTATTTACCGACATATTACTATATGGCATTGAATTTTTGCCTTTGTAAGGCTGCCCAGAGTACCCTTCAGGGTTGAGAAGGGTGGGATATAAATATAGTAAATGAATAAATATTATGGAAGCCACTTTTATTCTTAAAAGAAAGCTGTACAAAGCAAAATCATGCAAAAGCAACTCAGTACTGCAGAAATCATGTTATTTTGTCACATTACATGTAATGTTCCTGTTTTTCTTGCTTGTATTAGAAAGAGCAGGAGCATAAGCATGTGGTTTCTCAAGGCTTTCTATGACCATACTTCTATCTTACCACCTCCTACTCCTTTTGCCCAGTTAAATACTCCTTACCATTTTAAATCCCCTTTCTTTTTAATCTACTTCACATGCAACCTCCTTCAAATCACAGCTTCCCAGAGCATGACCTTTTCAAAAACACTCCTCAGTTTTTCTTAAATAATGCATTGCCAAGGTGTCATAGAATTAAACATTCTTAGAAGAATAACTAGTGGAATTGTTTTGCTCTTTTATAATTATTCATGTTGCAACCAACAAAGCTTATTTGCTCAGTAATACATATCCTTGAGTCAGATACACAGCAATTTTATTTCATGCTGCAGGATTAGAATCTCCAAGGCAACATATACACATACATTTGTACAAAATTGTATTGGCCTCGTGCACTTTTAAACATTTTGCCATACAGAAATATATAAAGCAAGACGCACAGTATAGGACTAAGGAACAGGAAACAAAGCTCCCTTACTGAATATAATCAATTCATGTCTTTCCACCATTTATGTTTAAAAGATAGCAAAAAGGTATTACTATCATCATCTCTACCTCTTCCTCTGGCTCTTTCTCAAAGAGTTTAAGGACAGCTTCCCTACCATAAAAATTAAAACAGAGGGATCTAGAGAGAAAGCAAATGATTTTAAATATCTTTAAAATTTGTTGTTATTTTTGCCTGAATTGTCATTTCTATAAACCTACTTTTTCAGATGGTGCACCAACTGGTATGAGGGCCTTGGATATAAAACATATGGCTACAGTTGTGAGTATGGGATAAAATGTAAAGGGATCCAGAAAGACACAAAATCAAAATCTTTGCCTTAAATTTTCAAAAGAGATGCATAAGATCCTTCAGATTTTCACAGCGGTCAGTCGCTCTGAGTCCCCCCTCATGGGTTGAGAAGAGCGGGGTAGAAATGTTGAAAATAAATAAGCAAATAAATTAATATTGATGCCTGAAAGTAACAAATCTGCTTACCAAAAAGTCAGTTTCCTAGTGTTCAAAACTCCTTCTCTAAAGATTATTTTTTGTTATATGGGCAGTAGAAAGGATTCTTGTACTAATATATGCAATGTGTCATGAAGGCACTACCTTTGCTCCTTGCACCAAAGCTGTGACATAGGAGAAGCTGCAAAACATGATGATCCTACTGGGCTTCCCCACCAAAAAACCAAGATATTATTCCCTTCTCAATATGGCTTTTGTGTGACAATCTGATGAAAGTGGTGGTCCTTTTCAGGACAAATTAAAGAACAATTTCCCTGAAATTACTCGCCTTTCAACATGTTTTTGGGAGAAAAAGACAAAAGACATTCAGAAGGAACATCTTTAAGTCAATGTTTATTCCTACAATTGATGCTAGGGGTAAATTCAGTGGTAAGTGCTGCTGAATATGCATGCCCAGTGTGGAACACATCTCACCACATTAAAACAGTGGATGTGGCTCTTAATGAGACATGCCTTATTATTACAGAATGCCTACTCCCTATATCAATTGAGAAATTATATTGTTTAGTCAATATTGCATTGCACCATCTGGCATCCGCCGGGAAGTAGCAACCAACAATGAAAGGACCAAGGCAATGATATCTCAGGCCCATCCCCTGTTCGGATATCAGTCAGCACGCCAATGCCTTAAACCAAGCAAGAGTTTTCTAAGATCTACAGAGATACTCGCAGGAACACCTCAGCAAGCAAGAGTCCAAAAGTGGCAAGCTAAAACCTGGAACCTCAAACCATGGCCGATACAGAATGAGGGGCTTCCTCCTGGGCCCACAGAAGACTGGGCAACCTGGAAGGCGCTGAACAGAGTGCACTCTAGCACGAGATACAGAGCCAACTTTAAGAAAAAGGGACACAAAGTAGAGTCCACAACATGTGAGTATGGAGAAGAGCAAACTACAGACCACCATTCACCCTCAATATTTGTTTTTAGTGAACATCCTTCTTCCCATTTACACGAAGGTCCTTTTCTTGACCCCATCTCGGAAGAGTTCCTCCCTCACAAATAATTCGCTCCACTGCTATCTCACAACATTTTTATCCTTAGTATTTTAATCTGTACATGCGGCCCGCTCACTGTTCTGTGTCATGAATGGTTTTATTTTATTGTAATTTTATATTGGTTGTAGTGTTCTTATAGTTTATGTTCTATGTAATTGATTATGTTGTTGCTTATGTTTTGATTTTATTTTGTTGTTGCGTTGTTGGGCTTGGCCTCATGTAAGCTGCCCTGAGTCCCCGTTGGGGAGATGGTGGTAGGGTACAAATAAATATTATTATTACTACTACTACTACTATAATGCAACCTAAGCCCTGCCACATGCACAATGGAGTACCTTCTTATAGCAACACCAGAGGCACTCCAAGTGGCCAGCTTCTGTTCAATAGACATTTAGTATAGTGCCAAGTTTTTAAAACTTTGTTTCTGTTTTTAAATACATTACAACTGTACCCTTAGTTCACTTTTGACACGATAAATAAAGTGATAGATTGTGTTTCCTTATGAGTTTAGCACTTGTTATATGTTTAAAAGAAGAAGCAGTCCTACAAGAATGGTATCTCTGCAGAGATGATGCCCTGCTATTTTGATAAATCCAAAAGAGAGGCATTACACTTCAGCCACATCCCCACTTCATGTCCAGGAAGTTGGCTTCTATATATCTACACCATAATGACCTGTAAGAGATACAAAGTCAATGGCCTATGTCTTCTGTGGTTTCCCCATATCCTCAAGAGAGTGAAGTTTGAGATCTGCTCGTATGTTGATAAAGTTATTGGTGAACTAGTACATGTAGCATGACTCTTGATGTGTCAACAGACATGCATTTCAATTTCTACCCATTAATACAAAGAACTGTCTTTTTTCAGCAACCAAGTACACACCTATATCTGTGCTGAAAGTTCATGGAACTTTTTTTCCATCTTCTCATATGCCACCCTTCACACCAAGTAAGAACAAGGATCATAAATATGACTAAATCAGTTCTCCCCCTGTCCTTTATCTAATCAACGGCTGCAGCCTAGATAAACTTCTTGTTTAAAGTGTTGGACTTTAGACTGACACCACATAGAAATGTGTGAATTACTTAAAACACAGCAGCCAGTTCTCGCCAGTAATTGTGCATATTATACCTAAAGACCAATGAAGCACAATCCTGAACATATTCATGCACCTTCCTGCCCTTTCCCTGAATCTCTGGGATAGCTTGGAAATGGGCTTGAGAGTTTCTTAGCTCTCTCGATCAATATTTGGAGATGAAATGTGGCTGAGAGCTCAATCACCTCCTGATCATATTAAAGTTGTATTATATTTTAACTGCAGTTGATAACAAAACCACTGTTAATTTGTATTTATGGATGATGTTTTTCATTGTCAACTTAATTTGATCTATTTATATTTATTTTGCTTCATTATTATTTGTTTAATTTTAATATTGGTTATATGTTTATCACTGTTCACATTGTTTGCACTGTTATACTGCTTTTTTATCATCAACATTTTTATTTTTTCAAGTTTACAATACTTTGCTTCAGCTTAGTTTCCATTGGTGCTCATATTTATACACACTTCATTTCCATGTAACATTGCTTTTATCTGCACCCTCTCTTTTCATACATTCTTTTCTTAAAAAGGAAAAAAGAAAAATAAGAGGGGGAAAAGGGGGGTAGGGGAAAATAGGTGATCTCTGGTCTATCCCAATCTAGTCACAAAGAAAGCTAGTATCATTTGCTTTCTCTCTAGATCTCTCTTTACTCTTTTCTTGTGTTACAACATCAACAAAAATACCCTTTAATCTTCAAAACTCAGAATTGGCAAGCCCTTCTCTTCTTCATGCAAAAAGTGAATAAAAAGGTTTGCAGTCTTTTAAAAAAGATTTAATGTCCCTTCCTTTAGTAAATGTGTTAATTTGTCCATTTCATCATTTTTATTATACATTCCTCTGTTTTTGGTATTGTTGTACTCTTCCATTTCTGTGCATAGTCTGGCTGCTGTGGTCATATACTGCCATAGCTATCCTAGTTATTTTTATCAGTCAGATCAAGTAGAAAAGTCTACAGTTTTACCTGGATGCTTCCCTCTAAAATTTTCTGGATCACGGTGTGTATTTGAATCCAATATTTTTGGCATCTTTACATGTTCACCACATATGATAGAATAACCCCACTTGTTGTTTACATTTCCAGCAAATATTGGAGCTGTTTTTATATATCTTAGAGAGCTTTTCAGGTGTCATATATCACTAGGACATGATTTTATAGAAATTCTCTTTCAAGTTATAACGTGAATTGTTACCCTTTATTCCACATAAATGTTTTAAATAAATAAATAATAATTTTTCACCTATTGTTCCAACATTATATTGTGACCCACATTCTGTGTCCACTTCATCACACTTGCTTTAACTTGCTCATCTGCACTGTTATATTGGTGTAAGCCGCTCTGAGTCCCCTTGGGGAGATGGAGTGGGGTACAAATAAAGTCTTATTGTTATTTACTGTATTATTATTATTATCAGACTAAATAACTGGCTAGTTCTAGGAGTATGATAGAACCCTGGAATTTTTGCAAGAGCTGATTCAGACTCTAATACCAACCAGTCACATAGCAAGCTACCCTTCCAGTCAGAGGAGATCCACTGTCCTCTGAACACTTCTGACATAGCAGGGAATCCCACTAAGAGAAGGGTGGGAATCAGCATGGATTCCCACTCCTGCTGAATAACTCATAAACTATTTCAACCAGGCCTCCAACTCCACAGAAAGGAGATTTTTGGAAGAGGGAGGAACTGCGTGGAGAAACGGACACTGATGAACATTGTTTTGCTTGTAGAAGTGCTCAGTGAGTTGAACTGTGCTCATGGGATGTTCCTACTGGGCATGAGTGAACTCAGGGCCCAGACCTCTGTCTCCCTGCCAAGAGATCTCATGAAAAACAGAAATGTGTATTCTTTCTTTTATGGACTTCGCAGCACTTCCTGCTTTCACTTTCTTAGAACAATAAAACCAAACAAAACTGTAAGCACAATCTGAACGTCTTTAACAAATAAAAATAAAACCCCTTGAATTTAAAATTCAATGCATAATAATGATGATGATGATGATGCAATTTTATTACACATATACTGGTTTATGACTAGCACCATGGTATCTATTGGGAGAGCAATAGTAACTGCAAAGCAGCAATTAATCAAGGTAAAGAAGCTGATCTCTGCCAAAAGCAGTTGAAAGAAGACAAATAAGCAAAAGAGAAAATATCTGAATAACAGAAATTCACATTTTGAAAAAAATACTGCCTGTAGCTGCTTAAAGTACGCCCACTCTAGCTATTTACAAAGACAAACAACATTTTAATGTCTAGACCTGTCAAAAGTGTCAAATGCATATCTTACAAGGAAGCAACAAGAGAGCAAATTTGTCATGAACTCTGATCCGGTGTGTTCAAGACACAATGCCATTAGTTCCTAGCCAAGGTCAAGGAATAAAAATATCTAGGGACCTGTATGAGAAGGAGCCTGATAGCATGAACCAGCACAGGCTGAAAAACCTGAAGGCTGGATGGAGGAACTTTCAGGAGTTGAGAGAGTAGGGGTTTGGGGATTCAAACCTGCCTGTAATTTTCTTCATTTGACAGAAACAGTCTTTTTGAACTCAACCAAAGAGAACAAGAGCCAAAAAGGTCAGCATAAAGCACCAGTCCTAATAAAGTTTAGTCACATCACAGTATACTAAAATAAATGTCTAATTATGAAGGAAGTTTAATTCGAACTTCTTCAGGCAATTCAAGAGGCTGAATTTGATTATCATTACAAGCATTATCCTAGAACATATTACATTCTTTGTTCCAGAGATCAATATTTACCTAAGTATTAAGTTGCAAACCATTTAGGAAAGTGGGTTGTTGTAGGTTTTTTCGGGCTATATGGCCATGGTCTAGAGGCATTCTCTCCTGACTTGCTTTGCACTGCAGACTACTTCAACCAGAGAAATCAGCCATAGCAGAGCACCTGATGAACCAACCTGGACACAGCATTTTATTTGAGAACACAGAAATGCTGGACCACTCTCACAACCACCATGTCAGACTACACAGAGAAGCCATTGAAATACACAAGCATGTGGACAATTTCAACAGAAAGGAGGAAACCATGAAAATGAACAAAATCTGGCTACCAGTATTAAAAACTCTAAAATTACAACAGCACAACAACAGAGAGGAAACAAACAAGGACATCTAATCACCTCTCAACAAAAGTTTGCTCAGGCACTGTCAGGCCATTATATGCTAATCAAGGTGGTCAGTTGAAACATTCACACCTAGCTCCAGCAGACAAGAGTCCTTTGTCCCACCCTGGTCATTCCACAGATATATAAATCCTTTTTCCTAGTTCCAACAGACCTCACTACCTCTGAGGATGCTTGCCATAGATGCAGGCGAAACGTCAGGAGAGAATGCCTCTAGACCATGGCCATATAGCCCGAAAAAACCTACAACAACCCAGTGATTCCGGCCATGAAAGCCTTCGACAATACATTTAGGAAAACTCTTGCACAACATAATTTACAAATACAATCATTGTTCTAGCAGAATGAAAATCATTCTAGATCCAATGCAGTAATGTCTTACTCACATGTAAGGCAGGCTAAATTTATGATCTTTTCTTTAAAAAACACTTCAGAAACATGTAATTCAAAATTCAGTGTAAAACTTTTAAAATATTATATTTTGTTGCAATCACCAGCAATTCTCATCTGGCAGAGGCTTTGTTATGAACTAATCGAACTTCCTAATACCATGCTATATCTAGCTCAGTGCTTCCCAGCTCCTCATCTATGACTTCAGTCTGAGCTAGACAAAAGAAGCCCAAGAACATCCAAGACCCAAGATTACAAACTAGTCCTTCATTTCTCCAGTGCCAGAAATCTATTTATTTGATATAGCAAGGGTGGAAAATGAACCCTCCTGCATGCAAAGCATATGATCTACCACTCAATTATAACCGTTTCCCTGATCAGATAAGACAGGGAAGGGTTCTAAATGAGTTGAAGATGTTTACACACATAATTTCGATGCCAACTACTATCAATACTGGCTTAACATTTTTTAAAACATTTCTAAAAATTGGGACCATCATTACGCCAAAAACAATAAAGTTAGATATATGCAACAAAGCCACGTCTGTGCATCTTTGACAATTATGAGTGACATTCAGAATAAGCAAGATACTTTCTTCTTCCGTTATTTTTGTAGTTATGTAAGCAGTTTTGTTTGAAACCCTCTCCTACACTTTTCCTAAGCTTCGCGAATTTCAATGTAGACATATCAAATCTTCCACTTTGGCTTTTCATCCTTTGAAAAGCATTGCTAACATGGCTATGCAATTTAATAGCCAGTCTGCTCAAACCTACCTATGTTTATCACTTTTTTACACCAAAGACAGAAATAGCTGTTACTAATCCTGGGCTACAACTCTATACCAACAGAATATACAACAAAATTCACATCTTTCACTTCCTGTTCAAATGTATTTCCAACAGAATTAAATGCACAATAATTTCCCTTCATGTTTCAGTTCCGATTGCTATGGTCTCTTGAGGAGACGAGTAGCCAGGCAAACCTCCCTCCTTCCTGGCCCCAGCAACTTGTGAAACTCTCCCTCTATGCTGCAACTACAGTTGGGCATCTGAGAGAGAACAGCAACTTTCAGGAACTGCTGAACTTAACTCCCATCCCAATATCACCTATTCTTTGTGTGTTGCACCTTATTTAGATTCGCCTGTAGGTAGGGAACTGTCAAGCTAATTGCAAGCCACTATAGGAACCTTTTTGCCTAAAGGACAAATATTTGGAATAAATAGTTTTAGTATGAGACAAAGGAATGAGCTGCATATAGGTTTCAGAGAAATCAAACCAAGCTTTGCTAGACTTGCACAATCACTTCAACGTACAGCCTGTATTTGTTTCCTAAGAGGCTGAGCTTCACAAACCAAAAGCGGGATTACTCAGTCAAAGACAAAGATACAATATAAAAATAGCCATGCCCTCAGACCAAAGGGCTACTTAGCCCTGCATTCCGTTCCTTCAGTAGCCAACAAGATGCCTGCAGGAGGTCCAAAAGCAGGGCATGAGCGCAACAGTGCATGATGCACCTATAGCTCAACTTGTGTGTGAATTCCTCCAAGTTACCTGTCGACTTATGGCTGCCCCATTAATTTCACACGGTTTTCTTACAATTCCATTTCATATATCTACGTTTCTACATAAATTTTCTCCTTGCCATGCTGCTTTTTAATTTCCCTACAGACTCATCTACAAATTTTCTAGTAGATGTGCTAGATTTGCACTCACAAGGATTTGCTTTAGACATGGTTGGTTATTCCATTAACACATCCTCAGGCACAAATCAAGACATAGTTTTCTAAGATCAACAAAGACACTCGCTGGAACACCTCAGCAAGCGAGAGTCCAAAAGTGGCAGGCTCAAACCCAGAACCTCAACCAATGGCTGATACCAAATGAGAGACTGCCCCCTGGGCACAAAGTAGACTGGGCGACTTGGAAGGTGCTGAACAGACTGTGCTCCGGCACCACAAGATGCAGAGCCAATCTTAAGAAATGGGGCTACAAAGTGGAATCCACGACATGCGAGTGTGGAGAAGAGCAAACCACTGACCACCTGCTGCAATGCACCCTGAGCCCTGCCACATGCACAATGGAGGACCTTCTTGCAGCAACACCAGAGGCACTCCAAGTGGCCAGATACTGGTCAAAGGACATTTAATCAACTACCAAGCTTGCAAACTTTGTGTTTTGTCTGTTTGTTTGTTTGTTTTGTTCTGTTAGAAATGTAATACAATTGTCTGGTTGCCCCTGACACAATAAATAAATAAATAAATAAATAAAATAAGGCACATAACTCCGGTATTAATTGTTATCACAGATAAAGAAAATAATAATAATATTCATAATTGCTGTCGATCCTGCTTAAATTGGATTAATTTGTTGTAAGTAGCCTTCAATCCTACCTTCGGAGAAAGGGAGGATTCAGAAGCGACCTGAGAACTGCAAGTTGCTTCTGGTATGAGAGAATTGGCCATCTGCAAGGATGCTGCCCAGGAGATGCCCAGATGTTTTACCATTCATGTGGGAGGCTTCTCTCATGTCCCCGCATGGGGAGCTGAAGCTGACAGAGGGAGCTCCTCCACACCCTTCCCAGATTCGAACCTGCGACCTGTCGGTCTTCAGTCCTGCTGGCACAAAGATTTAACCCACTGTACCACCGGGGGCTCTAGGAGGATATATAAATCCCAGAAATCTATTAATATAATAAAGGTGAAAGTTTGTATGCGGCGGATGTTTGGCGGTGTATGTGCCAGCATTTTGATTGGCCAGCCTGAAAGTTCAAAGCTTCAGATTGGCCGCCGCTGTGGTGCTATTTGCATATGGTCTCTGATTGGCCAGCTTCAAGAGGAGCCCCTGTTGGAGAAAAGAGTTCATGGCAGAAACGGGGACATGAGAAGGAAATTTGCATATGGTCTCTGATTGGCCAGCCTCAATTCCAAGATTCTGAGATGACAAAGAGAGGAAAGGAAAAGGCCAGAGGGGGCTGAGTCAGAAAATTACCAATACAGACCACACTTGGCACACAGAGCCCCCATGACCCACTCGACATCCTACTGCAACCATGGATGATGGGACTTGCAGTACCATCACTCACATTCTGAGACCGCTGTTAACCTCATCCAATGACTGATCAGGACCAAACTTGGCACATAGACCTCTCATGACCCACCTTATGTCCTGGTGTGGTTTGGCCGGGGATGGACCATGGATTATGGGACTTGCAGTACCTTTGCTCAATTCCTGAGACCACTGCAACCCACATCCAATTACCGATAAAGACCAAACTTGGCACACTGAGTCTCCGTGACGCACCACTACCTTTGCTCAATTCCTGAGACCACTGCAACCCTCATCCAATTACCGATAAAGACCAAACTTGGCACACTGTCTCCATGACGCACTCTACATCCTGGTGCGGTTTGGAAGAATTTGTCAATGGATGATGGGACTTGCAGTCACTTCACTCACTTCCTGAGACCACTGAGACCCTCGCCAATGACTGATCAAGACCAAACTTGGCACACAGAGTCCCCATGACCCACTCTACATCCTGGTGCACTTTTGAGGAGGACAGACCATGGATGATGGGACTTCAAGTACCTCCACTCCCTTCCCAAGATTGCTGCAACCCTCATCTAATGACCAATCAAGACCAAACTTGGCACACAGAGCCCCCATGATCCACTCTACATCCTGCTGCAGTTTTGGAGGAGGGTTGACCATGGATGATGGGACTTGCAGTACCTTTACTCACTTACTGAAAACAATGCCACCCTGAACCAATGACTGATAAAGACCAAACTTAGCACACAGAGCCCCCATGACCCACTCTATATCATGCTGCTGTTTGGAGAAGGGTGGACCATGGATGATGGGACTTCAAGTACCTTCACTCACTTTCTGAAAACAATGCCACCGTCATCCAATGACCAATTAAGACCAAACTTGGCATACAGAACCGCCATTACCCACTTTCTCTAATAACCCGGGCAGCGCCGGGTCCCCAAGCTAGTAAGTAAATAAATCAGTGCCTACTCAGTTTCACTGATTTCAATTTCTGGATTTAAGCGGGTGACCATAAAAAAGAATATTTTTCTGATTTGTTCAAGATCAAACTTAAAATGAGAAAAAAGTAAGATCCGTTATCTTGTTCCAGTTTTTTATCTCAACCCTGAACTACTTATATATGTGTAAAAATAAATAAATTTGTACATCATATTTTCTAAAAAGTTAAGACAATTGTTCTAACAGCATGGAATGTTTGGAACTGAAAGGAACTGAATCACACCTCTGTGGAAATTAAACATGTTTTTGCGTTGAAGACAAAACATGAAAATTACTCACCAACAGTATACCAGCTGGCATCTGTCAATTTACTGATGACAGCCTCTTGAAAGGATCCATCAGGCATCTTGGTTTCAACAATTGCACCAGCCTATAATATAAAAGATTAGACTTCACTATATATTTTTTGTTACTTCTCCTTCCTTCTACTTTTATATATATTCTGAAAACATCACTAATATAACATTATTTAAAAGGAATAAAAGATTAGACTTCACATTCTCTTGCATGTAAACACTCTTCCTCAACTTCGTGATACTGCTATATTCCATTTAACAAATTAGGTGTGTTCCTGGCCATGACTTCTTTAGCAACAAATATAAGCTGGCACAAATGACATGGAAATAACAGGGATAGGCTCCTACATTACAAAAAGAAGTTCAAACATGTTTCAACAAACATTTTATTTAAAATTAACAAGATGCACATGTAAAAGAGTCAGGCTAGCAAAGCAATTACAGAAGTAAACAAATTATGAGAGTACGTAAAGGCTTCTTTAAAAATATCTTTTAAAAAATCATTTTACCAGTCTTCACTTTTCTGCTGCTTTCCCAGATGTGGACTTTGTTCCCAAAACATACCAAATCCAAACAAAATTGAAAAATGAGTTATAGGTGGCAGCACATTGTTGGCTAAGAGAAGAATATTTTTGGTAGAAAACTACCAAAAGGCATCAAAATTTTACAGAGCTTGGAAACATTGCACTTTATAGCAAAACGATGCACATGCTTAGCACGTTTTTTATTGCTGTAAAATTTGTTGAGATAGATTTGGTACCTTTTAGAAACTAGATCCAAAGATGTGTGCTTTTTAAAAAAACAGCTGTTGAGACAGGCTTATCTGTTCTCCCCTTTCCTCTGTTTGTGCATGCTCAAGTAAGGGATTCTGGAGGCAGTTGCTCTCTGCCCTGGCGCACAAGGCTACAGCAGAAGAAGCTGAAGTAGAGTTCCTCCACAGCTCTTGTACTGGACTGTTTACCGTAGACATGCTGTTTAATCTAACACTAAAAGTCAGTATTCGAGTACTCCCTCAAACATCTCCCAATGCTGAGGTTGCTAAAGAACCTTCTACAGGCTAAAGAGGAAAAACATAATGAGGAAAATGGAAAGACTTTGTAAAAAGACTGAGGCTTTGTTAACTGAGGTGTACCTAGGATAAAAAGGTAAAGGTAAAGGTTTTCCCTAACATGAAGACTAGTAGTGTCCAACTCTGGCATGTGGTGCTCATTTCCATTTCTAAGACGAAGAGCCAGCATTGTCCATAGACATCTCCAAGGTCATGTGGCCAGCATGACTGCATCGAGCGTCATTACCTTCCCACCGGTGACGCAGTGGGTTAAACCCGTGCCGGCAGGTCGCAGGTTTGAATCCAGGAAGAGGCGGATGAGCTCCCTCTATCAACTCCAGCTGATGCGGGGACATGAGAGAAGCCTCCCACAAGGATGATAAAAACATTAAATCATCCGGGTATCCCCTGGGCAACATCCTTGCAGACGGCCAATTATCTCACACCAGAAGCGACTTGCAGTTTCTCAAGTCACTCCTGACACGACAAAACAAACAAACAAACAAACAACCTTCCCACCGGAGTGGTACTTATTGATCTACTAACATTTTGCATGTTTTTGAACTGCTAGGTTGGCAGAAGCTGGGGCTGATAGCGGAAGCTCACGCCGCTCCCCGGATTCGAACCTGCAACCTTTCAGTCAAGAAGCTCAGCAGCTCAGCGCTTTAACCCACTGCGCCACCAGGGGCTCATACCTAGGATACAGGCTTTGATTTACAAAGATTTAATTCTAAAATATTGCTTTTACTCCAACAGGTGACTTAGCCTCTCCTATGACTACCTAAATCAGGGGTCCTCAAACTTTTTAAACCGAGGGACAGGTCACAATCCCTCAAACTGTTGGAGGGCCAGATTATAATTTGAAAAAAACATGATGAGTTCCTTTGCAAATTGCACATATCTTATTTGTAATGCAAAAAAACACTTTAAAACAATACAATTATTAAAATGAAGAACATTTTAAACAAATATAAACTTATTAGTATTTCAATGGGAAGTGTGGGCTGATGAGATAGGATTGTTGTTGTTGTTGTTGTTTGCTTTCAAGTTGTTTCAGACTTAGGTTGACTCTGAGCGAGGGCCAGGTAAATGACCATGGAGGGCCGTATCCGGCCACCGGGCCTTAGTTTGAGGACCCCTGACCTAAATCAATGCCTTTGCTTTCAAGAAAAAGGTGTATTGTATGTTCTTCTAGATTTATTAGCTATAGAGCAGCTTGTGCTTTCTTGGTTCATCACTTGTTCTGCATTAATTCAATGAATGCTACACAGGGCTGTCCTATCCAAAGAAAAATGGCAAATGCATCCAAGAAGGCAGTTTACTTCTTCATGCCACAACATTCAGCCCATCTCACAGGAGTTAAACTTCAAAAAGTATTCTTGTAGTAGTGACAATTTTGCAGAAGCAACAGTGAATCATTTGACAGAAACTCCCTCAACTCAAATAATTTTGGCCGAATCACTTAAAAGACTGTTAATTTCATATAGTGGACAATCTATCATTAGATTGGTATCTGTGCTTTCTTGCTAGGTCTTGCTGCAACAGAACCAGAATTGAGGATCATGCCTTCAATATCCGCACTTTTGAATTTGGAAACTTTGTGTCATGTTACATATTTCTGAAAGAAATGTGTACAGCATACACACAGTACTGAAATCAATCGTTGTACACCATTTCCAACATTTTTCTTCTTGTGGATAACTCTTTCTCTATTTCATAGAATTGTAGAGTTGGAAGAGGCCACATGAGCCACCTAGTCTAACCCTCTGCTAGGCAGAAAAAGCACAATCAAAGTACCCCTGACAAATGGCCATCCAGCCTCTGTTTAAAAGCTTTCAAGGAAGGAGCTTCCACCACACTCCGAGGCAGAGTATCACTGCTGAACAGTCAGGAAGTTATTTCCTGTAATTTAAACCCATTGCTCTGAGTCCTAGTTTCCAGGGCAGGAGAAAACAACCCTGCTCCCTCTTGCTTATGGCATCCTTTCACATGGTTATCACGTCTTCTCTCAACCTTCTCTTCTGCAGGCAAAATATGCCCAGCTCTTTAAGATGCTCCTCATAGGGCATGGTTTCCAGATCCTTAATGATTTGGGACTAAACTATCTACAGATTTTCTACTTTATATAACGTTTTAGTTAAAAATTATCCACTGGCAATTACAAACAAATGGAAATTCAATCAGACTCAACTAAACCACCAAAGACAGCTTTTAAATGTACTGATGCAATTGGAGAAAACATGCTGCTTACATACCCGTAAAGGTCCTTTCACTTGGTCATCTTGCACTAACTGCGTTGAATTATCTTGCTTTAAAGTCACCTAAATAATTTGAGAGAAATATTGAACAATGTTACAGGTAGGGTAAAAAAAATAACTTAGGAGATCCAGAGTACCAATCAGCCAAATGCTACCCACTGGACATTTCAATGTTAAGTAGGGAAGGAGGTTATTTCTGGAGGAAATGGCATAAGGGCCTAGAAGAGAAATAGAATCAGGGAACATCATTCCTGACCCTTCTTCCAGTAGCGGAATCCTAGACAGATATACATATTTTCCATCAATAGGAGGAAGCTTTCTGTGCATTGAAGGGCCAGCTGAGATCCAAAACATTCTGGTGAGAACTCTTGTTCAGAAGTGTAGGTCTTACATTGAAAGCACAAAAGACTTTAAGAATTAACATAGAACGTAGGCAAGTTGACTGTGTGGGGCATTGACTTCACTTAATAATGCCAACCAGCCACATGAGCCAGCAATAAAAAACAGTTTGGCCTAAAGGGTTATTTTTCTACAGTACAACTATGACAAGATCCAGCCAGCAGATGTTTATACCACAATAAGAGTACAATCCTATGCCTGTCTACTCAAACATAACACTGATTTTAACAAAGTTTACTCCCAGATACATATATATTTGATGGAAGTTTGAATCTGTTAGCATTTAATAAATAATAATAATAATAATAATACTATCTCGCTGAGGGGACTTTGCAACAGGACTGTAAATTATAAAATAAATTGACATTATAGTTTTACTTACAAGTAAGCTGTTAACTTAGACCAACCTGTGGTCCATAGATCACCAGTGGTCCCCAAGAGCGAAAATATGGTATGCGGCCTCACTATTACTACACAGCTGCCTCAAAACCACACGGCAATGAGAGCGACTATTATAGAGACGAGGTAGCTAGGATATTGGGGGGGGGGGGGGGGGAGAGGCTGACTACTCACGGAAGATTTCTACCACTACTACCACTTCAGCTCTAGATTATTAAATTTGGTTTTCTATGGACGAGTAGATGGAGACTACTGGATGGCATATGTTCTGTACCAGAAACTAGAGCCGATGTGGTCTAGCCAATGTAATTTTCTGAATCAGCATCCCAAATAACCAAACCAAATCTAAAGTTGACTAAAAACTAATTCGTAAACCGTTTGGTACTAATGTTGGGAGAGTGGTCCCTGGTCAAAATGGTCCCTGGTCAAAAAAAGGTTGGGAACCACTGACTTAGACCCATTAAAACTACATTTCTTATGATCAATGACTGAGCAAATTCCTGCTACACTAGCAACACGGTCAGATAACACAGCAGATTATACCAATTTAATAGTATATTAATGACCCAGAAATTCCAGAACTCCACATTATATTACAAGAAAGTTCTTATTGAGCAAGTTAAAGTCATCCTATACGTAGACCCACGAAAGTTTTATTAAAAAAAATAAAATAAAAACCAATAGCCTGAAATACCATAAGGCAGCATCTCATGCTCCTCCGCAGCCCATAATAACCCTTGTTAGTGTTCCATCTTACCTTAACTTTCACCAGCCTTTTGACACTCTTAATTTTTGCCTCGCAGAAGGCACCCCGGTACTTGGCACTGACATCAGTTCCCACTGTCAGGTAGGCAGGCTCATCTGCTGCCTGAAGAACAGAGACAACATTAAGTACAAGGATCCATGAACAAAACTGCCAATAAATACAAACCCACAACTAAGTGCATCTTAGGAGTCCATACTTAGCTTTAAAGTTTACAGGATCTCTCAGATAAATGTTAATCAACATCTGCCATAGAGAAGCAGTCATACATAGGGAATGTATGTGTGCAAAAATATCCTGCTACCAAAACTAGTGGAAACATTTCTTTCTTGTCATGAAACAAAAACAGTAGAGTCTCGCTTATTCAACCTTCATTCATCCAACGTTCAGTATTATCCAACACGGTCTGCCTCCCGCCCGGATCCACAGCTGTTTCAATACATTGTGATGTTTTGGTGCTAAATTTGTAAATACACTAATTACTACACAACGTTACCATGTATTGAACTCCTTTTTCAGTCAATTTGTTGTAAAACATGACGCTTAATTTTGATGCTTAATTTGTAAAATCATAATGTAATTTGACATTTAACAGGTTTTTCCTTAATCCCTCCTTATTCTCCAACATTTTTGCTTATCCAATGTTCTGCAGGCCCATTTATGTTTGATAAGCGAGACTCTACTGTACAGCCATTCTCATTTTTATTAAGCAGGTTAACACCTAATGGTGGCTGTATCCATTCTACAGCCATCAAAATGCAAATGCAGATGTGGAAACACAGTGAAAACAATCCTACAATAATGTGCAAAGTTTAGTTCTATGCAAAATGTTTTTTGCTGGTGCACTTTTAAATTATTGGCCACAAAGAAATTCTCGAACAGATGCAGTTTGAGATTGTTTTCTTGCTATGATTATACCTTCTATAAGAACACAGAATATTCTTTTTCACAAGAACACAGGCTTTGTATATACTAACTGGAGGAAGGGAAAGGAGATGTACCTTATGCTTAATAGAATGCACCACTTCCTATTTCTTTTTCTTAAAAAACTTCTCTTATTTCTAAATAGGCTGTTTTTCATCTCCAAAACAAATACAAGTATATTCGGTGAAGGTTAAAGGAAGAGGATACTGGATTACAGTCAGAACTCATCAAAGCTCCAAATGACTAAACTACATTTTCTATTTTGACTTAAAATGTCTTCCCAAATGTGAACACTGTTCAATCAACTGGTGGCAATCCCATACCTTAACACAAAATGTGGATAAGTGGAATCATAGGAACTAATGCATGATCTTACAGTGCAGGCAAATAGTAAGACCAGGCATACACTTCCCCTTCCCAAGGAAAGAAAAAACAAATTTTGACTTGCCTGTCAAAGCAGAAAGTTCAGGAACATAAGAGCATCCCCACCACTAAAAACACAGTTGATGATTTTTGTGTGTTAATTTTTGTGAATAGAAGAAAAGGGAGGGGTGAGGGAAGTACTCAATTTATCTCTGAAAGTTTTCAGACCAAAGGAGCAATAATTTCCAACTGAGTGCGTACATGTGTATTTTCCATCTACCAGTGTTATTATTTATATCACTACCACAAATATTACAGAGCATCATACTGCAATATAAAAATAACTATTCATCAAAATACCAACATATAAAAATAACAATTTGTCTTTACAAATCCTCTCCAGCCTCACCCATTTCTATTAGTAAACTGTTTACACTGGGAGTGAGGGAAGATAACAGACTGCTGCAGTTTATGGAAGCTGCAGTCTCAAAACATTGGGTGGAAGATCTACTTTATAGAGCTAGAGTAATTCTATTTTATCTTACTTCGTTTACAGACTGCAATTTTTAATACAACCATAGGGTTTTAAAAAGTTGGAAAAGAAGTCAAGAGAACAAAACTTTTCACAAGTTTTGATGTCTTCAGTCAAGCACATCACAAACAAAAGGCTAAGATGTTTTCCTCTATGTGCAGATTTCCACATCCATATGTAATAGAGAGAACCTACAGCTCTGTTGCTGATCATATTGTTTGCCTGCAAAAGGCCCAAGTTCAATTCTCAACACCAGGCAGCAAATAATGGTAGAGATCTCTATCTGAGACCCTGGAGAGCCACAGTCATGTTAGACAGATATAATAGGCCTTCTTGTCAGCATAGGCATTTGATTGCTCATTTGAAACTTTTGAAGCAGATCAGAAAGTGGCAAAAATGTTGAGAAAGTGGCAGGTGGAGCATATTTAACCACAAACCTTCAATAAGATGTTGGATTCTTAACTTTTCAAGAAAACTAAGCACAAAAAATGCACATGAGCTGGCTCATGAAAAAATGGGAAGAAAATGTGTTCGTACATTCCTAAGTTGCATGCATTTACCTTCATCCTGGAAAGTTATTTGAGGGATTCCAGCTCAGAAAACTTCTCTTTCCACTATTGAAGAAAAATCTAGAAGTCAAAGGAAAAATATATGAGTAGATTCTTACAGGAAAGATGATACGGCACTTGTGAGGAGAATTCACTCACAAAATCTCTGGCTGATTATTAAACACACTCCTCTCTATAGTGTACACAACACACACCCTGTGCATCTCTGAAACACCCACTCCAGGACTAACATGTTATTGAAAGGTTAAAGGAAAGCTCCAGAATGGCTAAACTGGGCTTTTGCAAGCTCTGGATAAAAAGCAGCTGAAGCCATCATCTTCTCTCTCTCTCGTATTCAACTTTGCATCCCTCAGTGTCAATCACTGCCACGGCCCTCTCCCTCTTTGCAACCTGTCAAGTAAAAGAGAAACACTACATGCATGCAGAAGACAGGCATTTCAGGGCAGGGTGGGAATCATGCAGTGCTGGAGTACAGTACTCATACTTCACCACTGGCTATATTGTCCAATGCTGCTTGGGTTGCCATCCATTACTGCAGACATGGGCAAACTTTGGTCCCACAAGTGTTGTGGAATTTAAGTTTGCCCATGCCTACATTGCTATCTGGAGACAGCATGATTCCTGTCAATGTTCTAGGATAAAAGGGAGAGATGTGATCATGGAACTGAAACCAAATTACAGCCAGCACCTTCAGCCTCCCTATCAAATATCACAAATGCCAGGCCAAACATGCTCTCTGGGTAAGGAAGCTGATTTGTAAAGTGAAGACTAACAGGTCAGTTGCATGTGGACACACCCTCTACCACTATTTACTCAACTGTATACATGTGCAGGCAAAAGTACTTACAATGAGACTTAACTCAGAGATGTGCAGTCATCTGATTCCCTTCCTTACCAGAGTGCATCCCAGTGGGCCCTTCAGTTCCCAGCCCACCTCCAAACCCTACACGTTCCTCTTGACAAAACCTGCCCCTTTCCTTTCTAATCCACTTCCCCATATGCTTGCGCTTGCTTCCCTCGCCCCTCAACAAGCAAAAACAAGTTTCACGTGATTTTTTGAGAAACAGAAATCCTCGCCCTGGAGGTTCCTTTTCGCCCCTCATAAGGATGCCTCCCCCAGTCCAGTAATACAACTCTATACATGGACCTTCCTTGGACAAAAACATATTTGAGGTAACAGACTAGAGAGGAGAGAAAAGTGGTCCATTTGGGAAATATTATCCCCAAAGAAAAGAGTCTGGTGGGTTGAAGAATACGCATGTGTGTCGACGGCAAAGCACTCTAAAGTCCTGCCTGCCTCACGAACACATTTATACTGATGAATGAATGCAGTTTGACACCGCTTTTAACCGGCATGGTTCAAAGCTATAGAATTCTGGGAGTTGACCTGAAGTGGAGCCCATCTAGATCAGGCATGGGCCAACTACCGGCTGTTAAGAATTGTGGGAGTTGGAGTACAAAACATCTGGAGGGCCCAAGCTGGCCCATGCCAGCTTCCACTACCTATGCTAAAGGACCTAGAGATTTGTTCTGTTTTGGTCAGACCTCACTTTGAATATAATACCCAGAAGTAGACACAGTAGTATTCCAGGTGAGAATTCCTTCTCAGTTCTGTTTTGGGCAGACCTCACTTGGAATATATCGTCCAGAACAAGACACAGTATTCTAGGTGAGTGTTCCTACTCTGCTCTGTTTTGGTCAGGCCTCACTTTGAATATAATGCGTAGAACTAGACACAGTAGTATTCCAGGTGAGAATTCCTACTCAGTTCTGTTTTGGTCATACCTCAATTGGAATATAATGCCCAGAACTAGACACAGTAGTATTCCAGGTGAGTATTCCTCTGTGTTCTGTTTTGGTCAGGCTTCACTTGGAATGTAATGCCCAGGACTAGACACAGTACTCCAGGCGAATATTGCTGCTCGGTTCTGTTTTGGACAGGCATCACTTGGAATAAAATGCTGCGAACTTGACACAGTAGTATTCCAGGTGAGAATTCCTACTCAGTTCTGTTTTGCTCAGGCCTCACTTGGAATATAACACCCAGAACAAGACACAGTATTCAAGGCGAGTGTTCCTCCTCTCTTCTGTTTTGGTCAGAACTCAGTTTGGAATACTAGACACAGTATTCCAGATGAGTTCTGATGCTGCAAAAAATCACATTGGCCTTTTTAGCTGCTGCATCACACTGTTGACTCATGCTCAAGTTTGTGGCATAGCAAGACACCCAGATCCTTTTCACATGGATTGTTTTCAAGCCAGGTTTTCCTGTCATTATCCGTACCTTCCATTTTTATTGCCAAAATGTAATATAGCAACTATAAAATATTATATAATACTATTATTATGAATGATGTATTAGTACTATGCTAATAATATAGTATGTTGTATGTACATATGACTTGTAAGCCCCCCTGAGTCCCTTTTGGGGTGAGAAGGGCGCCATATAAATGTCGTAAATAAATAATACAGTATATCTTTCTCTGTTGAAATTCAGTGTTGTTAGTTTTGTCCCAATTCTCCAATGTCATAAAGGCAGACACGGGCAAACTCGGGCCCTCTGGGTGTTTTGGACTTCAACTCCCACAATTCCTAACAGCCTATCAGCTGTTAGGAATTGTGGGAGTCGGAGTTCAAATCACCCAGAGAACCCAAGTTGGCTTAATAGAGCGTTAGAATGATAGAATCCTAGAGTTGGAAGAGACCTCATGGGCCATCCAGTCCAACCCCCTACCAAGAAGCAGGAATATTGCATTCGAAGCACCCCTGAAAGATGGCCATCTAGTTTCTGTTTTAAAACCTCCAAAGAAGGAGCCTCCATCACACTCTGGGGCAGAGAGTTCCACTGCTGAACAGCTCTCACAGTCAGGAAGTTCTTCCTCATGTTCAGATGGAATCTCCTTTCTTGAAGTTTGAAGCCATTGTTCCGTGTCCTAGTCTCCAGGGAAGCAAAAAAACAAGCTTGCTCCCTCCTCCCTGTGCCTTCCTCTCATATCTCCTCTCCTCTCAGCCTTCTCTTCTTCAAGGTAAACATGCCCAGCTCCTTAAGCTGCTCCTCATAGGGCTTTTTCTCCAGACCCTTGATCCTTTTAGTCGCCCTCCTCTGGACACATTCCAGCTTGCCAACATCTCTCTTCAATTGTGGTGCCCAGAATTGGAATTAATGCTGTTTGACATCACTTTGACTCAATGCTATGGAATCACGTTGGAGCACCAGCGTTCCGTAGCCATGGCGACTGAAGCGGTGTCAAACAGCGTTAACTCCCGAGTATGGAGGCGAAGGGGTTTGATTCTCTCCGCGAAGTCTTAACTCAGTTTTGGACTCCAACTCCCACCATTCCTAACAGCCTATCGGCTATATTAAGCCGACTTGGGCCCTCTGGGTGTTTTGGACTCCAACTCCCACAATTCCTAACAGGCTGTTAGGAATTGTGGGAGTTGGAGTCCAAAATACCCAGAGAGCCTGAATCGGCTTAATACAGCCTTAATGCAGTTTAACATCACTTTGACTCAATGCTATGGAATCACGTTGGAGCCCCAGCGTTCCGTAGCCATGGCGACTGAAGCGGTGTCAAACAGCGTTAACTCTCGAGTATAGAGGCGAAGGGGTTTGATTCTCTCCTTGAAGTCTTAACTCAGTTTTGGACTCCAACTGCCACAATTCCTAACAGCCTATTGGCTTTATTAAGCTGACTCGGGCCCTCTGGGTGTTTTGGACTCCAACTCCCACAATTCCTAACAGCCTATTGGCTGTATTAAGCCGACTTGGGCCCTCTGGGACTCGAACTCTCACAATTCCTAACAGCCTACCGGTTGTATTAAGCCGACTCGGCCCCTCTGGATGTTTTGGACTTCAACTCCCACAATTTCTAACACCCTATCGGCTGTATTAAAATGATTTGGGTCTTCTGGGTGTTTTGGACTCCCACAATTCCTAACAGCATATCGGCTATATTAAGCCGACTCGGGCCCTCTGGGTGTTTTGGACTCCAACTCCCACAATTCCTAACATCCTATTGGATGTATTAAGCCGACTCGGGCCCTCTGGGTGTTTTGGACTCCAACTCCCACAATTCCTAACAGCCAGCCGACTCGGGCCCTCTGGGGGTTTTGGACTCCAACTCCCACAATTCCTAACAGCCAGCCGACTCGGGCCCTCTGGGGGTTTTGGACTCCAACTCCCACAATTCCTAACAGCCAGCCGACTCGGGCCCTCTGGGTGTTTTGGACTCCAACTCCCACAATTCCTAACATCCTATTGGATGTATTAAGCCGACTCGGGCCCTCTGGGTGTTTTGGACTCCAACTCCCACAATTCCTAACAGCCAGCCGACTCGGGCCCTCTGGGGGTTTTGGACTCCAACTCCCACAATTCCTAACAGCCAGCCGACTCGGGCCCTCTGGGGGTTTTGGACTCCAACTCCCACAATTCCTAACAGCCAGCCGACTCGGGCCCTCTGGGGGTTTTGGACTCCAACTCCCACAATTCCTAACAGCCAGCCGACTCGGGCCCTCTGGGGGTTTTGGACTCCAACTCCCACAATTCCTAACAGCCAGCCGACTCGGGCCCTCTGGGGGTTTTGGACTCCAACTCCCACTTGGAGTCCAAAACACCCAGAGGGCCCGAGTCGGCTTAATACATCCAATAGGATGTTAGGAATTGTGGGAGTTGGAGTCCAAAACACCCAGAGGGCCCGAGTCGGCTTAATATATCCAATAGGATGTTAGGAATTGTGGGAGTTGGAGTCCAAAACACCCAGAGTGCCCGAGTCGGCTTAATACAGCCTTAATGCAGTTTGACATCACTTTGACTCAATGCTACGGAATCACGTTGGAGTCCCCGCGTTCCGTAGCCATGGCGACCGAAGCAGTGTCAAACTGCATTAATTCCTGAGTGTAGAGGCGAAGGGGTCCGATTCTCTCCTCGAAGTCTCAACTCAGGATAAGTCGCACACAACTTGGGACGACGACACCTTGAGAACACAGAGATAATGGAGATGTTAAGTCAGAGAAGGTTATGAAGGCTAAAAGCGAATCAATCCCACAGTGTGGATGCGGTTCAGGCGAGGAAATGAGGAAAGGCCTCACTTCCACGCTTGGTGAGGGGATTTGGGAGTTTTTCCTCGCCTTCTCTCCTGGCTTCGGGCCCGGTCCCGTTTACCTCAGAGCTAGGCCGCAAAACTCACCCCGGTCCCCGGTGGGCCACTCTCCCTTCCTCCTTCTTCCCCAACGAAGGGCGACGACGACAGAGGCAGGAGAAGAAGCGGCGGGGGCTGTTCCGCGCGGCTCCGCCTCCCCGCCCGCCCCCTTCCCCCGCAGCCCGCCCTCCTCCCTCTCCCTCCTTCCTGCCTTCCTTCCTCCTTCCCTTCTCTCGCTCTGACTGACTGACTCACCGACTTCCCCCTCAATAACAACGTGAGGAGCAGCGCGGCCTCTCATTGGCCCGGCGCCGGCACGTGACGCGCTCGCGCTGGCTTCTCCTCCGCTATTGGCTTCTCCTCCCCTATTCTCCCTCGCTTCTCATTGGTTCCCGCTATCGAGGAGGCGATTGGGCCTCCTCGGTTCTATCTCTCCCGTTTCTATAAGTCTGATTGGCCCGTCTCCCTCCTCCTCTCCCATTGGTGGATTATATTCCCCCTCCCTTCTTGGATTGGCCCAGCGCTACAAAGCCCGCCTCCCTCCCATCGCGAAGGCTTTAAAAGGGAGTGAAGTCAAAGATTCCACACAGAGAAGGCCCCGCCTCTTTCTCTCCGCGACGCGATTGGGCAGAAGCTGAGAACGATGGCGTGAGGCGATTGGCTGGGGAGGAAAAGGGGGCGGGGCCGACAGGAGGTTTGTTTGTGGTGGCGAAGGAAGAATTCGACCGGCGCCGACTGCGCATGCGCCGACTTTAGAGCGGCCTGTGGTGGGGATTGCGGCCTCCCTCGGCCGCCATTTTGTGGTCTCCTCAGTCGCGGGCGGAAAGGGCCGCTCTTCAGTCACGGGCGGCGCGGTCTGGCCTGAGGTAATTGCGCTTTCCTTTTATACTGCCCGGGGAGGCGATTCCTAAGTGTAGGGATTCGTTTTTGATTGCGGTTTTGTTGTTTTGTGAGGGAAGCAGGAGGGGGAGGGGACCTCGGCGACCGTTACCGGAAGGGGCGGGGCAGACAACCGGAAGTGGGTGTGACGTCAGAGCCGCCATTGTAGGGAGGAGCTTCCCTATCACTTCCGCTTTCTCCCAAAAAGGGAAAGAACGCTTGTCTTGTGGGTCGTTTACTTCCTTATTTAAAAAAACAACACGTGAAATGAATGAAATACCTCAGAATTAATTTCTGAAAAGGAATATCTTGTTTCTGAATTGATTCTTCCCTTCATGGACACACATCAGCATCTGGGTTTATTTATTTTTAAAATATTTTTAATTATTTTATCATAGTTAAATACATTTGTTATACATTGTTTATTTTACAGCAGAGATGTATTATACAATACAGCTTATTATTTATTGATTTACGACATTTATATACCGCCCTTAATAATAATAATAATTTAAAAACTTTATATGTACCCCGCTACCATCTCCCCAAAGGACACGGTGCGGCTTATTATTGTTATTATTATTATTAACTTTATTTGTACCCCACTGGCATCTCCCGAAGGACTCGATGTGGCTTACAAAGGCCAAGGCCTCAATACACAACAATACAAAACCTAAAGCAAATTAAAAACAATTAAAGCAATATTAAACAACAATACACCAAGACACAATAAAACTGGGCCGGGCCAGAGTAATGGGTACAGAATTAAAAGTGCTGATGTGGCAGGTGGGATATAAGGGTAAGTGCAGTATGCAATGTACGGCAATCTTAGTTCTAATAAAGTGCTTCTGGAACTTGGTATTGGAGATTTCCTATTCTGGGAAGGCACATCGGAACAGCCAGGTCTTCAAGTTCTTTCTAAAGACTGCCAAAGTAGGGGCCTGTCTAAGATCTTTGGGGAGGGTGTTCCAGAGTCGGGGGGCCACCACAGAAAAGGCTTGCGGCGCAGGTGGGATCACGAGCAGGGCCTCTCCAGATGAACGAAGTGAACGCGTGGATTCGTAAACGGAGATGCGGTCACGCAAGTAGGATGGTCCCAAACCGTTTAGGGCTTTGTAGGTAAGCACCTGCACCTTAAATTGGGCTCAGAAAATAAACGGCAGCCAGTGGAGCTCCTTGAACAGAAGGGTTGACCTCTCTCTGTAAGGAGCACCAGTTAACATCCAGGCCACTGCCCGTTGGACCAGTTGGAATTTCCGAGCTGTCCAATCTAGAGGTGACCAATCTAGAGTAGTCCAATCTAGAGGCTTACATGAGGCCGAGCCCACAATACAACAATAAACAATAACAACAGTAATACAACACAATAAATAAACTCAAAAGCAGAAAATAAGCAATAAACATTAACAATAACACGACGCGTTTAAAAACCTATGGCTGGGCCAAATGTAATAATTAATTTTTTTTTAAAATAGTGCTGGGCATGACAAGGTGACATATAACTAGGATAGAAGTTTTGGAAAGGGATGAAATGTGCAGACAATCCTGGATCACTAATAAAGGGAACACAGAGCGGCTTACAAGATCTATATGCATACAATATATTATATTATTAGCAAAGTACAATATCTGTATGAAATATTTTTACTATACCATTATATTGTAATATTAATAATACATGTAATATAAATATATTATATTATCATATTATTAGTAGTATTATATTGCATTACATTATAATATTACAAATATTATATGTATATACAACATATTATATTATTAGCATAGCACAGGAGACAATAGGACTGTCTTCTAGTCCCCTCTTTCTTCACTCTGGCCCAGAGCGGCAGTTGGTGCTGAGGGGAGGAGTCCCTAACTGATGACCCACCATACTTTAACTTTTGGCATCTGGTTATACATATTATCTATCTCTCACTACTGTGCTCCCTTCCCAAGCCACAGCTTTTACATATCATCTGTCCAAAATTTCGGTTCTTCTTGTGGAGGCAACTTTCCTTCTTTCTTTTAAATCCTTTTTCAATAAATTTTCTCCATACATCATCAAAATTACTTTATTTCCATATACTTCTTTTAACTTTTAATATACAGGGTGAAGTAGCATAACTTCCTTTTTTCAAAATTTAATAAAATCCATTGTATGAATCAGAAATTTTTATTTTTATAATGTAGACGCATACCTAAAGTTTTGTTTTACGTAGTTTTGAAGATCAAATTAGGTAGGTGACGTCCTCCATTCTCCATACACTGAGTAAACAGATTTCTGGCGTTTGTCATGACTCTTGCCAGCACAGCAGACGTTCTGTTGGCAATTTCTTCCTGAATGTTGGTCTTCAAATCTTGTAGGGTCCTTGGACGGTTCACATAAACACAGGATTTCAAAGAACCCCATAGAAAAAAACCACAAGGGGCCAAATCTGGAGATTGGGCCGGCCACTCCAAATCCGCTTGAAAAGTAGGCCTCAATGGCAAAAGCACGCTCCTCACTGTTCCAACGCATGATGGCGACTGAACTGTGTCAGGACAAAACTTTATACTCCCGCCTCTCGGACGAGACCACTAGCGCTCCCTACATCTTCAACCACCTGAATGATGTGCATTTTAAAAAAGGAAGTTATGCTGCCTCACCCTGTACACGTCAGCTTTTTATTTATTTATTTTATTTACGACATTTATATGCCGCCCTTCTCACCCTGAAGAGGACTCAGAGCGGCTTACAAGTAAAAAGTAAATACAATATATTATTATCATCATAGCACAATATTAATATTACATACTACATTGTACTATAATATTACACTGTAATATTAGTAATGTTACATTTAATATAAAACATATAATTGTAATATTTTATTATTAATAGTATATTATATTACATTATAATATTATCAATATTATATGTATATACAATATATTATATTATAAACACAGTGCAGGAGGCAAGATGGAACTGCTTCACTCTGATCTCAGAGCCGTGGTTGGTGCTGGAGGGGGGGGGGGGAGGCAAGATGGAACTGCCTCCATGGCCTTATTGCCAATTTCCATACTTCCTTGTACCGCTCCTCTATTAGTATATTAATTTCTCTTTTCCAGATCCTTGCTATAAGCAGTCTTGCTATTGTTAATAAGTTTGTTATCGCATCTTTATCCTGTTTTTTCAAATGTTTATTCTTATATAATGATAATAAAGCTATACTGTTTGTTTATTTACGACATTTATATGCTGCCCTTCTCACCCCGAAGAGGACTCAGAGTGGCTTACAAGATATATATATATATATATATATATATATATATATATATGCATGCACACACACACACAAAAAATATATTACATTAGCATCATACAATATCAGTATTATTTATTACTATATTGTACTATACCATTAAATTGTAATTTTATTAGTAATACTACATGTAATATAAAATATATAGTCATAATATCTTATTAGTATTATATTGTATTGCATTATAATATAACTATTGTGTATATATATACATTATATTATTAAAAACATTCTCTCCAGATATTTCGTCCACATCTATTGCAGGCATCCTCAGAGGCTGTGAGGTCTGTTGGAAATTAAGCAAATGGGATTTATATATCTGTGGAATGTTCAGGGTGGGAGAAAGGACTCTCGTCTGCATGAGGCAGGTGTGAATGTTGCAATTGGCCACCTGGATTAGCACTGAATGGCTTTGCAGCTTCTAATAAAAGTGTTCTTACCATACATCAAGGAACCACTTGACCACATCGGGAAGCTGATGAAGAAACACAACCTACCAACTATCTACAGACCCACTAAGAAAATCCAACAAATGCTACGTTCAGCAAAGGACAAGAGGGATCCTCTCACCTCTGCAGGAGCTTGCCGTATACCACCTGGACTTCATATTATTTGAGAATACAGAAATGCTGAACCACTGTAACAACTACCATGTCAGACTGCACAGAGAAGCTAATGAAATCAACAAGCATGTGGACAGTTTCAACAGAAAGGAGGAAACAATGAAAATGAACAAAATTTGGCTACCAGTATTAAAAACTCTAAAATCAGGACAGTAAATAAAGAGCCACACTCAGAAGACGGAGAATTCCAGAGAAGAATCAATCAGGGCCGGCTAACACCCCCTCAGGCAGTAACCGGTCAGGCTTTGAAGCTGCAAGGCTATTCAGTGCTAATCAAGGTGGCCAATTGCAACATTCACACGAGCCTCAAGCAGGCACAAGTTCTTTCTCCCACCCTCACCCTGAATATTCCACAGATATATAAACACCACTTGCCCAGTTGCCAACAGACCTCACAGCCTCTGAGGATGCCTGCCATAGATGTGGGTAAAACGGTAGGAGAGAATTCTTCTGGAACATGGCCATACAGCTCAGAAAACTCACAGCAACCCAGTGATTCTGGCCATGAAAGCCTTCGACAACAGAGACATATTGGCAACCAGCGTAGGTGCTGTAACAGGTGCTACGCTCCCTGGGTCCAGCACCTGTCAATAACCTTGCTGCAAGTCTCTGAACTAGTATGAGTTTCTAGGCGTTTTTCAAGGGCATCCCAAGTAGACATAGCACACATGACGCCTGCACTACACCGTGTAAGACATCCCTCTTGCCCACGTCCTACACTAAAGTCAACCCTTATCTCATACACCCTGCATCTTGACTTCCATCCCTCGTCATTGTGGTGCCTATAACATGATTTATTTACCCTTCTGTCATGTTTGCCCATACATTCCTCCTGGGACATTCCTCCTGGGACTCTCCTTCCAGATATGCCATTGCCCATTTCCATCTCTTTAGGAACTCTTGATTTTGCTCACCAAGTTAATAATAATTTTATTTATTACTCACCTCTCCTTATGGCTCGAGGTGGGCTACAAAACAATTAAAATGTATAATCACAGCAAAAACACTACTAATACCCGCACTAAAATGTAACTCCATAAAGTATCTCTATGAAATACACATTAAAACAGACAAAACACAGATTAAACAAAGGACAAGCATTCAAATTCATGTTTAAAGACTGTCTGGGTAGGCCTCCCAGAAGAGACAGGTCTTTGCTTGTGTCCGTCTTAGCTATCAGAGTTCTACCGCAGGTCATTCCACAGCCCTGGGGCAGCCGATATCTTGGTCATTTGCTTGTAATCCATTAGTTTATCTTTCCAATCTTTCTTAGTTAACACTTTTTCCCCTTTCTGATTCCTAGCAATTATCATTCTTGCTGCTGCAAAACTGTATTAGGCTATTTCTTTATCGTTCTGATGGAAGTCTTCCCTAAATAATCCCAGACATTCCTGATTTTATTACCTTATTGCATAACGTTTTGTTTCCTTAGTTACTTTACACCAAAATCCTTTTCACCTGACCACTACATATGAAAGAAAGTTCCACTCTGCGTTTTATAATTCCAGCACCTATCTTGTTGAGATTTATCTATTTTTGCAAATAGAACTGGTGTTGTATAACTTCTATAAAATATTTTGTATAAATTTTCCCTAATTGACTTAAAAAGCCAAAAAAAAAAAATAGTAAAATGCATGCACAAAACCACATATATACAGTACAACGCACGTGGTTTTGTGCATGCGTTGTACTGTATTTTTTTTTTTTTTGCTTTTTAAGTCTCTTCTGCTGTGTTTTTCAGTGTTTTATAAGTAACGGTCACTCGTTGGCCTGATAGGTGTATTGTGTCCAAATTTGTCCAGTGGTTTTTGAGTTATGTTAATCCCACAAATGAATATTCCATTTTTATTTATATAGATAGACCAAACACACACATATTCACAAATACTGTATGCACACACACAGTGCCCATATACACAGACTGGGCCACAGCAACGCGTGGCAGGGACGACTAGTATGTTCTAAAAGACCTGTGGGTTAGCACAACTCTTCAGCTTAAAGTGTGTTTTCTCTTCACACTTGCAAAGACAGCTTCTTCTTTCAGCCACAGCTATTTGTTTCTCAGGTTGTTGTCTCGGTTGCCCTCATATTTTGATGTAAACTTGTTACTCAGAATTGATGATGCCATTTCCACAATAGTACTAAGGGGTAAGCCCTTCTGTTCTTTTACCTTCAGTAAAGCATTCACAATATTGCCCCTACTGACCTCTGGATGTAGAACTTCTAGGATTTTCCACTATTTTGCAGAAGCCTTTCAAATTCAACATGTTGCGAAATGCAAACACACTACTGGATGGGAACGCCAGTATTTAATTCCTTTCCATAACTGAAAAATCCTACAAATGAGAAATAACTATCAGCAAAAAGGGGGAATCACTATGCCTATCAAGTTAACTCCCAAGTATGTACATGTTCTTGTAGTTATACTTTTGCTGTTGGTAATTACTGGAAGTTTTTAGAGATATGTCAAAAACTCCTGTGAAGCTCCATCAACTAGAGTCAATAAGTAGGAATTTATTACAACTAAATCCCATACAGGGAAGACAATATGATCCAAGATGTAAGTTCCTTGTTGCTGCTGTGTGTTTTTAAGTCGTTTTTGACTTATGGTGACCTTTGGGTGGTCATGGGCGAACTTCTGCCCTCCAGATGTTTTGGATTTCAAATCCCAGCAGCTGACTATTAGTAATTGCGGGAGTTGAAGTCCAAAGCACCTGGAGGGCCAAAATTTGCCAATGTCTGCTCTAGAGTCACCCTGGAAGTGATTTCTCAGTGTGCTCAGTGACAAACCTATTCTCTAAATAGTATAGAGACTATGTATTTGTTCTTCCATAAAATATCAGGGATTTATTTGTTGGTAAAGGTCCAGAGCTTCTGCAAGCAAGTTCTGCATCCTGGATGCCCACTTAAGAGTTCTGTACCCAAATTTGGACTTTCCGCCAGCTTTGGTAATGTGTGGCAAGGCTGTGTGTGGATTTGGCTGTTGTGGAGCTGATTCAGCTGTGTCTACACCAGGTTTGCACGACCTGCAGTCCTCCAGGTGTTTTGGACTTCTGCTCCCAGAATTCCTGGACATTGAAACAGCTGGCTAGAGCTTCTGGGAGTTAGAGGCCCAAACACCTGGAGGCCTGATCTACACCCATCTAAGTGATCAGAATTAGACTTGGAAGAGGTTACAAGAGCTGTCCAGTCTAATCCTGCCATGCAGAAACACACAATCAGTCCTCCTGACTGATGGCCATGCAGCCTCTGCTTAAAACCACCCAGAGAAGGAGACTCCATCAGACTCCCAGACAGAATATCCCACGCTTCAACAGCTCTTGCTGTCAGGAAGTTCTTCCTAAGGTTTAGATTGAATCTTTTTCTTCAGCTGGAATCCATTGCTCAATATACTCAGTATCTCTATAACAGTGGTTCTCAACCTGTGGGTCCCCAGGTGTTTTGGTCTACAACTCCCAGAAATCCTAGCCAGTCTACCAGCTGTTAGGATTTCTGGGAGTTGAAGGCCAAAACATCTGGGGACCCACAGGTTGAGAACAACGAAAAACTGCTCTAGAACAACAAAAAACAACACATACCCCCTCAATGTGATATCCTTTCAGATATTTAAATATGACTATCATGTCCCCTCTCAGTCTTTCTTTCTCCAAGCTAAACATAACCAGCTCCCTAAAATGTTCTTCACGGGGATTCCTGGTTTCTAGACCTTTTATCATTTTGGTCGTCCTTCTCTGGACACCTTCCAGTTTGTCAATATCCTTCTTGAAATATCAGGCCCAGAACTAGATACAACATTCCAGGATGCAATAAGTGCTTTGTTTGAAATTTATGAGGGAAAACACTCCTGGATCGACATTTTCTCCCAAAAAAAAAAAAAAGGACGAGCTAATTGGCACATTATCACAATTGTTCAGTTCCACCAGAAATAAACCAATTGTGACACGTCCTGGGAAGCATGATGTTATTGTTCATGTCCATGTTTTTAGGCACACCCATCATACCATTCTCATGACATACAAATTGGAATGGGGCGGGGAGATGATGCTCTTCCTTAATGTTAATCCTGATTCTGTCACCTAGGGCTGAAATATTTCCTATTTGTTTAGTGAAGTAACTAACTCTTCAGCCAAGAAAATCTCCAAGTACCACTTGTATACAATCAATAAAGAAAGAAAGCCCACAGTCTTAAAAGGGAAGCTTCATTATAGAATTAATGTTGTTTCTCATCACTTGAATTTCCATGCCTCAGTGCTATGAAATCCTGGGATTTGTAGTTTGGGAAGCCAGTAGCCTTTTTTTAAAAGCTAATGGCTTTGCAAAGGTAAAATTCCCATGATTCCATAACACAGGGCCCAGGCAGTCATGTTAAACTGCATTCATTTTACAGTCCGGATGCACTCTGATAGACATAATGCACATGGAAGAAATTAAGTATTACTTTTCATTATGACTTGAAGTTGAAACACTTCTGGAAGAGTAAGAACTAAATAGGGGGTGATCCCATGTTATGAGTGATGAACTGTTATTCCCCCAGCCATGATGGCTTTCGAGGAAGGGAGAATATGAGTTGTGAAAACACTAAAGTGCTCCTGAATCATTGAACAATGTCCACAAATTTTGGCTAGCCTTTGTTAGATACAATTTAGTTTTCATTATGCCTGATTTGCATTGGCACCCTCCTTTCTGGAGTCCATTTTGAAACATGCATAGTTCAGAAATGGACTTGGGAGAGTCCTTTATTTAACCAGGATTTCACACACTTCTTGAACAGTGAGCAAAATTGGTATTTGTAATGTTTCTAAGCCCAGCTTACTTCACATATTCCAAAGAGCTGGAAGGAAGATATGGGAACTCAGTTTTCCAAGCAACTTAAAAGGAAACTCTCTTGTTTTCCATCCCCAAGGGCCTAGGGAGAAGGGGTTTATTGCTTTGTCATGGGAAACCAGGGATATAATTAGTGTGAAAGAGGTAACTGCACTCAGTTGTTGATTTCATTCATGTGCTTGCATGTAACCAGGGCAGTGTGCTTGCATGTAACCAGGGCAGTGGGTTTCTAAGTGGGGCAGTCCCACAGGGGAACATAGTGTCCTGAAGCAGGTAGTGCTTGGCCACATTTTACAAGCTCAAAAGTGGGAGGGTTAAATGCACTCTAGGAGATAACTTGAGTCATCTCAATTTGTGTGGTTTGGTTGCTTTCCCACCCCATTTGGTGAGTGTCGGCTTTGTTTCTCTAGTGTCCTGGGTAGGTATCCCACTTCTAGGTTTCTGCACATTACTTTGCATGTCCATGCACATTACTTTGCATGTCCATGTTCTCTGAGTAAGTAGGAGGTGCTAATCTAGAAAGGTGGGAAATAAGGCAGCATGAAGTAAAAACCTGGAGAGCCAAGCTCAGAAATCATGACAAATTGCTGTTGGGATTTATTTGTTTACTAACACTTTATATCTCTTATTTCAGCTGGTTACGACTTCAGAACTCACCCTAAAATGGGATTTAAGCGACATGGTCCTTGGGGCAGTGACAAGCAAAATTGAGCAGTGATGAAGTACTTTGTGAAGAATCCTGTGACATCAAATTACTTACAAAGAGCAAGAATTTCACAGTTCCAAAACAGGGAAATAGACCTCGCGAAGAATATTTATTTATTTATTTATTTGCTTCATTTTTATACCGCATTTTTCAGCCCTTGACAGGCGACTCAATGCGGTTTACAGTGCAATTAAAACACAACAATACAACAACAGGATCGACGACGTCGATCCACAACAATTAACAATCAGACAGGACAAATCAACAAACAACATATATAACGCCTCAGTTGAAATCAGATCCGTTCTCATAGTTCTCATAATCTTCACATATATGGTTCTGTGGACAGCTGAATGAAAGCAACAACACCCTGTATGTTGAAGGAGTTGACACGATGGTTGTAGATCCTGATTGAAGTGGGGGTTCAGAAATAATGTGAGTTAAAGTCAATATGACACCAGTTTAACGTTCTTGGAGTCATGATGGGAGGAATCTGAACTACAGTGTATGTATGGACACATTAGATAGCCCAGACTATCAATTTTAGATACTGTGAAGATGAAATAAATTTGTCCAAGTGCACCTATGAGGGGTGTTCATTAAATATTTCCCCTGACCCACTTCTATTTATCACAGGACGCTGAAACTGCACATGTGTAATGATACAAGTCTCTATAGTTACGTGCCAACTCAGAACTGATAACAATCTTGATTTTCCAGGGGCAGAAGTGGTGTGAGGTTTGGTAATGGATCCAGTAGAATACAGAGCAGTCATCAGGTTCCTTTACTTGAAACGCCGCACCCCAATGGAGACGTTTGATGAGATGAAAGAAGTTTATGGTGATGATTCCCCATCATATGATGTAGTCAAGAACTGGCATCGTCAATTCAAATGTGGTCGGACGTCGGTGCAAACAGCTCCAATTCCAGGGCGTCCTCACTCTGCTATTGATGAACACACCATCCAGCAAGTGGAGGTCGCCATTTTGGAAAATCGCCGTGTAACCATTCGCCACCTAGCTCAAAATGTCAAGATTAGTGTGGGGTCTGTGGAAAAAATAATCCAAGATCATCTTCACATGCATAAAGTATCTGCTTGCTGGGTCCCCCGGCTGCTCACGCCTTTCCAGAGGCAGGAACGAGTCGAATGCTCTCAGGCTCTATTGACGATGTGCCGTGGAAACCAGGAGGACTTTTTCAACAGACTGATCACACAGGATGAAAGCTGGGTCCACTATGATCTTGAGACTGAAGGCCAGTCGATTCAGTGGAAACCTGACTCGCCGCCTCCAAAGAAGGCACATGCCCAACTCTCGGCAGGCAAGGTCATGCTCACAGTATTTTGGGACCAGCATGGAGTAGTATTGATGGATTTCCTACCAGAGGGTACCATGATTAGTGGGGCATACTATGCTTCACTGCTGCGGAAATTGCGGGAGGCCATCAAAACCAAGAGACATGGCATGCTCACCAAAGGTGTCCGCCTTCTGCAAAACAGTGCACCAGTTCAAAACTCACCTGTTGCCCAAATGGAAGCATGCTCTTCTGGCTTTGAAATTCTACCACATCCCCCTTATTCACCTGACCTCACACCATCAAACGTCCATCTATTTCCAGCAATGAAATTATTTTTGAAGGGCAAGCATTTTTCAGATGATGAGGCTCTGATTTCCGAAGTCACAATGTGGCTTTTGGAACAACCTGTTGACTTTTACAAGCGAGGTGTTTACAGTTGCTTAAAAAGATGGGAGAAGTGTGTATCCCTAGGTGGCACCTATGTAGAGAAGGACTAATAACTGTGCCAGCTTTCATTGCTCTCAGTCCACAGGAAGTGGGTCAGGGGAAATCTTCAATGAACGCCACTTGTAAGTCACCTATTGACTTATAGTTACTCCATAAATCACATCAGATATCCTTAGGCAATGAACACTCAGAGGTGGTTCTACCACTTCCTTCTGAAATATAGCCTACAGAATCTGGTATCAGTGGTCTCCCGTCAAAGGACTAAGCAGAGCTGACATTGCTTAGCTTCCAAGATCAGACAGGATCCAAGTAGCAATGAAGATTTGGCCACAGTGCTGCAAGTAGAAACTGCTCTGTGGGAGTGGAAGTGAGGAATGACATCCTTATAGAATTTGGTACCTGAAAATGATGATCTAATTATGATTCAATGTGACTAAATAAGCTTAATCGTGTAAGGATATAGCTGTGGTAGTGGTTCATTGAAGCATTAAATTGCTTACTAAACAAAGGAAGACATGTTCTAACTTGCACTTTCCTATAGCAGCCCATTTTCAAGGATAAACCATTTGGATGGCAGTATCCCTTATGATGAAGAAATTGTCTCTACCATGAAAATTAAGTCCTAACTTTTAGTTTGGAATCCAGGTAGCTTGTTTTTGTTTTGATCTTGTTTTGGAGGTATGCTTGTATTGTATCCATTTATACCAAATAAAAAGAAATGCACCTACAAACTGATGGTAGATACTATGTTTCAAATGTTTCCTAATTTTTAATAGAACTCTTGAACAATTAAGGTGTGCTTTGGTGAAATTAATTGTTTTAGCTGGTCTTTGTACAGATGTTTATACATCTGAGAATCAAAGGGAGAAGAAAAATGGGTGGAAATTAGTTTTCGCTTTGCATTTTGTCCCAGATTTGAATTTAAATGAGCTGTATGACCATGGTTTTCAGAGTACTACCTGAGGTTCTAACCCTGTCACATGTAATTTTAGGCTCTGTTGTTATCTTGGACCATCAGATGCCTGTGTTTTGTGGCAAATCATAGTGGTTTTATAGACTTGGTAGATCTGAGTTCTAGTCTATACTGATAACATATACCTTTTGTCAGTCACTCTTTTCCAGTCTCTTTCCTGCTTCTTGGCGGGGGGTTGGACTGGATGGCCCATGAGGTCTCTTCCAACTGTGATTCTATGACCTTCCTCATAGGGTTATTCCGAGTATGTTGCAGGGCCCACAGTCACTTTTCCTTTTCAACAAGGTCTTACCATTTTCAGTAAATCTTGCCTTTTCTCTGAAGATCGTTAGTTATTCTGGGACTGGTTCTTCACATCAGGTTTTACTCAATGCCTCTGGTTTCTTCTGCTTGAATACTCCTTTTATATTTACTTTTACATTATATTTACTTTTGATATTTCCTTTCCGTAATGAACTATCAGCTAAAAAATAACCACAGTGGCGCAATGAGTTAAACCTTTGTGTCGACTGAACTGCCGACCTGAAGTCGGTGGTTTAAATCCACGAGATGGGATGAGCTCCCATTTGTCAGCTCCAGCTTCCCCTGCAGGACATGAGAGAACCCTCCCACATCCAAGTGTCCCCCGGGCAACATCTCTGCAGACGGTCAATTCTGTCACACCAGAAGCGACTTGAGAAACTGCAAGTTGCTTCTCACATGATAAAAAATGATTAAGCTTCTTGTTTCTCATTTCAGATTTCTGCTACTGCCAGACTAGCACTTTCTTCCCTAGCTCCATACAGCCAGAACTGGTTAAAATAATGAACACATTACTGTCAGAGCCTTTCCGTGTCTTTATAATGGCATTTAGGGTGGACTTCTGTTGGCAGACTTAGATGAGATAGTAAGCTTTGTGAGAGTTAAAATATTTAACAGGACAGGAACGTGCAGTTTAATTCTGCCTGTTGGAATAATGTTTTCACTGTTACCCTTCTACACTTTGTTGATGTTGTCTTTTGTGTAATATCTTAGAGGCAGGCATTCTCATTAGTTTCAAGAAATACATAATGGGAATTCTTGCAATGTAATTTTCTTTTACTCTTTCACTTTTATTTAAAACCCTATGAAATCCTGGGGTTGCCATAGGTTGACTGATTTGAAGGGACATATACCTTTAGTTGTTACACCATCTAGAAAAATAACAATTCAGTACTGTCAGTTCACGTAGTTTAAGGGAAACCCAGGGTTTGCAGAAGTAGGAAAACAGCTTAGTGGAAAATCCTAGAACTTGGGGGCCAGGTTCAAAGCAGACTGAAGATGTTCTTTTGACAGTAGGAATGGGGGGAAGATGTGAAAACTCGTTCCTGTAAAGAAACAGGAACCCTCCACAATGTAGCCTTTGTTGCTAGCTTCCAACTCATTCAAGATCAGAAGAAATAGCCAGAAGTGTCTGCAAATACTAATCTGTGTGACACCTTTGCTATGCAACAGAATGGAACAAGCACACCATAGCTCTCAGCTACTGAGGGAAAAGATCCCAGTAAAAAGAAAATCCAATTTTAAAGAAATATTCATGGCAGTCAAAGGTCTGAATCTTCTGTGGCATTGCTTTGTGAGGTTGGGAATGCTTTGTATTCTTAAATGCATTCCTCATAATTTTTTCTAGAGCATCTGAACTTTGTGGATAATTGTAAAAACATGTCTTAATACAATCCTGGACAATTACAAAAAATTAAGCAGGACTGAGCCTAGTTTATGCTTAGATGGAAAACCTCCAGTAGGGTTAAGAAAGAATCCTGTCAGAAACATTGGAAAGTCAGACAGATCTGACAGTATTAAGGTATGCTGACCAATAGCCTGGTTTAGTGTAAGGCAAGCTGCTCCATCCCCCTTGAAGAGTTAGCAAGCTTGTTTTCTGATGCCCTGGAGACTAGGATACAGAACAATGGCTTCAAACTACAGGAAAGGCCATTCCATCTGAACATGAAGAACTTCCTAACAGTGAGAGCTGTTGTTCACCACTAAAACATTCTGTCCTGTAGTGTGGTGGAGGCTCCTTCTTTGATTTTAAACAGAGGCTGGATGGCCATCTGTTGGTGATGCTTTGAATGCGATTTTCCTGCTTGGCAGAATGGGGTTGAACTGAATGGCCCAAGAGGTCTCTTCCAACGGAATGATTCTATGATTCAACTGGGTATCCTTCCATGCAATGGTGGAAAATATTCCGTTGTGAATCAACACTTTTTGTCTAGTTTCAACTGTCAGGGAAAACTTAAAGCAGCCACGGAATACACTACTTTATGATGTTGTGTGCCTCCTAGTGATTTATGAGTTATTTAAAACCTACCATGAGATTTTCTTGCAAGAACCATAGATTGTCCAAGGACACCCAGTGACTTTCTATGACCAAACAAGGACTCTTTGCAATTAGCAAGTCAAAATACAAAATAACAAAGCTATTCTGCTTTGTAGTTGAAACTGGCCTGTGCTTGATGATTCTCATTTACCTTGAGCAACTGTTTGTCATTGTACAGCTGTCACAAGTTACCAGAATATGACTTTTTTTTAGTAAAGAGCATGCCTATTGTTGGAATGGGCCTTTTGGGATCAATATTAGGAGAAAATTGTGGGTTTTTTTTTTTTATTTGCTGAAATGTAACAAGAAACTACACATTTTGCATAGCAAATTTATTTTGCTACAGACAAAGTGAAATAACCTGGTTTCTTTGTTCAAACAGCATTTCCCAGTATGGAAGAAATGCCAAACTGGGAAAGTAAAAAATCTGCCATCTCAATCTTCTCATAATTATGAAGGGACTACCTCTCCATCCCCCCTGAATCGTGGGCATTATATTTGGTTTATACACTCCTGCAGCGGTATGGTTCCTGAATCGCATGATGTGTGGGAACTATGTAAAATGATTGTCACATGGATCTACCCAGATGTATACATTTTTCATTCTTCTCCCTCCCCATATTGCACATGTGTGCATATAGGAGTGATGAGGGCCCAAGCAACAGGGAAGTGGAAGCCACAATGCTCTTGAAATTCATTGGCTGCCAAGCTGTCTTGACTCAAGACAAGCCTGACATTTAGTACTCTACAAAACCACTTTTAGCAACTACAGGTGCACAGCTTCTTTTCTCCTTTAACAGCACAAGTAAGCTTATGCAAGACATTGGCTTATAAGAGCCTACTTACATGTTTGCTCCTTAAATTCAAAACGTGGTTTTCTGCATCTCTACAGATAAATGCTGTTCTTGAATGACTACTTTTCTTGCTAAACGATGGCAAGTAGAGACAGGCATTCTTTTTTACAATTTACGAAGTTCAAATGGTGGCACACATTTTATAGGAGTACTTTTTTACTTTTGGCTTTCAGTCTAGAATCTAGATGCTAACAGGACTCGCTGAGTAATTTGCTCTTCCAAGTTGTGGAAACTACTCAGCTTTTCTATTACATAGAAACAAACAGGATGTAGAGTTTTGCATTGCTAGTTTAACATAATATCCTGGAATTATGTGTCTGAAATTATGACAAGCTGTAGCTTCTTGGTTTTTTAATCACATCCATACATCAGTTTGCTCTCAACAGAATGTGGCTATTAATATAGCATGAGCCCCAGAGAAGAGGAAAGCAACCCTTCCAAAACCTGGAGTAGTGGTTTTGTGTAATAAGGACTCAACCGAGATGATGCAGTTCTTAAATTGCTTGTACGACTGAATACATATGTGTAGGCTGCTATCATACCAGCCTTTTTGCCTTTGTTTTACTCTTTGGTACAATAATACTCAAATCAAAAGCATAATTGGAAAAATGTTTAGTGCAAGTTGGTCACTCAAAATATTCTTCCAGGACATACATAAAGGGAAATACATTAAATCTCGTGTTAAAAGTAAGCACATGTTACATGTTTTCATCATCTGATTCATCCTCTTCTTTCAGAGATTCCTGTCAAAAAATAATAATAGAAGGTCAGGTTTTACTGCTTACTAAGTACAAACAATGTGTAGCAAATTAAAAAACTGCTCTTCACAATCTCTGGAGTGAAAGCTTGATGGTTTACAGAAGCTTAGACTACAACAGACTAAAAGCCACTATGCTTGCCTCCAACTGGTACACAAATTTCTCATTTCTGTAGCAGGTGTTTTTAAAAAACTAGCATCAGACAAGCCGAACTAAATCTTGTAAGATCGTTACTGGATCTTTCATAGGCCAGCATGGCTGCCTTTGCTTTCTGAATTATGCCAGACGCCTTGACATTATGAGGAAACTACTTGGAGCCACTCCAATTCTGGGTACTCACTGCCATCTACTCCGGAGTTCCACTATTTACCTTAGCATATTTCTCAGCTTCTTCCTTAATGTCTTTTGGTACAACTTCGTGTTTTCCTTTAGTTACTGTGAATTAAAAAAAAAAGGTTTTGAGGATATCATCAAAGGATAGTAAAACACTACATTAGTTTGTATGTCAGGCTGACGAATTGCTTTCATTTTGCATTGAACTTTGATTTCAAGATTACTTGACTAAAGATTAGTTCTACACGGACATAGTACAAACTCAGGTGATATATTCCAAGACACATAATACCCTGGACACATAAAACTATGGATAATAGCAAACCTTATATTTTTACTATACATAAGGGGCCAGAAACATACCATTGAATTTGGAAGACCTAGAGAGGCCCACAAAGATTTCTGGGGGCAAAAATTTGGAATGTAGTGAGACTGCAATGTGGAAACAAGTCTTCAGAAGGGTCTTGTCATTGCCGCCTGAGGCAAAGAGAGCATGACCAAGCCACACAGTCCCCACAGCTAAATGGAGTCAAGTCCTGATCTCATTGAGTTCTAATCCCATTCTCAAACTACTACACCTCACTGGTTCTTGTAAAAGTTTTCCCCTGGCAGTTGTGTCTGACTCGGGGGGGTTGGTGCTCATTTCCATCTCTAAGCCGAAGAGCCGGCGTTGTCCGTAAATACCTCCAAGGTCATGTGGTCGGCATGACTGCACGGAGTGCCGTAACCTTCCCGCTGGAGCGGTACCTATTGATCTCGTGTTTTCAAACTGCTAGGTTGGCAGAAGCTGGCCTAACAGCAGGAGCTCACCCCACTCCCTGGAATAGAACCTGCGACTTTTTGGTCAGCAAGTTCAGCAGCTAGGCGATTTAACCCAGAAATGTTTAAATACATAACTGTTATTACTATATAATGTGAGGATTTTCTTAAAAGAGCAAATGTCAAAAAAGAAAGTCTGAGTGATACATTACTTTCTCCAACCCAACTGAGTTCCAATTCGAAAGCTTTGTCTTTTACTTCATCATGGACTATGTAGATTCTAGAAACAAAATAGAACAAGAAAAGCAAGATCCTGAGTTTTGGGAAAGGAAGGAAGCACTTGTAAAGTAACTTCGCATGTTTATAAAACAGGCAGTTCTCAGCAGTATTAAACATAATTAGAACTCATAATAAACTACAGTTCTCACATGCATACCCCAAATATGAAGTTATAGTTATGGAACACAATCTTTAATTGAACGCGATTCTGGATTTAAAAGGGCAAGTCCAATTTACCTTGCAGAATCACCACCCAAGCAAGAGTTAAAGGGATTAATTCACAACTTTTTAGCATTGTAGGACAAGTTGTGTGAGATGGCTTGGGTTAAAGTTTCTTCAATCTCTTCTTCAAACTCTTGCTTGGGTTAAAGTTTCTTCAATCAAAAGCTCATGTGCAACAATTTAGGCATGAATAATGCTCAAGGGAAAAAAAACTTACATTTTTGCAACTTCTTTAACAACATCACGACAAGTCATGTCTTTCATCTGTGGATATATTTGAGTATTTAATTATATGGAAGGAAAGATGTGAAAGAATTATACTGTATTATAATTACAGATGCAGCCATCAAAATGGTATTAGCTCATTAAAATATCTATTTATTTGCTGCTTACATTAATCACGTCCTGCTTCTGACAGTGATTTGTCAGTAAAACCTTAGATAACCTCTACTCAGAGAAAGTTCAATTTGACACAAATTGTAAACTAATTTCCATTTAACCATTTCTAGTTTTTTTAGGAGAACAACCACATTGTAAATTATAGTTATTCTGAAGTGCAATTAGTGAAAATATGAGTGTTTCATGAACTGTCAAGTGGAGGCACAAGGAGTGCAAAATTTACACTTCTGAAAATCATCCTTATGAAATAAAATCTAAATTTTAGTGTTATGAATCAGAGTAAGCAAAATTATGATGTTCCCCATCCACTAAAGACAAAGGCAAATCTTGTTTGATATTTTCCACCTTTTTAGCCTACCAACGGGGCAGAATGTGTCAGTCAGTTTCACAGGAAAGTCTCTTGACAAATGCAATCTTGGTCTGGAGGGAAAGTTCAGCTTATTTTAACATTTCACCCAAATTGTGAGTTGGAGAGAGAAAGCCCTCTCCATCTCTATTAAGAAATGCATTCAATGATTCTGGTGGCGGGATATATTTTCTCTCTGCCATATTCTCTACTAAAGAAAGGCAGGAGACAGGCAGCCATTACAGCCCCAAAATGACAACTGTGCGTGGATATAAATGCATGTACAGACAACGTAACTAAAATTGGGAATGAGTGGAGGATTTTCCTACTGGAAACTAGTATTCTGCTGACAGAACAAGAGTTCTAGATAGCCAAATTGAAAGACAACAAATTCTGCAATTTCCTGTGAGCATTCGTTTCAGAGGTCCCCCAGCACTGTGGGCTATTTGCTTCAAAGCCAGGCAACAAGAAATTGAGCCTAAAACAATCTGTACCAGATTACAGGTTTACCTGGAGCTTTTCAATTTCTGTCTTTGCAGCCTGCCGTGCTTTTCCAATGGCACATCCCCAGTAACCCTGTAAAAGCAACAGACGTTAACCATGACTTTCTGTGAAATGGAAGGCCGGGTTTTAAGAACAAGCTTTAATGAAGTATCACATACTAATATAGAAATATACAAAAGTGAACTAGGAGTTCAGACAGTGATTTCTGAAATCAAAAAGTGGTGCTGGAGCTGCGCATTCTTGGTTTGGGACTGGCCTATTCATTACCAGAGACCAGCTCTCCCTCCTATTACACATTACAAACGGGCTGTATCCCATCATGCAGGAATTATTCCTTCTGGCCATCGAAAGCACTGCTTGTTCAAAAGGAGTAGGCTAGAAATAAAACAACTAGGTCAAGAGAGACTATCAACTGGCCCTTGATCAGCTTGATCATTATCACCCAGTATTTTCATAGTAAAGACTTGCAATGAGGACAAGGCCACAATAAACCAGCTTTATGTTGATTCCACTAGCATTTTCATTTTGTAAGGAGGAAATGAGTGGTGGATGGCATCACATCAGCAACCACAGCTCTCCCATTCCTTTTTACAAAAATGCTTTAAAAATAATGCAGTTGCTTTTATAATTTGGTGGAAGGGGGAGAAGAAGAGAAGACAAATAAAACTGCAGCCATTAATTACAATGAACACAACTTTTCCAGCCAGTGCGGCTGAAGGAAAAGTTATTTCATGTGGGGCAAGAGGTGGAATCTCTGGATTCCCCTGTACTTTATAGAGGCAGTAGTTGCAAATGCAGAGTGTAGGCAGCTAACTTCCCTGATATAGTAATCTAAATTTATCTACTGGCAGAATCTTAAATAAGTCTTCTGCTTTTGCTGGCAGTGTGTTTCAACTTCTGCCATCGTGCTCCAAACTTGCAAAACGCTCAACTTCCATCAATGCCTCATTTTCTCCCTCATCCTAATTCCAACACTCCATAGTTTCAAATAGAAACTTTGGTCTTTTTCATATTACACATGTATAAGCACCTTGCTACTGCCATGGCTATATCCCATCAAACCTCTTTAGCACAGAATTGTAAATGCCTCACCAGAACTTCCACTATTTCCTCCCTGGAGTCCTATTTTCCTTTGAAATGAGACACTGCCTTTTAAGAAACATTACTCAACAAGACCAAGTAACTGGTATATATTTCATCTTGACAAGAACATCACAATTACCACTGTCAGCTATTTGTAACCGTAGGTTATCTAGTAAGCTTTTAATGCCCTCCAAAAAAGCAAACATGAGGATTATCTTTTTATTTCAATAACAGAAGACTCTGGGTGACACCTGCCAATTATAGTTTGACCTCAAGAAAATAAAGAAATGTCAAAATAATTTCTGATTGTTTCACTGAAGTTGAGCCACAGCCAGCAATCATATACTGCAAACAAAAGTGAAAGCATTCTACAACAATGATCTTAAACATGATCTGGAAGGATAAATTGAACTGTTTCCTTACACTCAACACAATGCTTTCTAATGAACTGGAATCTCTGGATAGAATAGGTAAGTAGGGTATTTAAAGACTGGTCTGTAACATTGTTTATTGATGAAAAACCATCGATAGAAAGAAGAACAATGTTAAGACAAACGTCTGACAACAAAATTATTATTTGTTTACTATAATTTCCCCCTCTTCTTTCTTATGCTACATTGTTGATTCAGATAACAAAGGTAAAGGATGATAATAAAGGTAAAGGATTCCCCTTGACATTAAGTTGGCTCCTGCCAACCTAGCAGTTCGAAAACAAACAAATGTGAGTAGATCAATAGGTATTGCTTTCAAAGAAAAAGTCACTCCAAGCAATCTTGCCGGCCACACAACCAGAAGAAGACAACGCAGGCTCCTCGGCTTGAATATGGAGAAAGCACTACCCCAGAGCCAGAGATAAGGACCACCTCCAGAAGCCGGAAATGAAAGGAGAACTCTCTGCCTTTGTTTGTGTTTTTGTGTCTCATTGTATATGATTGTAGGCATTGAATGTTTGCCAGAAACTTTGCAGCAGTAGATAATGCCATTGTGAAACATGTGTCTAACATTTTTTTACTAGCTTCCATACACATACGAGAAGTTTTGTAGAAGTCTCAATATAAAAATCGTCAAAAACACTCACATATGAAACACCTGAAGGATCAATCATGTACAACTGGGCACCGTCATCGTCATCATAGGAACCCAACATGAAGCTGGAAAAGGCAAGGAATCTTGTTAGGACAAGACCTGCCAATTATAGAGAATTCTGACAGAAGTTTGACCTCATGAAAATAAAGAAATGTCAAAATAATTTCTGATTGTTTCACTGAAGTCGAGCCACAGCCAGCAATCATTATATTTTATTCTAAATATAACCCTTGTTGAGAAAAGCAAGACAGCAATTTCATAAGTGACAGTGAACCATAATGTTCAGTTGAGGCAGGCATCTATCTCAACCAGACAATTTGTTTAAGAGCTCTGCTACACTTGTGTTATTGATCAAAAATTTAAGCTTTTATCACATTTAAAATTACAAAGGAAGAAATAAAAAAAAGTATAGGGTATTGTTCTTCCAAATACAAATACAGGAAAGGAATTTGAGAGTGTCTGTCTTCAAAATACTGTACATACATATTCACACCCCCTTGAGTTGAATAACTTATAGAGTTGCACCCTAAGGGCAACGAAGCTGTATACTTATCCTGTACTCAGTAGCAAACTGTGGAAACACTGAATTGCTGAGGATATTACTTGTGACATGCTTCAAATATCATTCTGTTCAACTCAGAGGAAATACCTCTATTCGCCTTGAAGAAAGCTATATAAAAACATGACTGGCAGGATATTTTCTGTAGCAAATTTTCTGCCATTCCTTCATCTGAGGGTCATCAAACTTCTCCACCCCAGGTGTACTTCTGGTGCTGTCTTCCTTCCCTTTTCACTTCAGCACCCGTGGGTTTTCTAAACCTGGTATTTTATATACAACTGTTTATTGTTTTAGGAAGTTATTATATGCCTTGAGAACCATTGCTCACAGGATGTTAATAATTGGAATAGATTGAATAGAAGTGCCTACCTGCAGCCGAAAGGTCTGACAGCACTGTATAGTGTGTAGGCATGTACATACATAGCCACTCTGTCTGCAAGATGCTATGGGGAAAGAGAGGACGAATTTTAGAGCATGGGAAATAATCACTCCATTTAAATCAAAGCTTTTTGCGCCAAAGAAACTAACGTAACCTACAACCATGTTTCCATTTCACACTAAGCCATGGTTCATCGTTTATCCAACCAGGAACACGTGAGCCTCATGCTTGCCCTTTCCTTTTGCCCCAAACGCAAACAAGGAGGATTTCAGAGGTTCTTAGCTGACTTTTTTATTGTGCTGTCTAGAATGACAGGCAACATTTAATTCCAATTACGGTATGGTTGATTTAAAACAAGAAAGTTCAGACTATAGCATATGAACCAGGTTTGCTTGAATATGAACCAGGTTTGCTTGAATTAGCCACAGTTAGTATTAACCACAACTCCTGAAACAACTGGCTAACTAAAATTGGAAGTAAATTTCCCAAATATTACACAGACCAGTCTACCAAAAAAAATTTCTTAGTGTCTTGGTTTTTAGATCTATTCCTGAGGTTACTTTGGGCGCCGGGTCAGAAAATTGCATTGGATAGACTTCATCAGCTCTAGTTTCTTCAACATGGTTATGATTCTCTATGGGCTGGCAGATGAATATGACATATGTTCTGTATCTCAAAAACTAAAGTCGATATGTGAAAACTGGTGCCATTTCTGGAATCAGCAGGTCAAACAGACCTAACATTTGAGACACCAAAATGTGTGTTGGCCAGTGATATACGTTGTTGAAGGAAATGGAAGGTGGGACCATTCAAGACAAGCTTAGCACTATGTGCCAATAATGGCATTTGTGTTTCAGAAGCTATATAAACATTAAAAAACTTACTTTCAGTGGTATATTGTAACCATAGTTGGATCTGAAGTTGGAAGCTTCTTCCCTTGCTATGTCAGCCAAAGACCGAGCATCAGCCAGAAGTCCTGCTACGGCCTGAAAAAAGGATCATCATCTCAGAATGAACACAACTTTCTCATTTGAAACTTTACACATCACCATCCAAGTCTTGTTCTAGCATTATCATTTACATCAGGAACGTGCTTAATAGTCACATGTTCCTAGAACCGGTCAAACAAGCATTTCCACCCCCACAAGTTGAGGCCAGAAATACTTCCTGATTACAAGCTGAAAGTCACAACTTGCTTATCCAAGAGGATTTTTAACAAATGGATCATCACTATTTAAACGTAGCAATGTGCTAAACAATAAGTACAACATTCTCAACACCGACTCACCATTCCAACATGTCGATCAACATTAAAGAGGCGTTTATTGGACCCTTCTTCATAAAGTTTGGATAAAACTAGTTTTTCCACTCCAAAGACTACACCATCTTTACACCGAATCCCAATTGCTGTACTGAAAAGAAGTCAGAGCAGAGTAATCAGCTCACTGTGTTTACTTTACAGAATGTCTCCAACCTAAAAATGCTCTAGAAACTAAAACATAAACATTATAGGTCCACTAAGAATATGTATTGACATATGCTGATCCCAGGATTTTTTAAGCATTTTTAGGCAAAGAATCCTCAAAGGTAGTTTCATCAGTTCCATTCTGTAAAGCAGTGGTTCTGAACCTGTGGGTCCCCAGATGTTTTGGCCTTCAACTCCCAGAAATCCCAACAGCTGGTAAAATGACTGGGATTTCTGGGAGTTGTAGGCCAAAACACCTGGGGACCCACAGGTTGAAAACCACTGCTCTGAAGCATAGTAGGAAATAAACAACACTTCACTGAAAATCTTAGACAGCAGGTCCACCTATACAGAAAGCTGGTTTCCACAATGATCAATCAATAGGGGTTTGCAAATCCATTCTATTTTTGTTCTGAATTTTGGGTGGTCCCCATTCTGTTTTGGGAAAATTCCGGGAGATTCAGACACCTGTGTTCAGTTTCCGTTTTGGGAAGAATCTACCCAAAAACACAAAATGAAAATGGATCACACACCCCTATCAATTAATATATCTGTTGCTACAATCAAAGGAAACATGAAAAATGAACAAATGAAAAGGCAAGGAATCTTGTTAAGACAAGACCTGCCAATTATAGAGAATTCTGACAGAAGTTTGACCTATGAAAATAAAGAAATGTCAAAATAATTTCTGATTGTTTCACTGAAGTCGAGCCACAGCCAGCGATCATTATATTTTATTCTAAATATAACCCTTGTTTTCTAAATATCTGATATAATTTATATTTACAATTTCAGTACTTTAGAAAAGCTTTCTGATGTCATGAAAATAACGATTAACTATAACTTCTTGCAATTTTTAATGGAATTATACATAATCCGGATGAAAACATTCTCATCCTGAGGGTTTTAGACTCTGCTCCACTACTATGAATCAGTAAGACTAGATTCAATTTTGAAATAGAATAAATGAAGTTAATCTTAGTAGACATTCATTCCCTTAGTTACAAATATACACCTCGCACAGGCAGTCTCCAAGTTACCAACATCCGACTTATAAACAATTCATAGTTAAGAACCAGGATGAGACAACATGAAGTGAGAGAAATCTACCCTTCGGAAGGGAAATTCACTCCTGGAGGAGTTATTATGGGGGAAAGGTGTCTCCACTGAATGATAATAATATAATACATTAATTCTTATACCCCGCCACCATCTCCCCGAAGGATTCAGGGCAGCTTACATATGGGACAGAAAGTCCAACAGACAAAAAAAAGCAAAGCCATCCTCTAAAACAAAAAGACCACTAAAATAGGAGCATCATAAAATACAGCAATCCAGATAAAACACAATTAAACATAATAGACTAAAGCAGCCTCATTGAAGCTCCACCATATAATGTTCAACAAAAACCAATGACCAGAATTACTAAAATGGGTGTGATCAGGCTATAAAGTGGTCAGACATGGGATAGTGCAAAACAGAGTATCGTACGGAATTGGATGAGGTGCAGAGAACAGAGTACTATCTGGCCACCTAGGGACTGGGCATTTATACTAGGGACACTGAAGCTTCATCTCCAATCCTTGTTTCCTCAACAAGCTAATTTTTTTCAAAATCCAATTATCAGAGGGACAGAAAGTGCAGTGCAATCTTTTGAACAGGGGCACAGACAGCAAAACAAACACCTCAGGTGTGTTAACTCTTCCCTGTTATGCTATCAAAGGCTAAAAAATATATGTCTTTGACTGGTGTTACACTTTTAAAATGTGCCTATTCTGACCTATAACAAATTCAACTCAAGAACAAACCTACAAAATTGATCTTGTTTGCAAACTGGGGCTTTCCTATATACAGATAGGGATACTAATTCTATGCCAGAATATTTGTAAGTAAGATCTTCAAATTGTGAACCCCCTGGATTCACAATTTCCACCAGCCATAGTTCATCATGTCCTATACAGAAAATGGCAGCAACATGAACACATATTATGCTGCATGTTGCCAGCATTTAATAATAAGGGGACAACCACTTACTTTCTAGGTATTTGAGGGGTCCCCAGAACTAAACCTCTGAGGATCCAGGAGGCCCACTGTACTTGCAGGCATGTTACAGTTAAATCAATGTTGTTTATTCCTATTACATCTTGTTTCCATCAGCACCTGAAATTGTGGGGATGTGCTACCAGGTCAAGCTGATAATACTGGGACCAATAAAGTAAATACTAGGTGGCTACATTAATTTTTGTTCCTGGTTCTACTTTTCAGAGAGAAAGTATTTTCTTGTAAAATAATAATCTATTTAGCAAATAATTTTCAAATGATGAAAATACAAAAACGCATCTTACTCTTACCTGCTATTTTCAACAGCTTTCATAGCATATTCTACTTGAAACACTCTGCCATCTGGAGAAAATGTGGAGGCCGACAAGTCATACTATGAGGGGAAAAAACAAAGTATTTCAAAAAAGAACTGCAGCAAGAGGTGACAAAACGTGAGCTGGATTGATTACATCTCAACGTAGGCAGCTTCCCTCACTAAAGAAATAAAGTTGTCTTGCAAACTGCTCATTTCTTTCATGAATATTTATGCTGCTCCTATTAAAGAAATGCATGAAAACAAGAAAAGCATCCACTCTTCCTAGTAGTTAGGAAGTTTGGAGCATTTGATGTATTGATACATACAACTACAGGGGGGAAATCAAGTCCTGCGTAGTAGGTATTTTCCTCCTAAATAAAGTTAGGGCTGACGTCTTATGGCATGGGAAAGGTTTTTTTAACGGACACTATACTTTTAGGTTCTTTGCTGTGGAAATACATGTTCTGTTCTTTAGCAACACCTGAAATTTTTGAATTTTGAGAGGACTCTGAAAACTTATTGCAAAGTCTATGCTTTTGCATTGTTTCTAATCTTGCTTTTCAATCATTGTAGTTCTAAAGATGGTTTTATGTATTCCATCTACTTGTGTTTTTATTTGTACTTATTTTAACTAAATTATTCTGATTCCCAGAATTTTTGGAAAAGGCAGGGTAAAAATGAGCAAATAAATGAACATCTATTTTGTTGTTATCTTAGCAAAACTTATCCCACTAACTTTGTGGCTGTTCCACCTGTCTGGTTTCAAATTCCCAAGAGATGGTCTGGCATACACTAGACAACAGCAACCTCTGCTGGTCGACTAGGAACTGCAATTATTTTCAGCATTTAATTTTTCAGTTAAACTCTTTGGGGACTTCATCACACTAGAGCAGTGGTTCGCAGACTTTGGTCCTCCAGTTGTTTTGGATTTCAACTCCCAGAAATCTCAGCCAGCTTACCAGCTGTTATGAATTGTGGGAGCTGAAGTCCAAAACACCTGGAGGACCAAAGGTTGGGAACCACTGCACTAAAGCAATTATCCACCTTAAATTATGTGGCTGCCTCTTTCAGAATTCTGGGGTTTGTAGTTTACTGAGGTCCAGGATTCTATGGCTGAGCAGTTTTAAGCCCCTTCCCTAAACTACAAAAGGCAGTCACAGGATTTGAAGTGGATAGATCCTCTAGTGCAGGTATGGGCAAACTTTTTGTTCCTGGTTTGAAAGTGTGATTTCCTGTTTAATTGTGCAGTACTTGCTTTAAAAGTAGCTGTTTTACTCCCGAAACTTCAATTTTGTGGCTGCCACAAACTATACTGAATTGATTTAGACTCTTATCACAGGCATGGGCAAACTTCAGCCCTCCAGGTGTTTTGGACAGCCAGTAGGTTGTTAGGAATTTGTGAGTTGAAGTCCAAAACACCTGGAGGGCCGAAGTTTGCCCATGCCTGCTCCAGTGTGTTGAGGTTCTTGATCTGACACCCATTTTACACATTAGATGTTAAATCTGGATCTGGGTTTATAGCCATTTGTAATCTAGATTACATTTGATAATAAAGGCCAGTGACCATACAGTTTAGAGGGCCTGAGTGTGAGCTAGAAGCTAAAGCAGACACATACCTATAAATGTTACAGATGCAAACAATTACAGGTTGATATCATACATGCTGATAGTAATGTTAGTTATTTAGATTAACAATTTGCTAAGGAAGATAATTATATGGCTTCCACAAAAATGTCTAGCTGGAACACTTACATTTCTTAGGAAATCATTTTTCTCAGTTCTACCCATTTATGTAGGACTGCTGGAAAACAAGGTTTGTAAATATTTGCTGCTGTTTTTGATTTTCTGGATGTGTTTTCTCATGTCTCTTATGATGTCAATTACAGGCCTCTCTCATCTTTTTAAGTGGCGAACTTGTACAATTGGTATCTGACTAAATACTTTTTCCTTCCACTGTATATTTCTGGGCACTGAAAAAGACTTCTGAAGCACTGCTGTTTTTTATGCATTGGCAAAATCTGTTTTTTTCACAGATAATGATAATGATAATAATAATAATAATAAAACTTTTTTTATACCCCACTCCCATCTCCCCCAGGGGGACTCCGTGCGACTTACATGAGGCCACGCCCATCAATACAATACACAACAATATAACACAAGAATATAATAAAACCAAAAAATAAAATACATAGAATGCAAAACAATGTAATAAGCAACACAAACAATATGAAATCAGACATTAAAACAAAAAAGATTTCGCTGGACAGGGCCAAATTCAGGATAAAATTTTAAAACACTGGGAGATAGGACAGTGTCAAACATCAGGAGGAGGATCCAGGAATGAGGAAGGATTTAATTGCATGAACCATAAGATAAAGTGCTACTGGGGTCATTTTGTGAAAAAAATTGGTCTGGGAGTATCTTATGTTCAATCACTAAAGGCACATTGGAATAACCAAGTGTTCAGATTCCTCCTGAAGATTGCCAGCGTAGGGCTTGCCTAATATCTCTGGGGAGTGAGTTCCAGAGCCGAGGGGCCACCACAGAGAAGGCCCTCTCTCTCATCCCCACAAGTCGCACTTGTTATGCGGGCGAGAGTGAGAGAAGAGCCTCTCCGGAAGATCGAAGAGATCGTGTGGGTTCGTAAATGGAAATGCGGTCGCTTTGTAGGTCAAAACCTGTCCTTTGAATTGGGCCCAGAAAATAAATGTAAAAAATCAGAGATAACAGGTTAATCAATCTAATAACTGAAACCACTGCCATGCATAATTATATCTGATTATATACCACAAGAAAAGATTGTACTCTAAAGGGTTTTTGGTTCTTCTCTGAAAGGACATGATTTTCTTTTTAAAGTTACAATCTCCAAAAAGTTATGAATGCCATTTTCCAAAACCTATTGTATTTTTAGCTGCTTTTGAGTGTTGTCTCGCTGTGGGAGAAAGGCGGGGTAAAAACTGGTTCAAATGTAGAAAGAAAGAAAGAAAGAAAGAAAGAAAGAAAGAAAGAAAGAAAAGGCTAAGAGGGGACATGATAACTATATGGTTCAGGTCCTGCCTATTTATGTGACCACATCTCTCCTTATGAACTTCCTTGGGCTCTAAGATCAACTGAGGTCCTCATCTCAATCCTACTGCCCTCACAAGCGAAGTTGGTGGAGACAAAGGAGAGGGCCTTCTGGATAGTGGTCCCTTGACTCTGGAATGTCCTTCCCAAAGAAATTAGACAAGCACCCACCCTCATAACTTTCAGGAAAGAGTTGAAAACCTGGCTATTTAAGCAGGCTTTTGACAATGGCTAAGAGTATCAACCACCTTATCGAACAGGAATTTAAATGTTTATTAAAGCTATAATTTATAATGCTGGGTACCCTGATCACAGAAATTGGCAGGTTTTAAATGGTGTTTATATATATTTACTGTTTTTAAAACAGTCTTTTAAACTGTTTATTCATGTTTACACTATGGTGCTATTTTGTTTTTATTAATTGAGATGTGATTATTGTCTGTGTTTTATCATTTACTGTGTTCGTTTGTTTTGCTGTCAGTTGCCTCGAGTCCCTTCGGGGAGAGGGGGTGTAGGATACAAATAAAGTTTATTACTTCCTTGCCTGTGGAACTCTCTACCTAGTGACATTAAATTGGCCCCTCCCTCTTGTTGTTTAGAAAGAAACTCAAAACCTGGCTATGGGTTCAAACAGTAGAGGGAGCAATTTGGAATGAGACCCAATTTGTGTGACTGACCTGGACTATGATTTCAAACCTGTGTGAGTGAAACAATGTTTTAGTAATTTTAAAGAACTGATGAATTGTTTTAATTGCTTTTATCATTTATTACTGTTGTTGACATTGAATGAATGTCTGTTGTGAAGCTGTCCTGAGCCCCTTCCGGGGGTGAGAAAGACATGATACAAATATGCAATTTTTTTTAAATAAATAGTATCTGAAAGGACGTCCCATTGAGGAGGGACAGAACTTGATTCTAGAGCAGTGGTTCTCAACCTGGGATCCCCAAATGTTTTTGCCTTCAATTCCCAGAAGTCCTAACAGCTGGTAAACTGGGTTGTTGTAGGTTTTTTCGGGCTATATGGCCATGGACTAGAGGCATTCTCTCCTGACGTTTCGCCTGCATCTATGGCAAGCATCCTCAGAAGTAGGAGCCTCCGGTGGCGCAGGGGGTTAAACCCCTGTGCCAGCAGGACTTAAGACCAACAGGTCGCAGGTTCGAATCCGGGGAGAGGCGGATGAGCTCCCTCTATCAGCTCCAGCTCCTCATGCGGGGACATGAGAGAAGCTTCCCACAAGGATGATAAAAACATCAAATCATCCAGGCGTCCCCGGACAACGTCCTTGCAGACAGCCAATTCCCTCACACCAGGAGTCACTCCTGACACGACAATAAAAAATCCTCAGAGGTAATGAGGTCTGTTGGAACTAGGAAAAGGGGTTTATATATCTGTGGAATGACCAGGGTGAGACAAAGGACTCTTGTTTGCTGGAGCTAGGTGTGAATGTTTCACTGATAAACTGGCTGGGATTTCTGGGAGTTGTAGGCCAAAAACATCTGGGGACCCCCGGTTGAGAACCACTGCTCTAGAGCTTAATGGATTAAAATTGCAGGAAAAAGAGATCCCATCTCAACATTAGGAAGAACGTCCTGTCGTTAACAGCAGTTGAATATATGAGTTTAGAGCAGGCCTGGGTTAACTTGGGCCCTCCAGGTGGAGAAGAAAAGCTTACTATCCACTGCCGTTCTAAATTGCTTGATAACACAGGTGTTTTGGACTGGGTTAACTTGGGCCCTCCAGGTGGAGAAGAAAAGCTTACTATCCACTGCCGTTCTAAATTGCTTGATAACACAGGTGTTTTGGACTTCAACTCCCAGAATTACATGGAATTCCACGGCATTAGGAAGGTTGAGAAACGCTGTTCTATAGGAAGCTAGATGCTTTAAACATTGGACTGTGGATGTGTCTACACCAGGCATAGGCTCTGGTTACATCCCGTCTAGACTACTGCAACGCTCTCTACGTGGGGTTGCCTTTGAAGACGGCCCGGAAGCTCCAACTGGTCCAACGTGCGGCAGCCATGATACTAACAGGAGCGGGACGCAGGGAGCATACAACCCCCTGCTGTACCAGCTCCACTGGCTGCCGATCTGCTACCGGGCTCAATTCAAGGTGCTGGCATTGGCCTATAAAGCCCTAAACGGTTCCGGCCCAAGATACCTAACTGACCGCCTCTCGGCCTATGAGCCCACGAGGACTTTGAGATCTTCCGGGGAAGCCCTGCTCTCGATCCCGCCTGCGTCACAGGCACGGCTGGCGGGGACGAGAGATAGGGCCTTCTCGGTGGTGGCTCCTCGGCTGTGGAACACCCTTCCGTGGACATCAGGCTAGCCCCCTCCCTGTTGATATTCCGCAGGAAGTTAAAGACCTGGCTGTTTAAGAAGGCATTTGATCAAGAAGTGCAATGACTGGTAATTGACCATAGGAATGGAACAACGGAAATGATATCGGATTGTGGGTTTGACGATGAGACGACTCGGAATGGCTTTTGTAGTAATGTTGATGTTTTGATGAGATGTTTTTGATAATGATGAACTGTGGATTATTTTACACTATGTTTTGTTTTTTGCACCTGTTTTTCTATGTTGTACACCGCAATGAGTCGCCCTTGGGCTGAGAATTGCGGTTTATAAGCGCAGTAAATAAATAAATAAGCCAACTTGGGCCCTCCAGGTGTTTTGGACTTCAACACCCACAATTCCTAACAGCCGGTCTAGAAGCTCCTACTTGATTCCTTCGCTTTCGCTTTCCCTTCAAGTGAGTCAGCGGCCTACAACTGGCTAGGCCTCTCTCTACGAGTCGCGCGGAGATGACGTCACAGCCCTGTGTGAGGCCTAGACCCTCGAAGTGAGGAGAGATTAATCACCGCCGCCTTTGTTTTCCTTTTCGGGGGAGCCCTCTCCCTTCTCCTCTACCTGACTTACCCCGGTGCCGATGGAACTCATGGCGGAAGAGGCCTGAGAGCAAACAGCCGGCCCTCCTGCTTCTTCTTTGCCGCCGCCTCACTCACACTGCTCAGTCACTGCTCAGCAACGCGCCCAACCATTGGACAACCGCCTCTGGAGCTTCGACCAATCGCCTCTCGCCGTTAGGAAAAGGGGCGGAGCCAAGAATGCGCGCAGTCACGGCAGGCGCAGTTGGCGCGCGGCAGCAGAGGAAAAGAATGCGTATGCGTACAAATCCACAATCGATAATCTGAGAGTGCGCATGCGCGAAGAATTCCACAAGGAAGGTTCTGTGAGGGGTCTTTGTCAGCGCCCGGCTAGCTCAGTCGGTAGAGCATGGGACTCTTAATCCCAGGGTCGTGGGTTCGAGCCCCACGTTGGGCGGGTCAATTTTTGTTTGGTGGTTCATTTTTGAAATTAATGTGCAATGAAAATCTATATAAATAAAAATATAATGTTAGTTCGTGCTACCATCAAAACTATAAAAACCACTGGGGGAATAGACACCAAATGTGGACACAAGACACCTAACAGTCCAATTTATGTCCTCCACTCAAAAAAAAATGATTTTGTCATTTGGGAGTTGTAGTTGCTGGGATTTATAGTTCACCTACAATCAAAGAGCATTCTGAACCCAACCAACGATGGAATTGAACCAAACTTGGCACACAGTTCTCCCATGACAAACAGAAAAAACTGGAAGGGTTCGGTAGGCATTGACCTTGAGTTTGGGGATTATAGTTCACCCACATCCAGAGAGCACTGTGGACTCAAACAATGATGGATCTGGACCAAACTTGGCACGAATATTCCATATGCCCAAATATGAACACAGATGGAGTTTAAGGGAAATAGACCTTGACATTTGGGAGTTGTAGTTGCTGGGATTTATAGTTCCCCTACAATCACAGAGCATTCTGAACCCTACCAACAATAGAATTGGGCCAAACTTCCCACACAGAATCCCCATGTGGGCCACAGCAATGCGTGGCGGGGGATGGCTAGTATTATATATATTATAACTGTTGCACTCCAGGTCAGGAAAAAGCCCTCTGACTTTAAAACACACCACACGAAGAGTGAAGAAACAAATCTTCTTTTATTGAAGCTTAGTAAATAGCCAGAAGAAATAAATGCTTGTAAGAAAATAAGAAAGTTCCAAAAAGTAGTAAGTCCATAAAAGGTAGTAACACAAAGCAATGTCCACACCAGATATAAAAGCAATCCTAGACAGCATTAATCCAGACAGGAATCAAACAGGATGCAAAAACAATCCAAAAGGCTAAAGGACTCCAGAGGAACAAGACTCCTTGAACAGGATTTCCATGGCACGTGAACTTGGTTTCCAAACGATGCCTTATCTAACAGGTTTCCTCTTGAGGCAAACCTTATATCCCAAAACTCAGAAATTGGTTTCGCTTCCCCCACATTTTCCCCTTATCAGACAAAGCCTTTTGGAGCGATGTAAACACTGAGTTTGCTGTCGATCCTGGCTAATCTCCAGCCACATATTTTTCAGCTCCCTATCTGGCTGCTCATTAAAATTCTCAGGTGTCAGATTGTTTTCCAAACCCAAATCTCGAGAGCTCATAGAGGGAGGGAAACTCTCATTGCTAGGCCCAGCAGGAATATTCTCATGAGAAACTGCAGTGAAGTGACAGCTTCCCTGGTGGCCAGAAGCTGGAATGTTAAATAGCCTCTGAGTGTCAGTCTATATATGTTGTGTGTCTATGCCATTGTGTTGTGGCTCACTTTGAGCCTGAGCTTTCTGAGCCTGAGTTTCCTCAGGACAAGGAGGATGATGGGTTACAGATTTCTGTCCCTGTTGTTGAGGCAGACAGTGTTGATTCTGAAGAAGAGACGGCATTTCTGTTTCCCAGAGAAAGAAATGTTGTTTTACATCATGATTTAAGTGAATCTTCACAGGTGCAGGTGGAGGAGTCGGCCACTCCATCTGGGAGCTCAGTGCCTCTCGGTTCCCAGGATAACCAGTCCCAGGATAATGAGTTATCCGGCCTTGAAGGTGATGGAGATTTGATTAGGGAGGACCGTTTGCAATTAAGGGGATGCCGAAGTGCTCAGCTTGCCAACAAACGGGAAGTTTGAGGTTGACGTAATGCTTTCATGCTAGGGAAACATATTTAACGATCTGATTGAAGTCAATCCTTTGCCAGTGCAATGTTGCTTAAACCCTGTTAACTTCTCTGGAATTACCTTGGCTTTTGGGGAAAGCTTTTAGCTCTTTGGGACTTTGGTTTTGATCTTGGTTTTTGGGGACCTTGTCATGCTGCCATGGATCCTTGTTTAACCAATGCTAATGGATTATACTTCATGTTATTTGCCTTTGGATATTGGAAACTTTGCCTTTGCATTTAAGACTCTGTTTTGGCTATTGAACTTTTTGCAACCTTATTCTTATGTTTATGATTTTGCTTTTTCTTCAATAAACTACAAAACCTACAGCCTTGGAGTGTGGTGTTGTTCTGAGCAAGGTGAATCTATCCTGAGCTGCGACACATTGGATATTTGTCATGTATATGTACATTGTAATCCGCCCTGAGTCCCCTGCGGGGTGAGAAGGGCGGAATATAAATACTGCAAATAAATAAATAAATAAATAAATAAATAAATAAATAAATGTAATGTTCATTTGTGGGATTAACATAGCTCAAAAACCACTGGACGAATTGACACCAAATTTGGACACAAGACACCTATCAGGCCAACAAGTGACCATCACTCACAAAAACACTGAAAAACACAGCAGAAGGGACTTAAAAAGCCAAAAAAGCAAAAAGATGCTACAACACATGCACAAAATGACTCCCCCAGCAAACAAAACACACAATAGCAACAGCATATCCACACTCTGTTCTGGACTACATCTCCCAGCATCCCCTAGACCAGGCCCTTTAGGAGAGGAGGATGATCCAAATGCACTGCTTCCAAGCAGCAAGCTTTCTTCTCCTTGGATTTCTTTGAGAGCATCCCAATCCCTGCATACTTCCAATTTCCTATTCCTGGACTGCAACTCCCAGCAATCCTCCAGATAGATAGATCAGATAGAAAGGTAGGTAGATAGCTTGATCAGGAGGACTGCTGGGAGTTGCAGTCCAAGAATAGGTAGAGAAGGAGGAAAGGGGAGAAAGAGGGAAAGAAAAGGTGGGAGGAGGAAGGGAAGAGGAAGAGAAGGAAGGAGCAAAAGAAAGAAAGGGAAGGGTGGAAAGAAGGAGAGAAAGAAAGAAAGAAAGAAAGAAAGAAAGAAAGAAAGAAGAGAAAGAGGGAGGTAAGGTTGGCCAAAGCAACGCGTGGCAGGTACGGCTAGCATATACATAAAAACACAAGAGACAATTAAAACGGATGTGTTTAAAGTCATAAACCTAAACTGAAGACACATTTCTACCAATAATATGTATAGTTTAAAATTGTAGATATAGGTCTTTGATTCTATTTTCAATTCCGACAGTTCCTTGAGCTGTTGAACCCCTTCCGACAGGTCATCCCACAGTCTAGTATTAATACCTTTTTACCATTTCAACCATATACGTTCTGGTTTCCATTTGTGAAATGTTGGAGGATGTGATCTACACACTTACTGTGCTCTGTTTTCAGTTAAACTGCTGTGGTGACATCCTATTGAATCCTGGGTCTGATTGTTTGGTCATTGGAGTCTCAGGCTAAGAATTCTAAATAGAGAGGACTCTCATGCTGGATCTGTTTGGCCATATAACTCAGTTTCAGACCCCAGATTACCTGCTGTATTATATGGCAGTGTAGACTCAAGGCCCTTCCACGCAGCCATATGACTGAGAATATCAAGGCAGAAAATACCACAGTATCTGTTTTGAACTGGGTTATCTGAGTCCACACTGCCATATAAGCCAGTCCAGTGTGGGTTTTATAATGTGGCCATATAATCCAGTTTCTGATCCCAGCTTGTCTGCTTTTAACTGGATTATATGGCAGTGTAGAATCATATAATCTAGTTCAAAGCAAATAATGTGGGATCAAATAATCTGGGATCAAATCACAAGTATGGTTGGCGGGGACGAGGGACAGGGCCTTCTTGGTGGTGGCCCCTCGGATATGGAACGCCCTCCCTAGGGATATCAAATTGGTTCCCTCCCTTTTAACATTTCGGAGGAAAGTTAAGACATGGCTGTTTGAGCAAGTGTTTACAAATGCAGAGTAACTGACATAGGAAATGGAATGACTAGATGATGGAATTGGAGAATGTTTTAACAAGGAGACGCTAATGATGTTGGTTTTTATTGTTTCTGTTGTGGTTTTATATTGTATTTAATGTTTTATGTGAATTTTGATATGATGTGTATTGACTTGCTGCCGGTAAACTGCATTGAGTCGTCGAAAGGCTGAGAAAGGCGATATACAAATACAGTAAATAAATCAAAAATCAACAATCAAATGGTGGGTTATAGGGCAGTCTAGATCCAGCCTAAGTTAACCGGAACTCAAACAACCAGGAATAATATCGAAGGGATAATGCTTTAAATTAAAATTCAAATCAATTTTAGGGGAAATCTAATGTTAGGTTTGCCTTATTTGCTCTAAATTACTGTATTTCAATATGAATATCCAAGTCAGTACAGACTTTATGGTACTTTTTAGTATTGGGTTGTAGTTTTTTTGGGCTATATGGCCATGTTCTAGAGGCATTCTCTCCTGATGTTTTGCCTGCATCTATGGCAAGCATCCTCAGAGGTAGTGAGGTCTGTTGGAACTAGGAAAATGGGTTTATATATCTGTGGAATGACCAGGGTGGGGCAAAGAGCTCTTGTCTGTTGGAGCTAGATGTGAATGTTTCAACTGACCACCTTGATTAGTGGAGCCCCCAGTGGCGCAGTGGGTTAAACCTTTGTTCCAGCAGTACTGAAGACCGACAGGTCGCAGGTTCGAATCCGGGGAGAGCGTGGATGAGCTCCCTCTGTCAGCTCCAGCTCCTCGTGTGGAGACATGAGAGAAGCCTCCCACAAGGATAGTAAAAACATCAAAACATCTGGGCGTCCCTGGGCAACGTCCTTGCAGTTTCTCAAGTCACTCATGACACGACAAAAAAAAACTTGATTAGCATTTGATGGCCTGGCAGTGCCTGGGGCAATCTTTTGCTGAGAGGTGATTAGATGTCCTTGTTTGTTTCCTCTCCGTTGCTTTGCTGTTGTAATTTTAGAGTTTTTAAATACTGGTAGCCAGATTTTGTTCATTTTCATGGTTTCCTCCTTTCTGTTGAAATTGCCCACATGTTTCTTGTGGGTTTCAATGGCTTCTCTGTGTAGTCTGACATGGTGGTTGTGAGAGTGGTCCAGCATTTCTGTGTTCTCAAATAATATGTTGTGTCCAGGTTGGTTCATCGGGTGCTCTGCTATGGCTGATTTCTCTGGTTGAAATAGTCTGCAGTGCCTTTCGTGTTCCTTGATTCATGTTTGGGCAATGCTGCATTTGGTGGTCCCTATGTAGACTTGTCCACAGCTGCATGGTACACGGTAGACTCCTGCAGAAGTGAGAGGATCCCTCTTGTCCTTTGCTTTTTAGTATTAGTTAGGCCTATTCTTAATGATAACTCTCAGGCCCCTTCTACACTGCCAGATAATCCATTTTATCAAAGCGGAAAATCCACATTATATTATTTGAACTGAATTATCTTAGTCTACACTGTCATACAATCTGGTTCAAAGCAGATAATGTGGATTTTATATGGCGGTGTAGAATGGGCCATCATTGAACTGGATTATTTATCAGTGCCGACTCATATAATAAAATTAACCTGCATTCTGAAACTGGACTATAGTCCAGTGTAGATCCAGCCACAGTACTTTGTTTAGGCAGGAGAGGGAGCCCTTTTCCCAGCTGACAGCCACATCCGCAAAGACAAATGTGTCCCAAAAGGCTCCTTAAGGAGGAGAGTGCTTAAAAACAGAGCAGTTATGTTTTGCCAGCATTGGCAGCTCACTGAAAGCAAGGAAGCAAGAGTGGCAGACAAGGAAGAGCCTCCCCTCCTCCCTCCCAGGGACTTGGCTGCAAAGAGGGTGCCAAAGGAACAGGATTTCTGGTCCCTTCTCCAAGAAGAGAGATGCAAACACAGAAGGGAGGAAATGTCATATTTGGAGCCACCAAAGCCAAAGTCATGTACACTGCCATAAGTTCCAATCACATCCACATGGCTTTTAAAGACGTAGCCCTGCTAGTCTGCATCAACACGCAAAAGGCTCTGTACTAGGACTTTTGAGAAGTTGGTTATTGCTGTGTACCTTCAAGTCACCAATGTATGGCTGATCCTAAGGCAACCCTATCATGGAGTTTTCTTGGCTAGATTTCTTCAGATTTGTTTACCCTGAGGGTGCCACAGTGGGTTAAACCGCTGACCTGCTGAGCTTATTGACCGAAATACCATATTCACAGCATCATTTGACACAGTTGACCACAATCTTTTGACCTACCGCCTTGCTGCTGTTGGAGTCAGGGGGACAGCTTTAAATTGGCTGTCCTCCTTTCTTCACAACCGTGGACAGCGAGTGGAGAGGGGAGGCCTGGTCTCTGAGAGGTCCCCTCTATCTTGTGGGGTTCCTCAGGGGGCCATTCTCTCCCCTCTGTTATTTAACATCTATATGCGACCACTTGCTCAGCTGGTTCGAGGTTTTGGGCTTGAGTGTTATCAGTACGCCGATGACACTCAGCTGGTGCTGAAGATGGAAGGCCGACCGGACTCTGTACCCGATTATTTCCATCAGTGCCTCGAGGCCGTTACTGGATGGCTGCGTGCCAGCAGGTTGAGGGTGAATCCAGCAAAGACGGAGATCCTATGGCTGGGTCGACCGGGCAGTGGGGACATCCAGCTGCCTACCCTGGATGGCGAGGCGCTACGCCCGTCATCATTGGTAAAGAGTCTGGGAGTCCTTTTGGACCCTCTGCTGACGATGGAGGCCCAGGTCTCCGCCGTGAGCAGAACCGCCTTTTTCATCTGCGGCAGGCTAGACGGCTGGCCCCCTACCTGTCCAGGGATGACCTAGCTACGGTGATCCAGGCTCCGATCATCTCAAGACTGGACTACTGTAACGCCCTCTACATTGGTCTTCCTCTGTCGGTGATCCGGAAGCTCAAGTTGGTACAAAATGCAGCTGCTCGGCTTCTTGCGGGAATTCCGATGAGATGCCACATAACACCAATCTTACTGCAGCTGCATTGGTTACCAACTGAGCACCGGATCACTTTCAAAGTGATGGTACTCACCTTTAAGGCCTTGCATGGTCTGGGGCCGATGTACCTGAGGGACCGCCTCACCCCCTACCAACCCCAGAGATCCCTCCGTTCTGAGGACCAAGATCTATTGGAAGTCCCCAGTGTCAAGACCTTGCGTCTAACAGCAACCAGATGCAGAGCCTTCACAGCAGTGGCACCATCACTCTGGAATACTCTGCCACCCGGAGTCCATGCCTTTGATCTTTGATCTTGTTGTTTTTAAATTGTTTTTAAATTGTTTTAAATTGTTTTTAAATTGTGTTAGATTTTAGCCTGTTCATGTAAGCCACCCTGAGCCCCAGGGGAGTGGCGGCATATAAGTTTGAATAATAAATAAATAAATAAATAAATAAATATTTTCTGCCCCCAACTGGAATACATGGCAGTGTAGACTCAGATAACCCAGTTCAAAGCAGATATTGTGGGATTTTCTGCCTTGACGTTCTGGGTTATATGGCTGTGTGGAAGGGCCCTGAATCGTGGCTATGGAAGTGGTGTCAAACTGTATTAATTCTGCAGTGTAGATGCAGCCCTGATGATCAGTGGATTAGACCTCATTGCAAATCCTCTCTCAGCCACAAAGCTCCTTGGAACACTTTCTCTGGGTCTCAAGTACTCCACTGGATTCTTGTGAATAGAAGACCAAAAAAATGGAGAGAAAGATACAAGGTCCACATTGAACTCTTTGGGAGGAAAAGAAGGGACATAAATGCAATACGTTTCCTTAAAACCACTATGCAAAGCAGGCCAGTATTACCGATCTTGTGTTTCACAGGCCAAGGGGAATGCGGCTAAGACGGAGACAATTAAATGCTTAAGTTGTGCGCTTAGAGGTCAAGGTGCGGTTGGAATCGAGGATTTGCTTCTCAAGGATCAGAAACAATGAAAGAATCTGGAGCCTATCTAGGTGCTAAGCATCTCAGGAAAAGGGGAGATGAGCCACAATTATTGTACTTGCAATATTATTGCAATTATAATTGTATTTGCAGCTTAATGTTGTAACGTTAGAAAATGCTGACAATTTCCGCTACCTTGGCAGCCACCTTTCCACAAAAGTCAACATTGACACTGAAATACAACACCTCCTGAGCTCTGCAAGTGCAGCATTTTTCCAAATGAAGCAGAGAGTGTTTGAGGACCGGGACATCCGTAGGGATACCAAGGTGCTTGTCTATAAAGCTATTGTCCTCCCAACCCTGCTATATGCCTGTGAGACGTGGACTGTGTACAGACGTCATATGCAACTCCTGGAACGATTCCATCAGCTATACACCTGCCTGAGCTCTGCGAGTGCAGCATTTTCTCCGAATGAAGCAGAGAGTGTTTGAGGACCAGGACAGTCTGTAGGGATACCAAGGTGCTTGTTTATAAAGCCTATTGTCCTCCCAACCCTGCTTATACGCCTGCGAAACGTGGACTGTCTACAGACGTCACATGCAACTGGAACAATTCAATACAACACGCCTGAGCTCTGCGAAGTGCAGCATTTTTCCGAATGAAGCAGAGAGTGTTTGAGGACCAGGACATCCGTTGGGATACCAAGGTGCTTGTTTATAAAGCTATTGTCCACTCAAACCTTCTATACGCCTGTGAGACGTAGACAGTCTATAGACGTCACATGCAATGGAATGATTCCATCAGCGCTTGCCTCCGGAAAATCCTGCAAATCTCTTGGGAAGACAGCACAAATGTCAGCATGGTGGAAGAAGCAAAGACCACCAGCACTGAAGCGATGGTCCTCTGCCATCAACTCCGCTGGACCCCACGTTGTCCGGATGCCAACCACCGTCTCCCAAAGCAGTTGCTCTACTCCGAACTCAAGAATAGAAAATGGAATGTTGGTGGGCAGGAAAAGAGATTTAAAGATGGGCTCAAAGCCAACCTTAAAAACTCTGGCATAGACACTGAGAACTGGGAAGCCCTGGCCCTTGAGCTCCAGCTGGAGGTCAGCTGTGACCAGCAGTGCTGCAGAATTTGAAGAGGCATGAATGGAGGGCGAAAGAGAGAAGCGTGCCAAGAGGAAGGCGCGTCAAGCCAACCCCGACCGAGACCGCCTTCCACCTGGAAACCAATGCCCTCACTGTGGGAGAAGATGCAGATCAAGAATAGGGCTCCACAGTCACCTATGGACCCACCGCCTATACACCGATCTTGGAAGACAATCCTACTCGGACAATGAGGGATCGTCTAAGTAAGTACGTAAGTAAGTAAGTGCTTGCAGTATAGCAGGCACGGGCAAACTTGGGCCCTTCAGGTGTTTTGGACTTCAACTCCCACAATTCCTAACAGCCGGTAAACGAATACAGAGAGAAGAACATATTGAAGACTAGAATAAGCATTATAATCTTTTTGTGAGTCATATTGTCTCATGATACGTCAAAATGTGCTCTAGCAAGATGTCCCTCCCACAGAAACAAAGTTTTTGTAGTTTAATAAGCTTTTCCTCCATGTCTTTATGATAGAAGCAATGGTGATAATGAAGAGAGTGCCTCTGAGGATGTGCAGAGTGTGTTGTGCCCCCCCCCCTTGGCCTTCTGCTCCTCCTTGGGGCATTCTGCGCATGCTCAGAGGCATTTCCATTGAATTATCCAAGTAGTAAGGAGAGGGTTTTTGCAATGATGATGATGGAAGTGCCTCTGTGGATGTGCAGAGTGTGCTGTACCCATCCCCCTTTGGCCTGCTCCTCCTCCTTGGGGTGCTCTGCCCATGCACAGAGGCACTTTAACTGAATGAACCAGATTGTAAAGAGCAGGGTTTGCAATCATGATAATGATGGAAGTAGCTCTGGGGATGTGCAGAGTGTGTTGTGCCCATCCTCTTTGGCTATCTTTTAGGCACTCTGCCCATGCTCAGAGGCACTTTCACTGAACAAGGCAGGTTGAAAGGAGAGGGGTTTGCAATTATGATGATGGAAATGCCTCTGAGTGTGTGCGGAGTGTGTTGTGCCCATCCTCTTCGGCCTTCTGCTTATATTTTTTGGGCACTCTGTCCATGCTCAGAGGCACTCTAATTGAATGAGCTAGGTAGTAAGGAGAGAGGATTGCAAGGATGATGATTGACATGCCTCTGAGGATATGCAGAGTGTGCATCCCCTTTGGCCTCTTGCTTATATATATTTTTGCACTCTGCCCATGCTCAGAGGCTCTCTAATTCAATGCTCCAGGTTGTAAGGAGAGGGGTTTGCAATGATGAAGATGAAGAGAGTGCCTCTGAGGATATGCAGAGTGTATTGTGTCCATCCTCCTTTGGCCTCTTGCTCCTCCTTTGGGCCCTCTGCCCATGCTCAGAGGAATTTCCATTGAATGATCCAGGTAGTAAGGAGAGGCTTTTGCAATGATGATAATGATGGAAGTGCCTCTGAGGATGTACAGAGTGTGTTGTGCCCATCTTCTTCAGCCTTCTGCAGAATATAAAGGATCACCGCCTTGTCGGGGCGCTGGAGCTTGAGCACCTCAATGATGTCATGAGCGAAACCGTGAAGGGCCACCCAAGACGGGACGGTTATGGCAGAGAGGTCAGACCAAGCGTGATCCCTGGGGAAGGCAATGGCAAACCACTCCAGTATCCTTGCCAAGAAAACTAAATGGACCAGTACAACCAGAGATATGTCGGTATGCCATTGGAAGATGGGACTCCCAGGTCGGAAGATGGCCAAAATGCTACTGGGGAGGCGCAGAGGATAAGTTCAACTAGCCCCAGATGTGATGACGCAGCTAGCTCAAAGCCGAAAGGAAGGCTAGCGGCCGACGGTACTGGAGGTGAACGACGAATCCGATGCTCTAAAGATCAACACCCCATAGGAACCTGGAATGTAAGATCTATGAGCCAGGGCAAATTGGATGTTGTTATGGCGAGATGTCAAGACTAAAGATAGACATTCTGGGGGTCAGCGAACTGAAATGGACTGGAATGGGCCACTTCACATCAGATGACCACCAGATCTACTACTGCGGACAAGAGGAACATCGAAGAAATGGAGTAGCCTTCATAATTACTAAGAAATTTGCTAAAGCGGTGCTTGGATACAACCCAAAAAATGACAGAATGATCTCAATTCGAGTGCAAGGAAAGCCTTTCAACATAACAGTGATCCAAATATACGCCCCAACCACAGCTGCTGAAGAAGCAGAAGTAGATCAGTTCTATGAGGATCTGCAGGACCTACTGGATAATACACCAAAAAGAGACATTATTTTCATTACAGGAGACTGGAATGCCAAGGTGGGAAGTCAAATGACAACTGGGATCACAGGCAAGCATGGTCTGGGAGAACAAAATGAAGCGGGACGCAGGCTGATAGAATTTTGCCAGGAAAACTCGCTGTGTATAATGAATACTCTCTTCCAACAACCTAAAAGACGGCTTTACACATGGACCTCACCAGACGGTCAACACCGAAATCAGATTGACTACATCCTTTGCAGCCAAAGGTGGCGGACATCCATCCAGTCGGTGAAAACAAGACCTGGGACTGACTGTAGCTCAGATCACGAACTTCTTATTGCCAAATTTAGAATAAAACTAAAGAGATCAGGGAAAATACACAGACCAGTTAGATATGATCTCACTAACATTCCTAGCGAATATACAGTGGAAGTGAAGAACAGATTTGAAGGACTAGATTTAGTAAACAGAGTCCCAGAAGAACTATGGACAGAAGTCAGAGACATTGTTCAGGAGGCGGCAACAAAGTACGTCCCAAAGAAAAAGAAAACCAAGAAGGCAAAATGGTTGTCTGCTGAGACACTGGAAGTAGCCCAAGAAAGGAGGAAAGCAAAAGGAAACAGGATAAGGGGAGATATGCCCAGTTAAATGCGCAATTCCAGAGGTTAGCCAGAAGAGATAAGGAACTATTTTTAAATAAGCAATGCATGGAAGTAGAAGAAGACAACAGAATAGGAAGGACACGAGACCTCTTCCAGAAAATTAAAAACATTGGAGGTAAATTTCAGGCAAAAATTGGTATGATAAGAAACAAAGATGGCAGGGACCTAACAGAAGCTGAAGAGATCAAGAGAAGGTGGTGAGACTATACAGAAGATCTGTATAGGAAAGATAATAATATTGAGGATAGTTTTGACGGTGTGGTGAATGAATTAGAACCAGACATCCTGAGGAGTGAGGTTGAATGGGCCTTAAGAAGCATTGCTAACAACAAGGCAGCAGGAGATGACAGGATCCCAGCTGAACTGTTTAAAATCTTGAAAGATGATGCTGTCAAGGTGATGCATGTCATATGCCAGCAAATATGGAAAACACAAGAATGGCCATCAGACTGGAAAAAATCAACTTATATCACCATACCAAAAAAGGGAAATGCTAAAGACTGCTCAAACTTTCACACAGTGGCCCTTATTTCTCATGACAGTAAGATAATGCTCAAGATCCTGCAGGGAAGACTCCAGCAATACATGGAGAGAGAGTTGCCAGATGTACAAGCTGGGTTTAGAAAAGGCAGAGGAATGAGAGACCAAATTGCCAATATCCGTTGGATAATGGAGAAAGGCAGGGAGTTTCAGAAAAACATCTATTTCTGTTTTATTGACTATTCTAAAGCCTTTGACTGTGTGGATCATAATAAATTGTGGCAAGTTCTTGGTGGATGGGCATCCCAAGCCACCTTGTCTCTCTCCTGAGGAATCTGTACAAGGACCAAGTAGCAACAGTCAGAACTGACCACGGAACAACAGACTGGTTCAAGATTGGGAAAGGCGTACGGCAAGGCTGCATCCTCTCACCCAACCTTTTTAACTTGTATGCAGAACACATCATGCGATGTGCGGGGCTGGATGAATGCAAAGCTGGGGTGAAAATTGCTGGAAGAAACATTAACAACCTCAGATATGCAGATGACACCACTATGATGGCCGAAAGCGAGGAGGAGCTGAGGAGCCTTCTAATCAAGGTGAAAGAAGAAAGCGCAAAAGCCGGGTTGCAGCTTAAACATCAAAAAAACCAAGATTATGGCAACAACAATGATTGACAACTGGGAAATAGAGGGAGAAAAGTGGAGGCCGTGACAGACTTTGTATTTCTAGGTGCAAAGATTACTGCAGACGCAGACTGTGCCAGGAAATCAGAAGACGCTTACTTCTTGGGAGGAGAGCAATGTCCCCTCTCGATAAAATAGTGAAGAGTAGAGACATCACACTGGCAACAAAGATCCGCATAGTCAAAGCAATGGTATTCCCTGTAGTCACCTACAGATGTGAGAGCTGGACCATAGGGAAGGCTGAGCGAAGGAAGATAGATGCTTTTGAACTGTGGTGTTGGAGGAAAGTTCTGAGAGTGCCTTGGACAGCGAGAAGATCCAACCAGTCCATACTTCAGGAAATAAAGCCCGACTGCTCATTGGAGGGAAGGATAGTAGAGGCACAAAGATGAAGTACTTTGGCCACATCATGAGAAGAAAGGAAAGCTTAGAGAAGACAATGATGCTGGGGAAAATGGAAGGAAAAAGGAAGAGGGGCCGACCAAGGGCAAGATGGATGGATGGGATCCTTGAAGTGACTGGATTGTCCTTGAAGGAGCTGGGGGTGGTGACGGCTGACAGGGAGCTCTGCCGTGGGCTGGTCCATGAGGTCATGAAGAGTCGGAAACAACTGAACGAATGAACAACAACAAACATATATATATATATATATATATATATATATATATATATATATATTGTACCCTGCCCATGCTCAGAGGCTCTCTCATTGAACGAGCCAGGTAGTAAGGAGAGGGGATTGCAATGATGATAATGATGGGAGTGCCTCTGAGGATGTGCAGAGTGTGCCCATTCCCCTTTGGCCTCCTGCTCCTCCTTTGGGCCCTCTGCCCATGCTCAGAGGAATTTCCATTGAATGATCCAGGTAGTAAGGAGAGGCTTTTGCAATGATGATAATGATGGAAGTGCCTCTGAGGATGTACAGAGTGTGTTGTGCCCATCTTCTTCAGCCTTCTGCTTATATTTTTTGGGCACTTGAAGGAGAGTGCAAGTCTGATGAGTGAGTGAGCCTGCAAGTAAGGAGAAGGTTTTGCAATGGTGATGAGGATGGAAGTGCCTCTGAGCATGTGCAGAGTGCCCCCCTTTAGCCTCCTAGAGCTCCTCCTTGGGGCGCTCTGCCCATGCTCAGAGGCATGAGTGCAAGGCTGGTGAGTGAGTGAAGAGGAGGAGGAGCCAAGGCGAGGGCGGAGGAGGATCCCCGAGGAGGAGGAGGCGGCGGGCCTGTCCCCTTTAACAGGCGAAGGCGGCGTTGTTGGCGAGGCCTGGGCGGAGAGAGAGAGAGAAGGGGCCGAGCTGGGCCTCCGCCTGCCTTCCTGCCTGCCTGCCTTCCCTCCCTCCCTCCCCTCGGCTCCTCTTCCTGCCTGCCCGCCTGCCTGCCTTCTTCCTCCGCCCGGAGAAGGGCCTCTCCTCGTCCCCAGCACAGCCTTTCTTCCAAAGGTAGGCGCTTCTGCTTTTCCTCCCTCCTTCCTTCCCTTCCTCTTGCTAGTAGGCCTCACAACAAGAAGGACCCCCTCCCAATATAAAGGGCTTTTTGGGGTGGGGGGTGGGTGGGGGGCTCTCAGGCCCAGTGGCTTTTCATTCTAATGCTAAAGGGACATCTCTTGCCAATAGTCTTAA